>CP119923.1:0-404382 GCA_029542905.1 Malassezia arunalokei
AACACTAACACTAACACTAACACTAACACTAACACTAACACTAACACTAACACTAACACTAACACTAACACTAACACTAACACTAACACTAACACTAACACTAACACTAACACTAACACTAACACTAACACTAACACTAACACTAACACTAACACTAACACTAACTAACACTAACACTAACACTAACACTAACACTAACACTAACACTAACACTAACACTAACACTAACACAAGTGTTCTTCTGATTCTCTCTCTACTCATGTCATTGCACTTCGGTTTCTCTTTAATCCTTACTCTTCTGCCCATTTCCCTGTGTCTCTTGCTCTCTATTCTACCTTTGAGCTTCTCACACTTCTATATCTATCCTTCTCGTTTTTATCAGCCTCTTTTTCCTACCTTCCTCTCCAGGGTTTCTTGTTACACCACTCTGTCTTTTTCTATGGATTAGCCTACCTTACTTCTTCTCGCACGTTTTCTTTCTTCGTTTCCTTCCCCTTTCTTTCCGTCCTTCTGCCATCTCGTCCCTTTACCTTCCGCCCTTGCCTCCACCTAAACGTGGTCTTTCCTCGTCTAATTTCCCTGCTTCTTGTCCCCCGTCCCCCTTTATCCTCCACTTTCGGCGCGTGATGGGCCACATTTCCCTTTTCATTTTCTCCTTCACCCAATCATTATTCACTACCCTCCCCTCTCCCTCCGTTTTTGGCGCTCCGCCAATTCCATTTGCATAACGCCCAAGCCTTTTCCTACGCCCCCATGGTGGGCTACCTTACTCCTTTCATCCTCCCTGACATCATCCAATCATCATCCTGTCCTTGATACTTTCATCCAAGCCGCTTTCTCTCTGATTCACCCTTAAATATGCCTCTCATTTCTTCTTCGGGTCTGCATCCGCCATGGTGCTGCTGCTGCTTCCTTTCTTCGCTCTCTTTTTCGTCTCTCTCTCTTCCGCCGCTCGTATCGATCTCTTTCGCCATCACAAGCCAGATTCTATCGACTTTAAGCCTGATCTACTCTCTCTTCTCAACAAGTACGCTGCTATCTCCCGTCGCCATTTCAACAGGACCGGTGAGCACTTGAACATCGTCAACTTCGACTATATCCATCTGCAAAAACGCGCCAGTGCTCATTCTAACCTTCACAGCGACAGGTCTTGGTCTGGCCAAATTGAAGTCGGCTTCCCCCCTCAAAAGACTCTCACTCTGTTCGACACTGGCTCCTCTGACCTCGTCCTTGACAAGGCTGCCTACAACCCCAAATGGTCTCTCTCTTCAAAAAATCTCCACAAGCAGTTCGATTTCTCCTATGGCTCACAGCATGTGGCTGGCGATCTGTACACAGACAAGGTCGCCATCGGTGGTGTCAAGGCTTCCAATGTCCCCATCGGTCATGGCAATGGCGACTTTAACAATGGCAATGGCGGCACTTTTGGCCTGTCCTTCTCTAATTCCGAAAACAGTGGCTTTGACGTCCAACAGCTCCCTTTCACTTGGGCCGCTAAAAAGCAGCACCTCATCCAATCCAGCACCTATCAATTCACTCTTCGTCCCACCGGCAAAGCTACGTTGAACGTCGGCAGAGTCGACCTTTTCGAGCTCGCCGGTCCCATCACTTGGTCTGACAAGAACTCGGATCATACCTTCTGGAGGATCACGACCGAACTCAATGGCAACAAGATCGAAAACGCTATTGCCGACACCGGTACAAACTTCATTGGCGGCCCCCCCGACCAAGTCAAGGCTCTGCTCGATAACCTCGATGGCGTCTCGGTCAAACTAGCCGAAGATGGCTCGTACGAGGGCTTCTACAGTTGCCAAAATCCTCCCCATTTGAGCTTCAAGGTCCTCGGTCAGACTTTCACCTTCCCTGAACCTGCTATGAATTTTGGCTTTATTGATGACAAGTGTCGGCTGGCCATTTTCGGTACACCAGGCATGCAAGATTGGATCCTCGGCTCGCCCTTCTTCGAGACGACCTCTGTCATCCTCAACTATGATGTTCGCCGCATGGGCTTTGCCAAGTACAGATAACTGGGTGGTTCTGTGACGGCTCTTCCTTCCGCGCCGACCCCTTTCATCTTGGGCACACGGTGCCTTCGCACTCGAGTGGTGCAAGTGTGTGATAATGCCCTATTACGCGCCTTCCACGACGAACTTTAATGATGCAAGTTGATATTTGAAATGATATAGCTTTAATGATCTGGTTTTCCGCGACCCTTGCCCCTTCGATAGCTATTCGATGCTTTACGATCCGTGCAGAGCAGGACGCGGGTCGGAGGCTGCATCTTCTCTGGTCCGTGCTTCTCCACGGCGAGGCCCCAGTCAAAGACATGCCTCCACGTTCGTTTTACCTCCACTCAGTGACCCTGGGTCACTGCCTGCTAGAGGGTGTTCCATGCATCCTGGCTGACATTCGTGGATCTCGATGGCAGGTGTATCCGTCGCTCAGAGTAGCTGCGCTTGTACATGCTCTTTGCTCTGTTCTATGGGCACTTTTGCACTTGCATACCTTTACTCCTGCTCGCGCACTAGTCCCATCTCATTCTTTCAGTGTAGCATTCTCAAAAACTACTTGCCTACGCCTTTCTCGACTACTTGTCTTTGCTGCATGCACGTTCCGACTTCGCCAAGTTGCCAACAACCATGCTTTTCGGTCTTTTTTTCCGACCCTGCTCCCCAACATTCTCATTGAACTTCCACTTGGCCGGATCTTACCCATTTGGGCCTGATCTCCCATGCCACTTTCGGTAATTGCACCCTACACGTTCGTGCGCATTATAACTGTTGCCTTACGTGTGTGTAACATTTTGTCTCTATCCTGCCATCAAAGCGATCCCTCCTCGTCTGCCTTTTCCTATTAGCCCCTCATCTCTGTCTTACGCCCATCTGCATAAATATTTCTTTTCTTGCCTTTAGTCCCCATGGACCCTAAACGTTCCCCCCCTCCACTTCCAGTAGGACATGTGTTGCGATACACGTTTCATCTCGCCTGCTTTCATCCAATCGGTGCATTATTCGTCTGCCACCATGCTGTCAAAACATGGCTCCTCGCACAAGCTAAAAAGGCGCAGAGCATGAACACATTGCCACAGTCATGCTTGTTTTGCCAACGCTTGCTCTCCTGCTCGCTTCGCTTTCTTCTCCTGCTCGGATTGATCTCCTTCGAGACGAGACGTCGCATGATGCCTCTATAGAGGCTGACGTGCATTACGCCCTGCATAAATACGCTGCTATTGCCAGACACCATTACAATAAAACGGGTGAGCATCTGGACATTGTCAACCTCGATTATGTCGACAAGCTCCATGCTAACGTGCAAAAGCGCGCCAGTGGTGAGACTCGTCTTCGCAGGAGCAAGGCTTGGTCGGGCCAAATTGAGGTTGGTTTTCCTCCTCAAAAATCTCTCGTCGTGTTCGACACTGGCTCCGCGGACCTGTTTATGGACAAGTCCTCGTATCACCCCAAGTTGTCCCTCACTTCCAAGAATTTGCACAAGCCCTTTGATTTCTCCTACGCAAGTCTCCATGTGTATGGCGATGTTTACCTCGACGACGTGTCCATCGGTGGCGTCAAGGCTAAGCATGTTCCCATCGGTCATGGCAGTAAGGACTTTGATGGTGATGATACAGGTGGCACCTTTGGCCTTTCGTTCGCCACGGCTGAAAACAGGGTGTATGGTGTCGAACAGGATACTTTTATGTGGGCCGCCAAGAAGCAGCACCTCATTCAATCTAGCACGTATCAATTTACTCTCCGTCCGAGAGGCAAAGCCACGCTCAGCGTCGGCAAGATCGACCCCTTTGAGTTGGGTGGTCTTGTCACCTGGTCTGACAAGAACACGGACAAGACGTTCTGGCGGACGACAGTCGAGCTCAATGGAAACAAGATGGAAAATGCCATTCTCGACACTGGTACGAATGTGATTTCTGGTCCGAAAGACCGGATCAAGGATATAATCGACCAGATCGATGGCATGGATGTTCGGGAGTTGGGTGATGGCGCGTATCAGGGCACCTACGATTGCAGGCATCCTCCGAAGCTGGAATTCAAGGTCCTGGGGCAGACCTTCAAGCTGCCTGAAGAAGCTCTGAATTTCGGTTATGCTGGTGACATGTGCTTCTCGTCTATCATCGGCTCGCCGGGAATGAGCGATTGGCTCCTGGGCTCTCCCTTCTTCCAGGTGGGCTCTATCATCTTCAACTTTGACGTTCGCCGTATGGGCATTGCCAAGTCCAGCTAGGCATGACAAGTCTTTCTTTACGTGTCGGATGTTTCTCACGCGTCTTTGCATTTTGGGCAGATGGTGTCGGAGCGTTGACGTTGTGTGAGCATCTTGGCGTGCATCATGTCGTACCTTTCTCGCCACGATCTTTAGTAGTTCTTGGTACGTCTTAGCAAATCTCCTCGAACAAGAACCCCAGTCATGCCTGACGTAATTGTGTTCTTGGGTGGCGCAAGTCGCGGGCCGCTTGAGCGCTTTATTCCCGGCTCAGTGTGCCTCCTTTGACTCTTTGCACACCTTGCTGCGACACTACTGCTCGAAGGGCATGTCGTGGCCTGGCGCTACCAACCCACTTACCGGTCCGTTCTTGCCTGGAGAGGCGCCACGCTGGCTTTCCCAGCGCCCCCACATCATGGGTCTCGGCCGCAAGGGTCCGTGCTCCGGACTTTAGGCACAGAATCAACGGTTCTATCGTTGTGGCCCCCCCTGTGGAGGTAAATTGGTCCTTTTTTTAGCATGGAACGTGCTGTCGGCATGCTTCGCACGTTCGAATCCTTGGGCAACTGCCTGGCCTATGTTGTCGGCTCCACATCTTGGCCGAATGTACATCAGTGCATCTTGGCATTTGCCCTGCGGGGTACATGCATCGTGCCAACGACGCTCGCTGTAGGGCGTGTCCCACCAGACAAGGTCGAAATCTCTGAAGAGGAGAACAGCCACACGAAGGTCGTGCTGCATGGCGACTCGTCCAGCGAAGACTCGTATCGCGCATGGAATGAGAAGGACGAGGCACTATTTCCCATGCCTGATCTCGACATGAAACTCACGGCGAGGGACTCGGTTTTTGGCATCCCGATCAGAGCGCCCATCGCCATACATGGCACATCTCGTGGGCCTGAACAGGCCAAAGCGTAGGTGGACCCCAGGTGCCGAGATGTGCCCACTCCCACAGGGGCCGCTCTCGTACATAACAGCGTGCATGCCGCGCATCGGCGCCACAAGAACGCGTACAGCTACGTTGAGAAGTATGGTGCGATACTTTCTCATCTACGGCTACGCAGCACCAACGTTAACAGTACTTGTCAAAGCCTTTGCCGTGAAACTCGTCGTCGCTCACGCAGATCGAGAAAAGACCAGAACTCTGGCAGACCTTCTCGATAGGGCTCGCCGTTTGGCAGTAACCCATGCCGCCGCAAAAGTTGCCCGAGGCCTCGTGACAGGCCTTCTCCGTGGCGTGGTCGATCTCGGGCGTCCCAGGCTGGCCGTCCGAGCATTTGCAGTAGTCAGCGCTGGTCATACCAGCGAAAGCAGCCATCATAGTGCCAAGATACACGAGCTTCATGCTGTGGATGTGGGCAGACGTTCGTCGAAGAACGGGGGTTTTTATACAGTAGGCCATCTGATAACGCACCGCGATCGTATCTGATACGCGTGATGCATCTTGATCATGCTTTCGCTCTCCTATCACAGTGACATCATCAAAAGCGCCCAAGCCTGGGCCTCTCTGGCATCGATTGTGCCCAGCTGCGACTGGCGCCCACCCTGCCTGTTTGCCCCCAGATCGGCTGCTACCCCGGCCAGCCGTGGGGTGAGCTATTCTCACGTGATGGCCGTAACTCCGAGGAGGACATACGCACGGATCAGCCGCCACCCACGCTCGTTCCCCGCCACCATGGAATACGTTCGTCTCGGTCAATCAGGTCTCAAAGTGTCCCGCATCATTCTCGGATGCATGTCCTTCGGCTCGCGTGAGTGGATGAACTGGCTCACCGAGGAGGAAGAGGCCCTGGAGCTGATCCACCACGCCTACCAAAGCGGCATCAACACCTGGGACACGGCGGATGTCTACAGCAACGGCCAGTCGGAGCAGATCGTCGGCAAGGCGCTCAAGAAGTACAACATTCCTCGCGAACGCGTCGTCATCATGTCCAAGGTCTTCTTCGCCTTGGGCGATGACAACGCGCCCACGTTCAGCGCCACCAACGACGGCGAGTTTGTGAACCGCCTTGGTCTCTCGCGCAAGCACATCATCGACGCCGTCGAGGCGAGTGTGAAGCGTCTGGGAACTTACATTGACGTCCTTCAGATCCACCGCTTCGATTACGAGACGCCGAAGGAGGAGATTATGCGTGCCCTCAACGATGTCGTCGAGCGTGGCTGGGTGCGCTACATTGGCGCGAGTTCCATGGCGGCATGGCAGTTCCAGCAGCTGCAGCATGTGGCCGAGAAACACGGATGGCACCAATTCATCTCGATGCAGAACCTTTACAATCTCCTGTACCGCGAGGAAGAGCGCGAGATGATCCCGTACTGCCACGATACGGGTGTGGGACTCGTGCCTTGGTTCCCCCTGGCCTCTGGCCTACTCACGCGTCCACTCGGCGAAATGAACACGGAACGGGCGCAGACAGACAAAGTCAGCGCTGCATTTCAGGGCACGAGCGAGGCCGACAAGACCATTATCAAGCGCCTGGAAGAGGTCGCTAAGAACAAGGGCGTATCGATGGCGCAGGTGGCCCTGGCGTGGCTCCTCAGCAAGAAGGACGTATCGCCCATCGTTGGTCTCAGCAAGAAGCACCGCATCGACGAGGCCGTCTCGGCGGTCAAGATCCAGCTCACGGGCGACGAGATCAAGTACCTCGAAGAGCCCTACGTGCCCCGTCCTGTCAGGGGCTATTCGTAGACGCACACGTGGCGTACCCAACTCTGTAGGAACGTGGGCGCCCCACGTGCTCCACACCGGGCCCGACGCGCCTTGACCTCCACTACCATGATCCGCTTGTTATGGTGCCTGGGCCTGGCGCTCTCGTGCGTGTGGGCCGATGCCGTGGACACGCTGTACCCTGATCTCAAGAACCCGGCTGTGGTCCACAAGCCCGGATACAATGCGACCATGATGGGACACAAGCGCGAGACGCGCAACACGACCTCCGACGGCACGTACTCGTACTGCTCCATGCCGCACCCTGACGTGTCGTTTTACCAGGAGCCGGGCCCCGTGCAAAACAAGAGCGTGCATGCGAATCTGACCAAGCTCCTGTACATCCAGCGCCACCAGAAGCGCACTGCCTACCACCTGTTCCCGAACGGGGAGAAGGACGTGTACACGTGCTCCGACTTGCGGACGTACTCGTATGCAGGCCCCGCGGGCGGCCCCGATGTTGAGCCTATGGCAGTGTATCCACGCACCTACGTCGACTTTTTGAACCCGCTGAACCAGCAATTCACAAACTCGACGTGCCAGTTCCCCCAGCTGACGCTCGGTGGCTACTTGGACGGCGTCCAGCACGGACAGGATCTCCGTAAGCTGTACATGGACAAGTACCACGTCATTCCCGGCGAGCCGGATCACAAGCGCGTGTGGTTCCGAACGTCGACGGCGCCTCTGACGCAGCACTCGGCCGCCGGTGTGCTGCGTGGTCTCTGGATCGGCTACCGCGAATCCCTACCCGTGTTCGAGCAGTCCTCGAGCGTCGATACGCACGAGCCATCGTGCGACAAGGTCGACGAGCTCAAGAGTGCCTCGCAAAAGACGGACGCCTGGCAGAAGCACTTGCAAGAGACGAGCGCTCTCCGCAAGGATCTCGAGGCGATCCTCCAGACCAACGTGAGCGACTGGCAGAAGGACTGGGACCACTACAACGACAACTTCCAGGCACGCCTGTGCAATGGCTACGAGCTGCCATGCTCTCCGGACGATCCGTCCAAGTGCGTGACGCCAAAACAGGCGCAGCAGGTGTTTGTGGCTGGCGACTGGGAGTACAACTACAACTGGGTGTCGCGCGAGAACGTGACCGAGGCCATCAAGCTGACGAGCGGGCTGTACATCCGCGACCTGATCGAGCAGCTCAAGGAGCTGTCGAGTGGCAAGAGCGAGCTCCAGTACGTCCACCACTTTATGCACGACGGCGATATCGGGCCCCTGGCTGGCTCCCTGGGTATCGAGTCGCTCCGCTGGCCAGGCATGGCGTCGAACATCGCGATAGAGCTGTGGACGACCGATGACAAGAAGACGTTTGTGCGCGTCCTGTACAGCGGCCACACGATCCGCTCGCGGCATGGCAACTTGGACTGGATGCCATTGGACGCGTTCCTTCATATGTGGAGCCAATATGTGCCCACCGACTTTGCGGCACAATGTCGCACATAGGCCGCACGTGTGGGCGATAGGGCCTGCGATTGGCTTGGCTCGATGTAGCTTTACCGCACCAGCAATACGAGGTTGATGATCGTGTGACACAGGCCTCTTGATGTACCTGCTCGTAGGCTGCTGGGCCGCGCTGGTGGCGTCGGTGGCCGCCACCGCTGCCTCGGCCTCGACGTTCTCGTGGTCGCTTCATGGCCAAGGATCGCCGGTGTACACCGCGCCCAAGGCGTTCCCTACCTCTGAGTTTCGCAGCATGTACTTTACGCCCCAGGCACAAGAGGCCATACCGCGCCCCGTGGTCACCGACGTGGATGGCAAGGCTTTTCCTGACTCGCTGAACGATCCGGACCACATGCCCACGACGACGCCGAGTGCGTCGGGTGTGCTCCCTGCGGCGTCGAGCTCATTGTCCGCGTCGAAGGACGCGGTGCGCTCCCAGGTGGCGAAAACGATCCGCGACCAGAGCCAGTCCAAGTGCGACCGGTGCAAAGAAGCCTTGCGCTTGGGCCAGTCCCTGGCGCGCGCCCACCCTGAGGTGGTGCCAGGTGTGCTCATCGACCTGTGCAAAGAGTTCCAGTACAAGCAGTTCGGTCGTAACCCCGACGTGAACAAGACCTGTGAGCTGTCGTACACGGCCGGCGGCCAGGGCGGCGTGTTTACGCAGCTGCTGTCCTTTGCCGACCTGTCAGACACCAGCTCCGATGCCGACATGATCTGTGCGCAGCTGTTTTATCGGTACTGCCCGCTGCCCCCCTTCCAGACGCTGTCCGACTCGTTTCTGGACGCCTGGTTTCATGGCCAGCGCGACGAGCCTGCCCATGTGACGTGCCGATCGAAGCGCGTAGGCACGCCCCAAGACAAACACCTGCGTGTCCTTTGGACGTCAGATATCCACCTCGATGCTCGCTACGCGGTCGGCTCCGAGGCCCGGTGCACGTACAAGTACTGCTGCCACAGCAACTCGTTCAATACGACCACATACAACGTCACGGGCTACCAGACGCATGTGCCCGCACAGAATGTGTCGCTGCCCGCACCGTACTGGGGCTACGAGGGATGCGATGCGCCGTGGTCGTTGGTCGCATCGGCGTTCCAAGCGATCGAGAAGCTCGGCCCCTACGACCTCGCCCTCTACACGGGGGACCTTGTGGCGCATGGCCAGACGTGGGAAGAGTCGCCCGACATGGTGCACTACTCCGAGTCGGCTCTGTTTGATATCATGCATCGCCACCTCCAGAACACGACCGTCGTGGCGGCGATCGGCAACCACGACTCGTATCCGACGGAGAACGCGGCGCCTCGCAAGCTGCCGAACGGTCGCAGCAGCCAATTCAGCTGGGACTGGGACTATGTATCCAAGCTATGGCACCAGGAGGGCTGGGTGAACGAGCAACAGGCCCAAGACGTGCGCACCCACTACGGTGGCTACTCGATCACGCCGCGCCGCGGGCTGCGTGTCATTACGTTCAACACCGACTTTTGGTACCGCAGCAACGTGTTCAACTACATCCATTCGTCCGATCCCGACTACAGTGGCGTGCTGCGCTGGGTGACGGACGAGCTCCAGGCCGCCGAAGACGCGCATGAGCGAGTATGGATCGTCGGCCACGTTCTCCCTGGCTGGGACGGCTACAGCTCGATGGACCTGCCTACGAACCTGTTCTACCAGATCGTGACGCGGTTCCGCAGCACCATTGCCCACATGTTCTTTGCGCACTCGCACGAAGACACGTTCAGTGTATACTACCACAACACGAACGGCAATGCCAGCAGCGTCTCCCAGCGTACCCAGGACGCCGTCGGCGTCGCGCTGCACTCGCCGGCCATTACGCCGCTCACCAACATGAACCCGGGCATCCGTGTGCTGCATGTGGATCCCGTGACGTTCGAAATCATGGACTATGACCAGTACTACACGCCGCTGCAGAATGTGCAGAACGCCACCGAGACGCACACCGGCCTCGTGTGGCACCACTTGTACAGCGCGCGTGCTGCGTACGGCGACTTTCGTGCATCGCAAGCCCAGGGCACCTATGCGGCACCGGTGCGGCTCGACGACGGCCTGTGGCCCCAGAGCGCACCGCTGAATGCATCGTTCTGGGCCGCGATCACCGACGAGATTCTCGCGCGCCCATCGCTGGCGGGCCAGTTCCAAACGTTCCAGGGCCGCAACAGTCCTCTGAGCCCGCCGTGCCACAACCTGGCCTGTGCACGTGCCAAGGCATGCTTCATGCGTGCTGGCTCCTTTGCCTTGGGCAAGTCGTGTGGCTCATCGTACTCCACCGTCCAATAGAGTGTCTGCGCATCATGCGGTCGTGTCGGGATCATCCTGCGCGCCATCGTAAGCCCTAGGTCCTTCTCGGCATCGGCGCATCACGCCGCACGACAGGCCGTTCGGCTCGCCCCCCGTCCTACGCGCGAACGTCCTTCGCCCCACATGGCGGGTCGCCGAGACAGCGACCCCTGCGGGGTATTTTTCATGCGCCACTTTGGGCCCACATAGCCTCGGTGACATTACGTCATACATGCGGCGCCCCGAACGGGGTACACTCACGACCACATGGAGGCCCAACATCGGTTTTTCACGATTGGACTGGCTACAAGGCTCGAGCCGTTGCCGGCTCTGAGCTACGATGTCGTGCCTGTGCAAGAAGGCGATGGTCCCGTGGACGAGAGCTCTCATCTGGGGCATGGCCAGTGGCTCAAGCCCCGGATGACCCCGTTTGCGCCACTGACGCTGGAGCGCGCCAAGCAATGTGCGACGGAGCCATGGTTCCGGGCATGCGTCGAAGCATGGACACGCGTATTCCGTCTCCTGGACGCCGTCGACAATGACCCGCATTTCAGCCGCCTGCGACACTTTTTCGATACTAGGCGACCGGCGGAGGTAGACAACGCGGCCGACGGGAGCGAAGAGGCGTCTCGGCCCCTCGAACGCAAGGTCTCTACGCATAGTGGATCACGCGTACCTATTCGATTGCACTGGTCGCGCCGAGCGAATGAAGCAGCGACCGATGCGCAGACGGCCCCTGCCTCGTCCTCCTACGACCAATGCGACTTGTTCATGGAGGGTCACGAGTACGGACAGGTCCGCTTTCCCGTGCGCGTCGATCTAGACCGCATTCATCTCGCGCATGCGCGCTCTCCATCGCGTCTCGCGGTATCCGACTCGCTCGAGGACGATCCGTCCGCACGCAGCGATGCATCACCACGCTCCTTCGTGCAGCGCGTATTGGATCGGAATTGGAGACGGAGCAGTCAGGCCTCATCGAACGCAGCCGCGCGTCCCGAAAGCATCGGCGAGTCGTGTGCCATGGACGACTCTGACGACGAAGAGGGCCTCGAGTCGGCGCGTCACAACGGCGACGAGCTGTTGCCCCTTCTGCGCGTAGCTGTACACTACAGCTCCGGCAGCGCCTGGCGCTATGGTGATCAGGATCCGTTGCCTGTGATTCTCATGCAGGCGTGGGCCGATGCCGTCGGCTGGGAAGGCATTATGCATCTGTGCTACGGCCAGCACAGTGCCAGTCAGACAGAGCATGTGTACTCGGCCCTGGGGCGTGCAGCCGACATATCCTTGCATCAGCGGGAGAAGCATGATGCCGTGCTCTCTTGGCTAGAAAAGATGCAGCACGATGACCCGGAACCGAAGCCACAGGCGCCTTGGGACACGACATCCGAGGCGCCAGCCCACATGCCGTCGGTCGGCCTGCAATCCGTGCCGGGCCACACGCGCACATGGGACGACTGGCAACGGCTCTTTTCGAGTCTGTCTTCGTGGGTCTCTGAATACGAAACGACACGCGTTCGTGCGTGCTTGGCGCACGAGTACGGCAAAGAGCCGGCCTACTCGACCCGACCCGACCACGTCCATGCCAACATCCCACCCAGCGTGGCGCAGGATATGTTGCAGGGTGCCCATGGCTTTTGGCGCCTAGATGGCATCCCTGATGCCCTCAGGCAGCCGGACACACAGCAGGAGCACATGGACTACCGGTGGGCTCGCTCCAGACTCGAGAGTCGGCAGATTGGCACACCCCTGGTGCTGGCGACCGCGGCCGTCCAGTTCTGTCTGAAGCAGCTGTCTTCGGCGTCGTGGGTCTATCGCAGCGCATGGGAGCTCGATTACCTCGATGGGTGCATCCTGCAGTCCAACATCATGCGGGAACGTTTCCCACCGCCCGGCGAGTCGGCCGCTCCGTCCCTCGATCCAGCGAATGCCACACGCGACCGGCACATACCCTGTCCGTACCCCAGCACGTCCGGGGCATGGGATCCCGTCGAGTGGCGCTCCTGGCTCGGTACGCTCCAAGACGGCCAGATTATCGTGCCCGCCGTGTCATGGCAAGGCTGGTGGACACTGCTGGCTGTGCTCAACGGTGCGGACCGCTCGGGACGTGAATTTGACTTGCAAGTGCGGGCCCCAGGAGATCCCGTCCACCCCGAGGAATACGGTTCTATTTATTTGTAGGCGGAACGTCGGTTTGATTCAAGAGCGACAGGTACAAGGTCCATGCAATCCCACACGTGGCCGAGAAAGGCACGCGGAAGCGGAGCGGCATAATACTGAAATTCAACATTTGCAGGGCGGGCCAAATCTTCCAATTGGCCAGCAGGGCCGGTACATAGACATCGCGGAACTTGTCCTCCAGCGCAGACAGGCTCCGTCGTCCCTCCATCACGCCCATAGATCCCACAAACAACGCCAAGCCAAAGGGCGCGAATGCCAGCTGGTCGACGAGGACGCGGCGCATGAGGCCTCCCCATAGCATCTTGCCAGAGGGCGACTTGATGCGGAACGAGTGCTCAATAAAGTGGTTCCATTCAGCGAGCAACGGTGCCATGGCCGTGCCAAACGCGAGGAAACGGCCCGAGCGTGCCACGTCCCACTCAGATACGATCGGCTTGCCCTCGGACCGGCGATCAAAGCTCTGTGCCAGTCCATCGGCTATCACGGTGAGCGCGCCATTGGTCACAGCCAGTGTGGCCCACGGGCGCGTTTCGAACAAGCGTTGGTACATGGCGCTCCAGAACAAGCTCACGTGTGGCATTTTTTTGACGTGCAGGCCACCGGCAGGGCCCACCTCCACCCCATTGGACGCCGCGCATGCCACGGCACTGGCTGCTCAAGGCGGAGCCTGAGAGCCGCCTCGTCAAGGGCGTGGATGTGGCATTCAGTGTAGACCTCTTTGAGAAAGTGCACACGTCGCCTTGGGAAGGCGTGCGGAACTACCAGGCCCGCAACTTTTTGCGCGACGACATGAAGGTGGGTGACGCCGTGCTATTTTACCACAGCAACTGTGCCTTGCCAGGCATTGTAGCCCTGGCTCACGTATGCAAAGAGGGGTATCCAGATTCTACAGCATGGGACGCGCACCATCCATATTACGATGCCAAGTCCCACCCTGATGCGCCACGTTGGTACATGGTGGACGTGGCGTTCGAGCGGCGGCTCACGCACCCCCTACCATTGGCTCTTTTGCAGCACATGACGCGTGCGCTGACCGAGTCACAACGCCAGGACGTGGCGTACCTGACACATGAACACCTCGAAGCTTTGTCCCACATGGCCCTCTTGCATCGCTCACGCCTCAGTGTCCAGCCCGTGGATCCTATGGCCTACGAAGCGATTCTACTACTAGGCGATCGCGGCGGCTTTGAGCACTGGCCGGGCAAGTGGGCACCAAACTCACCCCCGCCTCCCAAGCGCCGGCGGCGCACGTCGACGGAGGGGGCGCGATAGATCTCCACGTGCCGCCATGCTGACAAAGCAGGTCCGCAGGCCTCCCTCGCCGATAGTGACGCATAGACGCAGCGGGGGCGCCATTTCCTTCAAGGCCGGTCGGACCGAGGTAGCATGCCATTAGAGCACTTTGGTAGGGGCTCCTGGCCCTCGTACCAAAAGCGGCCCCTCAGTGACATAAGCACTGGCGCAGCCATGAGCCGCTCCCCGCCCGACGAGCCAGACGGGGCCATGGCACGTATGCAACTCCGTGACGGTGATCAAGACCATGACGAAGGTGTGTTGTCCAAGCTCACGGGCGTCAGCCGCTCGGTGAGCTGGGGGCGTGGCACGGCAAATCGCATGGCAGCGCAGAACCGTCCTCATCATGAGCGATCACATCGGCCGGCCGCCTCGCTGTCCATGTCATCTTCCGACGCACTGGCCGAGAGTCCCGCCGACTCATCGAGTCCTTTGTCGTCTGCTGCGCTCTCACTTCGATCTTTATCGAATGATGCTCATCGGCCCTATGAAATGTCTGCTATGACCACATCCCCTCAACCTGCGCAAAAGGACTGGCAGCCACAGGCTCCTTGCGTCCCTGTGGTGCGTGTCGAACCGAATGCTGCGCCCAGCACGTCATACCCCCAGCAAGACACACCGCCTGTGCTGAAAGCTCCTTCTCCACGTCATGCTGTCGGCCTTGGTCTTCCTGACAGAGACGACCAGCCTGTGCGTCGACACATGGGCTCTTTTTACCTACGTAAACAGTCGTCGAATCCTGACCTCTCGCATTCGCTGCAATCCCTAAGCTCTGCAGGCGACGAAGATATCAACGATACGCAGCCTGGCCAAGTGCAATTCTTTTCACGCTTTTACCCTGATCACCGGCCGTTCGGCTCACGCAGCGGTGATGCGTCGCCGTTATTAAGTCCGCCACCACTGCGCATGCGGTACGAGCTGGGCGATACCCGACGCAGCTTTAATGCAGGGCGTCCCAACTATGCGATGCAGCCATTTCGGATCTCGGCATGCAAGGCACTTCCACGCCCACCGCGCTCGCCGATGATGTCGGCGGTGGCTGTGAGTCACAATGACGACGACGTCAATGAGATACACGGCCTAACGACGCGTGCGTCTACGCCCATATCATACCCCTCAGCCCGCCACGGCCCGGAGCCACCGCCCGATACGCATGCTCTGACCCAGCACTTGGCCGTACTCTCGATCCCCGATGCCCACACCATCGATGCATACGATGTCGGCGATTGCATGGGTAGCGGGGCCTATGGCTTTGTTCGACGAGCACGATCTCGCGAGAATGGTGACGAGGTTGTGATCAAGTACATTATCAAGAGCTCCATTTTTGCTGATTCATGGCGTCGGCATCGGGTCTACGGCACCATTCCCGGCGAAATTTTCGTGTTGTTGCAGCTGCAGCACACGGCGTACACACCGCCAGCCACACCACCACCTTACCTAACGAATAAGGAGCACTGGCAGCATGTACGTGACGAGACTCTGGCCATGCAGCGACAGGGACGCATGACAGGCCACCCAGGTATTTGCAAGCTCCTCGACTTTTTTGAAGACGAAGAGTTTTACTATCTGATCATGCCGCGCTTCGGTAACGGACAGGACTTGTTTAATTATGTGGAGTCCTCACCGTATGGTCTCGAGCCACAGCAAGTGCGCAATTTCCTTGGCCAAGTGGCAGATGTGATCGCGTTCATGCATGCGAACGGCGTTGTGCACCGCGATATTAAAGATGAGAATGTCATCCTTGACTCTTACGGGATGGTGCAGCTGATTGATTTTGGTGGCGCAGCGCGCATACGTCCAGATGCCATGTTCGATACGTTTAGTGGCACTATGGATTACGCCGCCGTCGAGATTCTGCGTGGTGAAAAATACACCGGGCCACCACAAGATGTGTGGGCGTTTGGTGTGCTAGGCTACGTGTTGGTATGTGGCGAATGCCCCTTTGCCGATGTGGATGAGGCAAGCACCGGGCTCTCGCCAGGCTCTCGTGCGCTCCTCGTGCTCCAGCACTTTTGCCACGAACAGAGTCATGATGCGTCAAGCGATGACGATATACCCTCGTCGGACGGTGGCGGTGATTTGTCGCAGCTGTGTGATTTGATCTGTCAGTGTCTGCAGCCAGATCCACTTGCCAGGCCACCTGCTCATGAGATTCTACGACACGCATTCCTATTCGGAGCCCATGGATGGATGGGCCTACGTGGCTGGCAGTCTGAACCTCGGCCTCGTTTCGATAGCTCATAGTCATGCCTCGAACATTGTATGCACTTACCTGCTGCTGGACGTATACATGCATATGCGGAGTAATTTACACCAATCACATACCACATTGGAACGTGGGGGGCACCTCGGCGAGCTTATCCGAGGTAGCCTACGAGAGCTTGACACAAAGACGCTATGTCTCGAGGCATGGACCTGGCGTGCCCGCTTGGCTTTGGTGCAACATGCCACCCATCCACTCCGAGCCGGCCATGCCACGATACTTGGATCCATCGATCGAGTGGTCGAGGGGCATCGATCCTCGTCATGAATCCATGTTGAAAGGGGCACAGGAGGAGCTCGAAGACCTCAAACTCGAAATCACGTCGCAATCAAAACGAAACTTTGTGCTGGAAAACGATGTTAGGTACCTTGACAGCCGCATTGCTCTATTAATTGCCAACCGCATGGCACCGCGCGACATCGAGTCGCCGGACGAGGCGCACCGAGACATTCGCCGTGTGATTCTCGGACAAAAACAGCTCCAGCTGTACTCCAACTTGTTTTATCTGTTGATGACAGAACCGCGGCATATTGCCACTCTGTGCTCATTGGTATCTGCTGAGGAGCTCGACATGTTTCTCCAGACCGTCATGTTTACGATGTATGCCAACCAGTACGAAGACTTTGAGGAACATCTTCTCCTGACCGTATTCCAGTCCGTGTTGTCCACCCAATTTAAAGCCGCGACAGAATTCAGCTCACTATTGCGAGCAAACACACCCATATCGCGCATGATGTCCATGTATACTCGCCGCGGGCCCGGGCAAACGTACCTGAAGCGTGTCTTGACCAAGCACATGGACACGGTCAAGTCCATATCCTCAGAAAACTTGGAAATCGATCCTTTCTTGGTTCATGACGAGCTTGTGCTCGCAAAGGAGGCTTCCGCAGATGACGACCCTCAACAGCACCCCCCAGTGCAGAAGTGCATCCAGACACGCATGCATAAACTACTCAAGCTGGCTGAAGTCATCATGGACGATATATTGCGCTCGATCCACCTGATTCCTTACGGCATCCGGTGGATTTGCAAGCAGATCCGCAATTTGACTCGACGAAAAGATCCCAGCGTGTCAGACGATGCTCTCACTTCTTTGATCGGATCCTTTTTCTTCTTGCGGTACGTGAATGTAGCGATCGTTTCGCCGCAGATGTACCTGCTTAGCAACGAATCATTGTCTAAGAACAGCCGACGTACTCTGGTCTTGCTAGCCAAAATCTTCCAGCACCTCGTGAACAAGCCCGCTCACGAAAAGGGCTCATTTGTACATGATCTCAAGCCATTTATGGCGGTCTATCGCACGCGACTCGTGGCCTTTCTGCAGTCGCTTTGCCATGTTGGAGACTTTTATGACACGCTCGAACTGTACCGTTATATGGATTTGTCCAAGCAGGACAAGACTCTCCACGTTTCGGTCAATGAATTGTATTTCATGCACACGCTCGTCAAAAAACACGCCCACATTCTAGCACCCGATCACCATGTCCACTTAGGTCAAGTGATTCTCGGACTGGGCGAAGCGCCAGCACAGGTCGAACGCCAAGACAATTACACGATGGATTTGATCCTGTTTAGTCGATGGGAAAAGCCCATCCATGACCTCACGTCCACGCTCATGATGGAGAACAATATGACGCCGAGCGATATATTGTACATTGAAACCAAGTCGCTCTTCGTCCAGATTCTGCAGCTTTTGCCGGGCACAGGTGCCGTGTCGAGTCTCTCGAATGTGGCTGCTGAGGCCACCAAGTCGGGGATCAAACGCCTGGAAAATCTTGGGCATCGGGCATCCTACATGTTGCGTGAATTGGAAGAGCTGCGCGTCGTGGACGAGTCAGCTTTGAAGACACTCATGCTGGAGGAGGTCATCGCCGAGCTTGTTGCGCTCGGTAATGTACATAAGCAAGACAAGCTCAAGGAGGACAAGGAAAGCCTCCTATCTGTCCTGGAGGCACTCAAGCAGCACCATACGTACCTGCAAGGCCAGTTTGACACGTATCAGGCATACCTGCAAAATGTGCGGCTCTCATCGAGCGTCGTCCAATCACGCGATATGAATGGGGTCATTGGTGTATTGTCCTCACCAGATCGAGAGCTAAAAGGCGACAAAGCACAACCCACGGTGCATCGGTTTACCTACGATCAGTGGGAGCGGGACAAGGTCATCTACACCTCAATGATTCCATCCAACCGACTCTCAGACATCACGTTCCATGTGCATTCACCGAGCCCTGGCTCGTTTACGATCTCGCTCTTTTGCCAGGGACGCCGAGAAACATTCTTGGAAATTGACCTGAAGCTCGATGACCTGCTCGAGAAACTGCAAGACCACCAAGCCACACTGAAGATCGAGTACCTCGAGCTCGACGCACTGCGCCTATACCTCCTGCTCGATCGCTTGTACGGTCTTTCCCACCGACACTAACACACATATGCTATATCAAAGCAGGGCAAGCAAATTGAATTGCGGTATGGAATGCCCAAAAGCATTTTTGGGGGTAATCTCCTGTGTACATGATCCGACCAGATAGCAACATGAGCCATACAATCACGTTTACTTCTTGGCGTTGGCAGCTTCCTCCTCGCGCTTGGCCTGGCGGGCCTGGCGGGCACCCTCGTGGCGGTGGATAGCGCGGGCCATGCGGAGCGTGCGGAAAGCGTTCGACTCCTTCTCCTCGGCAGTGATGGCGCGAGGGGCCTCGGGCGTAGTGCCGGCGGGGATAGGGAAAGCCTCAATCGTCGCGCGCGTCGTGGCCACCGACGAAAGGTCGGGCATCTTCTGCTTGTTCTGCTTCGTGGGGCGGGGCACCACAATCAGGCGCTCCTTGTAAGCCTTGAGACGGTCAGCATTGAGCTTAAGGCCCTCCTCGCTCCTGTTCTTGCGGCGGTGGTCCACAGGGATGCCGATCGAAAGGGCCTCGACCTTGCGGATACCAGCGGCCTTGAGCTCCTCAATCGTGAAGCCACGGCCCTGACGCAGCTTCGTGTTGTACTTCAGGGTCTGGCCGCGGACGGCAGGGCGCAGAGGCTGCAGAGGGCGCATGCCCAGAGCAGCAGCCTTGGCGGCACGAGCATTACGACGGCTCTTCTTGCGGCCGGCCTGGTCGAACCACACACGCACCCGGCGCTGCCAGTCCTTGTGGAAGTGGTTGTTATGCAGCAGGTTGTTGTGGCGGAAACCCATTCTGAGAGTGTCAGCATACGTTCTATGCACTCGCGCGCTCGCACGACGACGTGCGCAGCGTCATCTGTCTGCTTACCTTGCTAGGACTCACGTCGGTGGAAGGTAGCCCAAAGTGGCCATCTCCCGGAGAGGAAAACGCTTTGTGCGTCCATAGAATCACGTGGATTTCGTTAGTTATTCACGTGATCCGAACCTAAGCATGTCCGTGCGACCATCGTCACACACCTCCACTTGAGCCCTACACCATGGCGGCCCAAGACGCTTGGGTGGCTCGATGGACGGCGTGGTGCGAGCGGATCGTGGCCCCCTCGTTGATTGAAAAGTCGGGTCCCATCCCATCTGAGTCGAAAGAAGATATCAAGGCACGCGAGCGTGTCGAGCAGTGGAAAGACGATCTTCTGCGCACGAGTCCGATGGTGCGCTTTATGGTGAAACACCTGGCTTTGATCCAGTGTGATCCGCTGACGCCTCGGGGTGAGCACGCGAGCAAGGATGCCCCACAGAAGCTGCTTATCGCATCGTGTCCACCGGACATTGCGGGTGGATTCTCCCCATCGCCGCCGGGGCGGCCCCCGTCAGAGGCTGGAATCCTGCTGTGTGCCAATCGCCTCTTTAGCAAAGCGCATCTGGAAGATACGTTATCGCACGAGATGATTCACTGGTGGGACCACTGCCGCTTCCATATCGACTGGAATAATTTGCGGCACCACGCATGCAGTGAAATTCGTGCTGCCTCGCTGTCGGGCGACTGTCGCTGGACGCGCGAGATCAATCGCCGGCACTATGGCTTTGCGAAGCAGCATCAAGCATGTGCACGACGGCGTGCTATTCTTTCCGTGCGCTCAAATCCTATGTGCAAGGACGATGCGACGGCTGAGCGTGTTGTTGACGATGTATGGGACAGCTGTTTCCACGATACCCGACCCTTTGATGAAATCTATTAACATTATTTGAGATTTTCGAGACGCTTGGTACCAGCGTAAATCCGCGTGTCCAGAGCCGTAGTTTTGTCGCTCACGCGATGCAGACGTCTGTTTTGCTCGTCGACCTCCTGGCCCATGGCACGTCCAAGGACATTCATGCGTGCACTCAGAGCTGCAATTTCGTCGAGGTTGCCGTCGATCTCATCTTCCATCTCATCGTCGCTCGCCGTTGCCTCGAATTGGTATCGCCTGCGCTGCTCCTGGGGATCGACGAGTTCACCTGCAGGACCGCCGCCAAACTTATTACGCATCTTGCTAAACATACCTGTATTGGATACGCTTTCTTCGACGCGGCGCTGGGATGAGAGCATTTCGGCACGTGTCAACTCGCGTTCCTGGCGCTCATCGATATGGCGCTGCACAGCGCGATACTCTTCGGCGTCGCGCTTCGCCTTCTTGTTGCGCGTAAACTTGGGACGGAAGATGGATTGGTTGAGCTGAGCAATCAAACGAGCATTGTCTTCGGCACGTGAGGCATGAGCCTTCGCCACGTCAAGACTGCGCTCTGTATCTCCGATCGTGTCGCTCTGCTCACCCAGCCTGACCATGGTGTTGGTGGCCGTTTCCTCTGCCTCGCGTGCGAGACGCACCGCATTCCGTGAGCTGCTCAGACTCTCTTGCTTCGTACTCCGTAGCTGGTACTTGATGTCCTGAATCGCCTCTTCATCAGGGTCAAACTCAGAGCCCGCCCCTTGTGACGTGTATGGATCGCGGTACACTGACGTGGGCGGCGGGAGACGCGATACAGGCGGGGCTGAACCCGAGCCATATTCGGCGAGCAGCTCGGCGTCGGATGGCTGAGGAGTTTCCGCGCTCGCGCTGCCGTATGGATCACGCGGCCGGCCAGCAGCACCCTTCGCTGACACATACGGATCCAGCTCACTGCTATGGCTCGGCGCCGCTGGCGGCTGCTCTACCGGCGGGATCTTTGGCTTCCGTCGAAACAAGGGCTTCATGAGGGCGGAAAAACAAGCCGTGCCGCCTCTAGGTGGAGGTATCCCAGCTTCCATGGGCCAACAAGGATCCAAGCCGGCACGGACACTCGGAGCGCGTGTGCCCACGGGCCCTCTGAAGGCGCCCAGCACAGCCGCACCTGTTGCGTCTCGTTTCCAAAAGGATGAATGTACGTACGATGTACTTACGTATGAGCGATCCTCAGCGATGCGCGTGATCCTCAGTTCATGCGGAATCTGAGTGCGCTCGGTCCCGTGGTGCCTCAGCAGCCTGTGGATGCGCCTACTCATGAAGGTCCTATGGTGGGCATTCTACATGCGCGAGTGCGCAATGAGCGCGAAGAGGAAGAGGGGTCAGCGCCGGGTCTTACGGCGGGAGAGCTCGTGCGCCTTTTGACCGAATACCGTGAGGATCCCGCCAAGCTGGATACGCTCGCGGTGGAGTACGACGTGGACCGCAACAAGCTGCGCCGTCTTGTCCAGTTTGTGAGTGTGCCCTAGCTCAGGTGCTCGAGGAGGTGCCTCACCCATGCATTGGACCGCAGACGCTCGTCAAACTCGTTCATGCAAGACTGTAGTGCCTCTTGCTCCGTGCAGGGCCGTTTAGGGTCACGGACGCGATCCCTGTATGCGGACACGAATTCGTTGACGAGGGCGGCGCCCTCTTCGGCACCGCCCACGGGCTGTCCGTGTCCTTCGAGCTCGTCGGCCTTGCGCTTGGCGAGACGAATCACACTGGGGGGAAAGTCGGCGAGTTCCGCGATTTGGATACCATAGCTCTGGTCGCTCGTGCCTGGCTGCACTTTGTACAGCAGCGTAATGTCTTGATCATCGACGTGCGCAACGACGTGCAGGTTCTGGACGCCACGCTGCTGTTGTGCCAAGGTCGTAAGCTCGTGAAAGTGCGTCGCAAAGACGCACTTACAGCGAATCTGCGTCACAATATACTCGGAAATGGCCCAGGCGAGTCCAAAGCCATCGTACGTCGACGTGCCGCGACCGAGCTCATCAATGAGCACGAGCGATTGGGGGGTTGCACTCTTGAGGATCGTGGCCGTCTCGAGCATTTCAGCCATGAATGTGCTGATGCCTCGTAATTGACTATCACTCGCACCGACACGAGCAAGAATACAGTCCGATACTGGGATCTGTGCGCCTTCCGCTGCCGGCACATAGCAGCCCATCTGCGCCATAAGCGTGATGAGCCCAATCTGGCGCAAATATGTCGACTTTCCGCCCATGTTCGGACCAGTGATCACGACCAGGTCCGAGATGCCCGGCTCCATACGCACGTCGTTGGGAATAAAATGCATCTCGTCCTGCGCCTCGAGGCACGGGTGCCGTGATTCACACAGTATGAGTGCACCGCCCTCTGTCACGTTCGGCCGCGTGTATGGCACGGGCGCATGGCTCGATACGAATGCGAGACTCACCACCACATCGAGGTGAGCTATCACGATGTTGAGCTGTTCGAGGGGCGGCGCATACGACGCGGCAATGTCAATCACATCACGCACGAGTCGACTTTGTGTGCGAGCATATTCGTCAGAGAGCGACCGAAAGTCAGAGTTGAGTTCACGCAGCGTTGGCGTTGTGAAGTAGAGACCACCCTTGACGGTGCCCAGGTCGAGGTAGCCGGTGCGGTTTTTGATCACACCTGCCTCGGTACGTGTTACACGGAAACAGTAGCCATAGGATGAGTGGTTCTCGAGGTGCAGCTTCTTTTCCGTGTCAAGTCGCAGATCATGGCCTGCCTTGGTATGCTGCTCGTCGAGCTGATCACGGATGGTATCGAGCTTGCCGCGAATCGTGCGGAGCGTATCATCAAAGTCGGGCTTGATCACATAGTTGTGGTACGCTAGTTCATCCAAGTCTAGCGTCATTTCAACCATCTCAACAAGCTTGGACAGGTGGTGCTGCAGCTCGTCAAGCGGTGCCACAAACGTGCTGTGAAAGAGGACGCGGTCGGCCTCCGATGGCATAGAAATCGCAGCGAGTTCCGCACGTAGGCCGGGCACCTTGCCGACAGCCTGGTAGCATCGCACGACATCCTCGAGTGTCGCTACGCCACGCTGGAATCGTTTGCTGATGCGCAGCATATCTGGCATCCATTTCAGGAAGTGCTCTTGCAGGCGCTGCCGCGCATCTGCCTCATCAAGAAACGTTTGCAGGAGTGCCTGCCTGTTTTGGATCGCGTGCACATGTACGAGAGGCTGCTTGATCCACTGGCTCAGCATACGAACGCCCTGCGCTGTCTTGCAGCGGTTCAGCAGGCCAAACAAACTGGCATTCTTGTTCGCAACAGACCCGCTTTCATCAGGAAACAGGTTGAGGGCGCGTAGTGCGGCATGATCAAGACGCAAGTACTCGGACAGGTCGTGCGTTTTCAACGTATAGCGCCCAAAATTCGACTCGTCACTCAAGAGGCCGAGGTACGATAAGAGTGCGGCTGCACTCGACATGGCAACCTTTTTGCTGCATTCGGGTGCGAGCGCTGCGCGCTGCGATGCAGGGAGGAGGCGCTGCATGTCTTCTTCGATCGACTTGGACGTAAATGTGCCGCGCTTGACTTGGGTAATCACACAACCACAGCGCTCCATCAAGGCGCGGAGCTTGGAGACGTGATAGTCAGCGTCGTCCGCAGCTACGAGGCATTCTTTTACGCCCAGCTGGATAATGAGCGATTCTGAGTTAGAAAAGAGGTCGTTCTCAGTGTATTCAGCCACGCCGATGTGTCGATTGGTCGCGTCCGCAAAGGCTGCGCCAATGACAGAGATACCATCTTCCATCTTGACACGTAAAGCCATGACAATGGGATTTGACACGACATCCGACTGTAGGAAAAGCAAGTCTTCGACTTCCTGCAGGTTGCCTGGGGACGCCTGCCGAGCCACGGCCCATGTTTGGCGGTCGCCGGTCGGTGCCCAAATCTCAATGCGGAGCTGCCGAGCAGTGAGGGCATCGCGCAGGAACGCTTTGGCGGATGCCATATTCAGCGTGCAGGAGGCGAGAGGCGACGCCTTGCTGCCTAGTTGTCGCACCACACTCTGGGTCTTGAAGACGATATCAGCTACACGGACAGCATCGTCGCCGTACACCGCGTAAAAGTCCTGCCGATCAAAGAGGCGCACAGTGCCTGGCACTGCAGGCGGAAGACGCCGGAAATACGACACAAATCCATCGTCGCGCTTCGCGTCCGGCCGCGCATCTTCGGTCGGATACATGCAGCCAGACATGAGGCAACGAAGGAACGACGCGCGTCGCGTGGTATTAGTCTATCCTAGTAGGTATATAACATGTTAAGACGCGCGCGGCGGAGGACGATGTGGAGCATTGGGCGGAATTTGTTGGCCGGGGCCTTTCCAATGGGGTGGCGCGCAGAATTGGCAGTACCAGGTGCCTTTGGGCGGCTGATCCAAACCGACGCACCCAATGTGGAACCACTCGCGGGGGCAGTCCTCGTTATCGCAAGCCACCATATCTCCGTAGGAAAAACGGTCGCAGTAACAGTAGCGTGGCTCACTGGGGTCCGCCTCGATCGTGTCGAGTGGCACGAGAGCGTGCGTCGGGGGCGTCGAGGGCTCAGGTGCCTGCTTTTGCATGTGCTCCTGCAAGTAGGCAAGACACACGAGCGGGTCGAGCGACACGAGGCCGCTCCAAAATGTAAGTAGCTGTCCCGCGGGGGAAAATCGATCTGTCTCCTTGGGCACAGGCGTTTGTAGCGTGTCGTCGTGGCCTTCAAGTTCGTGACGTAAGCCCGCGTAGAGGCTGCGCTCATTCTTGAGCAGATCGTTATCGAGGCGCCGAATCTGCCGATCGACCGTGTCGTAGGCGGATAAGGCCAGTGCGAGCTTTTCCTCGGCCAGCGAGATGGACTGCTGCGACGTGTCACGGAGGCGCATGAGATGAGCGTAGCGCTGGGCCTCGTCACTCGACTCGGCGCGAGCGCTGCTATATGCCTTCCAAACACTGTCCATATTTGCCTTCGCCGTCTCGCTGCGCTGATCAAGCTCCCTAAGGAGATGAAATGTACGCTGCAACTCTAGAGGTAATTGCTCCACGATATCCGCATACTCTTCGGCCCAGCGCTCGGCACGCCCACCAATTTCGGCTTGAAACACTTCGCGCTCCCTGTCCGACACATGGATGGGCGCATCGTCGTCTTTTTTCTGGCGCCGAGGGAGCGTGACGCGTCCCGCGCCCGATTTTCGACGCGGCATACCAAGCGGTGGAGTCGTTTTTTCTTCCCCTCATGGACGACGGTGCATGGCTGGCGCTCGTACATGGGCCTCAGGCGCATCTAATTAAGCAGGGTGCAGAGGCGAAGGTGTACTGCGTCGATCTATGGACGCGTTCGCCGCAGCTAGCGCTGCCGAATCGGGCGACTAGTGCATGTGCACCGCACACGGAGCGAGTGCTCATCAAGCATCGCTTCTTTAAGCGGTACCGCCATCCAGCGCTCTCGAACAGTGTGACGGCATCACGCACCGTTTCAGAGGCGCGTGCGCTCGTGCGATGTGCGAGGCACGGTGTGCATGTTCCGCGCCTCGTGTGTGTGGACGAGACACGGGGCATCCTCGGCATGGAGTGGATCGAGGGGCCCAGTATCCGGCAGTGGCTGGGCGGCCTGCCTGAGGATGGCGAGGAGACATCACGCACAGCTGCGCCCAGCGAAGATGAGCAGAACAGCGTTATGGAAAAGATTGGCGAGCAGCTCGCGCAGATGCACTGTGCCGACGTGATTCACGGCGACTTGACAACGAGCAATATGATGCTGCGTGGCGCCCACATTGTGCTGATTGATTTTGGCCTCGCATGCGTCTCGAGCTTTTGGGAAGACAAGGCGGTCGACTTGTACGTGCTCGAGCGTGCGTTCGCCTCGACGCATCCATCGTCCGAGCACCTCTTTCACCGCGTCCTCGAGGCGTATGCGGCACGCACCCACCGAACATCGCCGACGGCATGGCCAGCCATCCATGCGCGTCTACAGGAAGTGCGTATGCGCGGCCGCAAGCGGAGCATGGTCGGCTAGCTACGGCGAGCTACAATGTACGTGCTAAACGACCGAGTGGAAAACACCTTTTCGCCCGGCTCGACCGTATGGAACATGCGTCGCTGCGCCTCTTCGCGCTCGGTACGCAAAAACATCGCAGCGACCTCGTCACTGATGTCCGAGTCCGTGTCGCTGTGGTCGTGCTTGTCGACATCATTGCGTGGCAGAACAAGAAGACGCACCGACGCAAAGCCGACCTCTTCCATCGCCTCCGTCAGTTCCTTGAGCGACCAGATGCGAAAGTCGTACGAAAACACATCCCGCAGCCATGATCGGTCGCGGAAGCGGAAGCTCAGACTCATGCGGAACCGATTCGTGGCATAATCAATCGGGCCATCTTCCCGCCAGTACTCAAAGCCGCCGTGAGCTTGGCCGGTGCGCACGAGTTTCAGCTTGCCTCGCGGCCACTCGGCGCGTGTGCCGCGCTCCTCGTCGGTCGGCGCGGGACGCACGACCAGATCGTCGTCGTCGTCGTCGCGCACCGTCGGCAAGACATACTGCGTTCCGTGCGTGCGTCGAAAGCCTGGCTCGTCCCAGAACCGCGTCCATAGTGCATCTTGGTCCTCGTACACCTCGCCCGTAGGTGGGCCCCCAAACATGTCGGTAATAAAGACGCCCGTCTTGGGTCGCAGACTATGCAGCACGCCCGTCAGATACTGCTTGAGCGTGGCACGATCGTGAAAGTACGCCATCGCATAGTTGAGCGAGGCAACCATGTCCGGCGCCTCAAGTGGCGGCTCGCCGACGGGCGGCGACATCGGCAGCTCCAGCACGTTGCTATGCAGTAGTGTGATGCGCGGCTCAGGCGCTTCGTGTGCGGGCGACCGCTTAGCAAGCCGGCGATCGAGGCGAGTCGTTGCCTGGCCTTCATGCACGTCCCAGGTTGTTCCGCCACGCGCGTCCTTGGGCTCCATAGACGCAGGCATCAACTCGACGGTATGCGGCGCGTTGGCGAACGAGGGACTCTGCAAGAGACGCGCACGTCGGCCACCGAGGATGTTTTGGGTATCTCGCAGAGCCTCTAGATCAATGTCCACGGCTTGTGACCTGTTTTGAGGACGCAGTGTGAGCCAAGTCTTGGCGATAATGGCCGTCGAGCTAAAGTCTTCTCGAAGCACGAGGGCATCAATGCGGTCGGAATGCGGTGCCTGTGCATTCGTATACAGCCCATCGAGGTTCATACACTCGACCATGGGCTCTTGCACCGCCTCTTCATAGCAGCGCAGGACATCAGCCGTCGCCGCGATCGGCGCAGCCGACGTGGCCGTTACGCCTCCAAAGCCTTGATGCCGAGCTTCGTGGGCCATGAAAAAGGGGCGTTTTTCCTGTGGAGGTTTTGGCTACAGGGTATCTGGGACCACGTCTTGGAAAAAGGCATGCCGCAAGAGACGCGACGCTGTCCATCGGCGCGTGCAATCAAGATAGAGACACACACCAACCAGGTGTACGACGTACTGTACCTGCTGGCGGTATTCAGCTGGGTCAGCGCAGTGGTCTGGTGGCTCGAATAATTCAGGACGGATGTGCTGGATCAGCTCAGGGATGCGGCGTCCTGCATGGTCCACGGTCGGCAGGTTGCACGAAAACGTGCGGTTATGCAGCATCGCACACTGCTCCATACGGCGTCGCCCAAAGATGGTCGCGAGCTCGAGCAGTGCCTCGGTATCGTCGCTCGCGTTAAAGAGCGGAAAGCGCTTGAGCAGGAAGGACAGTAGCACAATGCCCGCCGACCAGATATCTATCGCGGGCGTCTGGTCAGGGCACTTTAGTAGCACTTCGGGGGCACGAAAGCCGCGCGTGCCAGCCCGATTCGCGCGGACACTCGGCCGCGGATCATGGCGCAGGTAGCCGACTCGGTCGGGCGGTCCCATCGAAGCGCCTGCCGCTGACCGTGCGACATACGACTTGTCGTCTGACCGCGCCAGGGCACCGCCTGGCTGTAAATGCGCACTCTGCGTCGCATGGTTGATACTCTGCTCGCCATGAGGATGCTCAGGCGTCGGGAGGGTATGATGGCACTTGCCGTGCCAGTCGGACGCGTCGAGCCGTTCTGCCAACCCAAAGTCGCAGAGTGTACCGTATCCAGTGCGGGGATCGTACAAGAAATTAGCTGGCTTGATGTCGCGGTGTACGATGCCCTGCTTGTGCATAGCCTCTAAGGCGGAAAACAAACAGTAAAAGTAGCACGGCAGATCTGAGAGTGGCATAACGCGGTAATACTCACGAAACTCGGCGTGGCGGGTGTATGGCATCACGGCAATCACCTGGTCTGCTGACCGGAACGCCGTGACGAGGTACGAAATGAATGGCGCGCCGCGCAGAGACTCCATAATCTCGAGCTCATTCAAAATACGGGCTGTGCTGGACGTCACGTAGATGCGCTTCAGCGCCACATACACCGTCGGATGACGCGCTGGACGCGGGGCAATATGCGGCGTGTTGGTTTTGAACCATTCGGCGTTCGCAAACATGGCATGGTGCACGTCAATTGCCTTGTACACGGACGAGAACGTGCCCTCTCCCAGCTTGTCGACGATGTGGTACGCGTCGAGGCCATGGACCGAGTCGTTCAGCTGGCTGATTTCCTCCTCCAGACGCTCGATGCTTTCCTCGTCACGTCCCGCGTACGGGTCGCCACTCTCGCTATGGTCCGTACTTGCCTCAAAGTACATTTGCATCGAGTTGTTTGTCGCTTCAGCTGCACTCGGCGCCACCTCCGAGTCTCCTGTCGTCCATGGCGTCGCTGGCCGCAGCGTCGCCATAGTCCAACCCAAGGTGCCCTGGGCATGACGCGTCCTTGTCTATATATCACGTGACTACGAGGCCTTGTTCGCGGTGATCCACTGGCGTTCTGCGTCCGAGCCCTTGGGTAGGACGTACAGGTCGATGATGCCATCGCGCAGCACAATGCCATCGCGGTCGTCTGTAGCAGACGTCGCACCCTGATCCAGTAGTTCGCGCAGACTTAGCTTGTGGCCTACGCGAAGCAGGCGCCCCTTGCGCGTTTTGGCAATGACCGATAGACGATTCGCCACATACTCGCCTTGCGGGTCCCACGGCAAGGAGCCACGCGCCTCTAGTGGGAACATGACCTCGAGATGCATGCCAATCGGCGTGTCTTCGTGATACTCGGAAATCAGGTCAGATGTGTTGTGCTGAGGGTACAACAGCATCACGGGGAATATGACCGGCGTGCGGATCGGATCAGGTGCCTTCCATGCTTGCTTGGCACCCACAAGCGGGATATTGGGTGATGCATAGGATGGGAGAGATTCGGGATCAAAGTGGGCGGGCGTTGGGTTGTCCGGTGGATCACTGCTCTTGGTCAGCCAGAGCCCACGAGCGACGAAGGCGACCTGCAGAGCTTCCTCCGTGCGTGTCGCACGACGCTTTCGCTCTGTTCGCTCCGCCTCGAGACGCTCGAGACGCGCGGCCTGCTCGTCGACGCGGCCCTGTAGACGTATGAGCTCGGTATTGTCGGGGTCGATTCCCAGGGCGAGGTCGCAGCATCCACGTGCATCCTTCGTGCGATTGAGTGCGAGAAAAGCACGCGCAGCGCGGTACAGCGCTTTGACTGAGCGTGGGTTTGTCACAATGGCGTCGCGTGCCGCATGCAGCGCAGATCCAAAGTTATGAAGCTCGAGATGGCATGCAGCACAGTTGAGATACAGCGTCTCTTTGAGCTTCGCGTCTTCCGACTCTGCCTGTATACCCTGCTGGTAGAATCCTAGCGCCTCCTTGTACCGCTTTGCGCGAAAGTACTCGTTGCCCTGATTTTTGAAATTCTCAGCGACCTCGTCCGGCGGGCCATCGTACGCGAGAGTCTGCAGCGCCTCGAGCGCCGTGTTCTCCCCCGTCGGCAGATCCCGCATAAAGAGCGGTACGCTATCGAGCTCCTTCATCTTGTCCTCCAAGCTGGCATGGCGAGGTGGCTCGGCCGTAGCGACCGGCTCGGAAGACATGGTGGGTGGGTCGACGAGTGGAGGCGTCTCTGGGAGCCCCGGCGCCGGTTTCCTTTGACGGGCCATGGGATGCGTATCGTCTCGGCCCCAGGTCGATGATGCGCTGGATGAAAAGCGCGCTCTGCTTACCGAGTATGCTTCGAGAGTGCCGCACCCGTCTCAGGTGGATACGTCAGAGCGGCTGTGTGCCTTACGGGAGGCGATGCGGGCGTGTTGTATTGATGCGTATGTGATCGGGACAGAAGATGCCCATGCGTCCGAATATTCGGCTGCGTGTGATCAACGTCTGACATACATATCGGGATTTACCGGCAGCACAGCGACGGCGGTCGTGCTGGCTGATTCGGCACATTTTTTCACCGATGGCCGGTACCATGTCCAGGCAGCGCAGCAGCTCAGTCCGGCGTGGACCTTACACCGGGTCGGTGAGCCCCACGTAGCCTCGTGGCGTGAATGGCTGCAGGGTACCGATGTGCCGCGTGGCACCTACGTCGGCATGGATGCATCGCTCGTGTCGTACAAGGACGCCGTGACACTCAAAGCCGCGCTGGCCTCTCGCGGCGTGACGCTGGTCTTTCCCGAAGCCAACCTTGTTGACGATGTATGGGGCGAGGCGCGCCCTGAGCCGATCCTCGAGCCCGTGCACGAATACAAGCTGCAGTTTGCTGGCGTGCATGCGGCTGACAAGCTCGCCAAGCTGCGCGAGTGGCTTAGGGAGCAGGGCACCTCGTCTGCCTATGTGATATCGGCCCTTGATGAGGTGGCATGGCTTTTGAACCTGCGCGGTGCTTCCATTCCTTGTCATCCCGTGTTTCCTGCGTACATGATCGTGACGCAGCACACGGCCGCCCTGTTTGTCGACCCTCGTCTGATCCGCCCGCCCATTCAAACGTACCTCGCCAAGCTGCAGGTGAGTATCTATGACTATGACGCCGTGTGGCGGTCGCTACGAGAGGCGGAGTACGAGCGCGTGTTTGTGGATGTCCAGGCCTCGTATGCGCTTGTGCACGCGGCCGGTGAAGACCGCACGATTGTGCAAACGGCCGCGAGTCCCGTGGCCCTAGCCAAGGCACGTAAGAATACGGTCGAGATCCTGTGCATGAAGCGCGCGTACAAACGTGATGGAGCCGCGTGGGCCAAATGGGCTGCATGGATGGAGGACGAAATGAAGCGGGGTGCGAACATATCTGAACGTTGCGCTGCGGATGCTCTGGAGCGGATCCGCGCCAAGGACCCACTGTATGCCGGCATGCAAGCGTACGAGGCTATCAGCGCGACGGGTGCAAATGCGGCTCTGCCCCATTATGAGACGCCGCTCGAAGATGCGCCGCTGATCGACCGCGTCTCGCCGTACCTTAACGACTCTGGGCCGCAGTACTACGACGGCACGATCGATACGACACGCACGATGCACTTTGGCACACCCACGCCAGAGCAAAAGCGGGCGTATACACGTGTGTTGCAGGGTCACATTGCCTTGTCGCGCGCCAAGTTTCCGCAGGGCACAACGGGTGCGCAGCTCGATATGCTCGCACGCCAGCCGCTCTTCCAGGATGGACTAAACTATCTGCACGGCACGGGTCACGGCATTGGTGCGTTTCTGAACGTGCATGAAGGACCGCATGGGTTCTCGTCGTCGTCTGGCGGCGCGTCCGTGCCAGTGGCGCTGCAGCCAGGCATGGTCCTGAGCAACGAGCCCGGGTACTACAAGACGGGCGCATTTGGCATACGCATTGAGTCCGCGATGCTCGTGCGGTCCGCGACACTATCGTCCGACAGCAACGTATGGCTCGAGTTTGCGACGCTGACGCGTGTGCCGATCAGTACCAAACTTGTCGATGGGGCTTTGCTACGTCCCGACGAGGCGGCATGGCTACGGGCGTACAACGAGCAATGTCGCGACGATATTCTGCCGCTCGTCAAGGGCGACTATCGCGCGGAGAAGTGGCTGCAGCGTCAGACAGTTTGGCCGATTCCTTGAGCTTGAGCTTGTTCTCCTTCTTGTCCATGTAGGCGATCCGCTTGACGGCGGCACTAAGCTGTTCCTTGAGTGACAGGTCCTGCTTAAGTCGCGCGCGGAAATGCTGGACGAGGTCGCTGGTTGTAGCCACCCGGCCCGACGAAATCAGCTGCACAATCTCGGCCTCTAGCGGCGAACGCGCGGGCGACGCCGACCGTGGCGGCGAGTCCACCCGCGCCTTCTTGGCGTCCGGTCGCGACACCGTATCGTTCTTGCGCTTCACACCGCCATCCGCCTCCGGAGACGCGGCTCGAGGAGTCGACGCTTGCTCCTTGGCCTCTCGCTCACGCCGCGCCTTTTCTTCACGCGCCTCGAGAATGGCCCGCTCGGGGTGCAAGACATCGAGGTCGTCATCATTATCGTCGGAATCGTCGTCACTTGCATACGGATTCTTGGCCTCCTCATCGCTGTCATACGTATCGAGGCCTTCACGCCGACTCAGTGCCTTCATGATGCGGCGCATCTGCCGACCGCTGCCCGTCAACATCGCATCGTCGTGACGTCCATACTGCGCCGACCCCAGCAAGTTGTCCGCACCACTGCGCCGATTCACGGCGATCGCATCATCTGGCTCCATCTTGATCTGGACGTCGTCGCCATCATCCAGTCGATCTGCCACCATCTCGCGCTTGAGACGCTCCTCCAGTTCGCGCGCCTCGGCATCCTCGGCATCGTCCTGTACCTCTGCTCGCTCATCGTCATCCGCAAATGTGTCTTCGTAGTCGAGCTCATCATAGGTCGTCTCGTTCTTGACAACAGGCCCAAACAGGTCATCATCATCCACCTGCGATCGCTCAGGTTCGCCGCGCACTGCCACAAGATGCGCACTGCTTTGCCAGCCCAGAGACGGCTGGCCAGGCAGCGACAGCTTCGGCAGGCGGCGCCCATCCCCGCCGCGACTTGCACCACTGCTACTGCTGCCGAGACCCGCCCCTGTCTTGTATCGATCACGCAGAAGCCAGCGCTCCGTCTCGGCGCTCTTTTGGTGCCGCGCAAATTCCTCCTCAACCTGCTCGCTGTTGAGCATATGCTTCTGCAGCGGCATAAATTTGTATTGCCGCCGCACCGGCACAACCTTGAAGCCACCGGCATTGCGGTCGTCGAACACAAAGAGCACATGATGCGACGCGGAATATTCGTCTGACTCGCCCTCAAGTTGGCCGACCCACGGCGCATGAGGCGCGAGGCCCGACGTGATGCGTGGCTCTTCTATGACGCTCGGCTTCGGCTCACGACCTTCGACACGGCGCTCCTGTTCCGCCACGTACCATGCCTCGAGCGCCCGCAGGCTATTTGGTAATGGCTCCCGCGAACTTTCCCATTCTTGCGCCGTATCAAAGTCTTCAAGCACCCACGGATAAAACTCCTCGTTGCGTGTGCGTCGCGCAGCACTCGTTGACTTGTGCACCTCACGCACTCGCTTGCGGAAAAGGCGATGGCGCGTGAATCCTGCCCCGTCAGCGGCCGCATCGCTACTCTGCGGCTTATCGAGATCGAGGTAGGGGCGTATGTGCTCCAGGTCCACGTCGTGGGACGGCCACAGCAGCGGCTTACCCTCGGTCGTCATGACCGGCTTGCCCCACTTGTCTATGACCTGATCGCCCGGCTTGGCCGGCGGCATTTTGAGCCGAAGGGGCGTCTTGCGATTGAGCTTGACAGGTGGCGTAAACTGCGTCTCATTATTCGGATCGATGCGGGTATGGGAGCCAAACTTCATAAGGTGCGTCACACCGTCTGACGCACCCGACGAAAACAGCGGAATGTCGCGGTATCCGCGCGCCACGCTGGGCTTGGTATCCTCCGCCTTGACCTCCTGTTTCATGGTCCAGAAGAAGCGTCGCTCCGTGCACCGTTTCTTACCTAAGATTCGCCGTGTCCCTTGCACCTCCATGTCCAAATCACAATCCCTCAAGACCTACTATGGGATCGAGACGGGTGAACCACCATCGGCGCCGGCACCGCAGCCGACACTTGATGAGTGGACAACGGACAAGCCACTGCATGCTCTGCTAAAGGCATCCAACGAACTCATGGACGGCATCCGCGATTTGTACGCGGACCGACAGAGCCTCGTGTACAACCACCACCAGGAACTCGTCAATGCCAGCGAGACAGTCGGCCATATGCGCCATGGCATCGAGGCACTTCGTCCGAATCGAGAAGCTCTCGAGGTGCAGCTAAAAGAGATGCAGGCGAAACACGCCATGCCGCCTGTCTACATCGCCTCCGATGCTGAAACGAGTATTCCATGGGTACGCGACGTGGCCCCCATCGCCGAACTGCCCATGAAGCTGCGCTACATGCTGGATCAGGGCCAGCTTGCCGAGGCCGAGGCACTGTTTGATACTTACAAACCTACGATACAGGCCTGGGCACAGGCCGGTGTGCACGGCGCGGAGGAGCTTGGAAAGGACTGTGAATACATACTGAAAGAGGCACACAGCACATAGATACCCTATGCGAGATCAATATTTTCCATGTCGTTGTCAGGGCGCGATGAAGGGTCAGGGTCGCGAGCCTCGGATGCATTCGCTGCATCCTGAGAAGACGATGTCTGTGGAGCTTCTGATGCCGCTGGCTCCTGCACCTCTTGTGTCTCCGCTTCCGATGGCGTCTCAGAGACCTTGGGCTCCGACTGCCATACATGCACCGTATCATCTTGCAAAGGCGCCGACTTTTCCTGTGCCTCGAGTTCGTCCTTGGCTGGCGCAGCCACAGGTTTCTCGGGTGCCTCGGGTTCCTCAAGTTCCCTAGACTCCATTGGAGCTTCGGGTGCTGGTGGCTCAGGCTTTTGCCTTCGAGTAACAAGCTCCTGCACCTCGAGGGCATTGGGCGGCATACCGTCCATAACATATGGCGAAACGTTGACCATGCGCTTCTTGCTTTCGCAGGCAAAGAGCCAATGAGGCTGGATAATAGGGAGTGTGAGCTGCTCAGCCTTTTCGTACAGCCTCATCTGCTCCACGTTGGAGGGATCAGGCAGCATGGAGCACAACAAATGCGTTGTCTCCAACTGGATCTGGGTACTCCATCGCGCGCCCAGCGACTCGACAACCTGGATCGTAGCATCATAGAGACGCTGATCAGGAATCGTTCCGAGACACACAAACACACCACTCATATTGTCGAGCGTATGAGTCCGGACATGCAGCTCATTCGACGCAAACGAGCCTGCCGACGTATGCAGAATGAGCTGGATGGCATACTCGGTGTCCATCTCGAGACCTGAGAGCTTGGTCGACCGTGACGTTCGTGGGTTGGGAATCTTTCCAATCTGCTGGCCGTTGCGCACAACGTCCAAGGAGTGCAGATCAGCATGTGCAATGTCCAATGCTTCCCATTCGATCGCGATGGTCGTCTGCGTCACACCACGCAGGCGGATGACGGGCGCGGCGGGTGCTTTGACACCATACGTCTGCAATATCTCGTCCTGCAGTCCAATAAAGTCTTCGCGCTTCTTTTGCTCCTGCGCCTCGTTTCGTGTGACACGCACATCGACCACACTTCCGAGCGTCAGACCATGGGGCAGCAGCACCGATGGGAACTCGATGAGCGACGCGCGCTCACCAATGAGGATCGCAACGCCTGCATCAAGCTTGCCCACGGTAAATGTATAGCCATCATTCGAGCTCATCCCGAGCTCCTGCGCTGTTCGTGCTGCAGCCGCGGTGGTTCGGACGCAACGTGGGTACGTGGGCATTGCTGACTAACCAACCTTCGTCCTAGCGCGCTACCTGGGGACTAGACCCCGCTCCCTACGGTACTGTGGAGGCGGAGCAAACGGTTCTCCTGGCGGAGCTCGTGGATCTGCGTCTTGGCCGACACAAGATTCGCGCGCAACATATCGATTTCCTCGTTCGCCGGACGGAAGCTGTGCTGATAAAGCTTACCCAGCTCCTCGTTGAATACATTGTACAGTTCCGCATTCTCGAGACGCGTATCCTTCTCGAGCTCCTGCAGCGATGCGCATTGCTTCTGGAGCTTCTCAATTTGCAGCTGCAGTGGAAGCACCATGTTGCTTTGGTTCTGTAGATCCGCATACTCTTCCTGCGATAAGTGTACACGCGTATCATACTCTGGCTGTGCGAGTCGGAGCGACGCAAGCTCCATCTGCTTGTTTTCGTACGCACGCTCCATCTTCGTCCAAGTCGCGTTCACGTCCTTGACAGCCTGCTTGAACGCGTTCCAATCGTCGGCGCACTGAGCCGGCAGTGCAGATGACGGGAGCTTCTGACGCAGTGTCGCAATACGCACGTTCAGTGACTCGATCGCTTGCTTCATTAATGCACACGACGAGTCCTCTGCTGCACGGACCGACACATCCAAGGGCTGTGGCATGACGACCTCGGCACTGCGCGCAGCCTGCGACGGCTTCGCATGCACGACGACGGGCTGTTGCGCTGGTGCCACCTGGATATGTTCGAGCAAGGGTTTCAGCATCTCATGCATCTCGTCCTCCGTCACGGTCTTGCTCGGCGGAATCGAGATGGTTTCTTTCCGTTGCGCCGCCTTGGGCGGCGGACGCGGCGCCGATGCAGGTGACTCGTCCAGCGGCTCTTCCACCATGTGCTCTTCTTGTGAATGTGGCGGCTTTTCCACCTTCGTTGGCTCAGGCAGGACAGGCGAGGCGCTAGGCATAGCATTGCCCTCGTCGAACGGATTCGGCAAATCGAGGGTGTCGTCCGTGTACATACTAATACCGGGCGCACGCTTCATAGGAGTACCACGCTCGTCCATCGGCTCCGCTGCCTCGTCTGCGACACGCACTGGGACGATATTCTCCTCACCAGGCGCCTGGCTGGGCACAGCACGGCGCTTGGGCGAGTCAGTGTGGGGCGGCTCATTGCTGCGATCGGCCATCGGCACATGACGCTTGCGGCCAAGCTGCAGCTCAGCCTGCTCGTGCTGTTTGCTTTCTTCCTGGACAACCTCGAGACTCTCCTGGATACTCGCACGTACTCGCTCGCTCATGAGACTGCGAGCGCGGTGCACACGCGGGACTTCGCGCTTTTCGTCCGTGCGAAGCGATGGCGTGCGCTGCACGGGCTCCGACGGCGGCAACGGCTCGGCCGTCGGAGGCAATGTCGGCAGCACATGCAGATCCGCACACAGGCGCGGCACATCAGCGAGAGACGTAGAAACTCGGCGCGCCTGAGAGCCCCATGCACGGCTCATGTAGATCATGCACGTGTCGGCATCATCTTGCAGCTCAACATTGACAAACAGCTCTGAGGCGTGCGACATGTCTTGGCGACTCGGCGTGTCCAGTGCGCCGAGAATCACGAGGAGTCGGTCGCGGTACGCAAAGCTTTCGTACTGCGAGCGCGTGAAGAGCGTCCACAGCAGCGTGATGGGACCGCGTGATGAATGTGTGATGTTCTTGCGAGCGGCCAACGCATGGCCGCGAGCACGAAATACGGCCTGCGCCTGCCACAGGCACCCAAGAAATAGTGGGATGTGTGTGCTGTGAGCATCAGGCATGGCATCGACAAAGCGGCGCACGAGCTGCGCCGACTTGGACGGCGCCCCGCGCATCGGACGATCCATCTCGATAGAAAGCTGGGCACCCTGACCTGTGACACGAATGTCATGCAGGCTCGACATACCGGCGAACGACAAATCGGTGCGCCGATTCGATGGGGCACTAATATGCGACGAGCGCATCTGGTCTGCGAGGCGGTCTGGATCATACACGCCAAGTAGGATGTGTGTTGGGGTCGACGTGTGGCGCTGGATGAGCACGAGCACGTCGGTGAAAACGAGAAGTGCATAAGATGCCCGGGACTTGCGGCCGAGGACCGTGCCGAGTGTCTGCATCGCGCGCGACTGGACCGTGTCTGCTGTGACCTCGTCAACATCAATACAGCCAAGAAGCTCCCGCGGCGCGCTCACTAGCTCGGGTGGGAATCGGTTAATAGTACGCTGGCAGCTCCAAAGCACTGCTACGAGTCGTTCTCCGTCCGTGACTCGTCGAGACGCAATGATGGTAGCGGCCGCCGACGCGTCCTGCAACCGCTCGATCTGCGGCGACGTTGGCGGAAGATGCTTGATCAAGTTACCGATCAGGAGCTGGTATCGCGGAATACGCTGCATCGGCTCGACCATCAGCTCCCTCAGACCGGCATTGCCGAGCTCCGACATGGAATGCTGCGTTCGCATAATAAACTCACGGAGCGGGCGGTGCTTGAGCATCTGGTTGTACGTGCGCTGTGCACGCTCAAATCCAGCGAGGTACGTGTCATAGCATCCAAACGTGTAAATATTGCGGGCAAGGATCGAGCCGACTGTTGAGGCAAGTTGAGCGGGGCCCTGGTCGTACTCGACCTCCAGCTCACACAGGAGCACCTTGTTCGCCGCGAGAATCTCACCAATGTTACCAAAAATGCACTCTGCCTCTGCAAGGGGAATAATCTCAGTGTCTTTGTCCTTCGCCAGCTGGAGAAGCGGCACAGCATAGCGGCTGTGCAGCGCGTCAAGCCGAGCCACATAGTTGCGCTCCGTCGTGACGAGCTCAGCAAGAGCATACTCCAGGCCACGCGTCACACGCACCTCTCCATTCGAGTGCATGCTTGCTGTATCGCTTAGCACGGGACTGGGGTTGCCAGAAATCGGCACAAAGTCCGTCGAACCTTGGCGCTCGTCATCGTTCGCCGTGTAAATCTGAGTACCCATCTGCTGCAGCAGCACCTCGAGACGCGGCACCTGACTCTGCGTTAGGTCATTCAGCACCACATCACACAGCTTCGCGACAATCGGTGGCGACACATGTGCATCATCACCCGGGCCTCCCAGGCCCGCCGCATCGGCTGACATTGTGGAGTCAGTGTGAGCTTTAATGCCATACACACACGAAACGCGGTGCGCGTCCGCCCAATGCGTCACGTGTGATACCACGTGGTCAAGACTCTGGCGTTGCAGCGAGGCAGCCACCGCTCTTTGCACATTGGCATGTCGTCGAACGAGCCTCTCGAGCCGCCGCCGCATCGCACCGTATCCGTGACGCTCCCTGCCAAAAAGCCGAAGGAGAAGAGCAAATGGCAGGTATGGGGAGAATCGATGGCAAATAAGGGTGTTGCATGGAACGACTGGGCCGCCAAGTACGTGAATGGAGCTGTGGAGCGTCTAGGCGGCGAGCGATTTTGGCCTTCGTCGAAGGACTTTGAGCTCGAAGTCGCCAAGTGCGTTCGTATACTGCGCACTTTCACGACCGATGGTATTGCCGTCAAGGAGGACAAGCTTGCGAAGGTCAAGGTTCTGAAGAAGATCCCCCCAGAGGTGCTTCGTGATGCCAAAGGCATCTGCATATACACTTGCATGAAGTCAGGCATTCCACCCTTTGGTGGCATGAATGGCACAGGTCTCCTACTCGGCCGTCTCCCTGATGGCTCTTGGTCCGCACCCTCGGCTATCCTCCCTAACTACTATTCGACTGGCCTTATGTTCGGAATGGATGTCGTGGATATCATCCTTATCATCAATTCAGAAGAATTACTTAAATCGTTTCGCACGCACAAGTTTGCCCTAACTGCTGAAACGGTCACATCGTCTGGTCCCCTCGGCACGCCGGTCAGTGGTGGTTTCGAATTCAACAAGAAGGTCGCACCCATTTACTCGTACGTAAACTCCCGCGGCTTCTATGCAGGCATTGAAGTCACAGGACAAGTTTTTCTCGACCGCTTTGACGAAAATGAACGCGTGTACTACTGGCCTGGCATCAAGGCTGGTGACATTCTCGACGGAAAAGTCAAAGTACCTGAATGCGCCAAGCCTCTTCATCGTGCTCTTTACGACGCCGAGGTCGGCATGGCTCAGGCTGGTGAGCTCGAACGGACACAGCTGCTCAAGAATATACCTTCCATCAGCACAGAAAACATGGACGAAGTGCTCAACTCACTCCAGGAGGGCGAGCATATTCTCATCCCGCCAACCCCTGAGCAGCTCGATGCTATGGAACATGCAGGCTACAAGGACGAATACGATGAAGCCTTAGAAGAAGAAGAACGCGAGGAGATCCGAAACCTACCACCACCACCCAGTCATCCCCTCGCTAGAAAAGGTCAGCGGAGTTCAGTAGAGGGCTCAGACGATATTTCCCCTACCAAGCCCCCTAAGAGCGCTGCAAGGCGATCTATCCCAAAAGTCGAATCGGTTACCTCAGCACCAGAACAACCAACCGAATCGCACGCAGAGGCCAAGAGCGATACAGTGGAGGACCCAGCCAAGCCTGAACCCTCGGACGGAGATTATTCCGACATCGAAAATAAAAATATGTAAAGGGATAAAAATGTAGCAGTTTATTAGAAACATGTATCTTGCGTTTTTACTTTTAAAACAATAAATAAGAAGACTTTTAAAAGATAATTTAGGTAAGACAAAGTACAACATAAAATAAAATACTCTATATATATTAAATTAATTAAACCAAAGTAAACGAATATTATATGTAGATTATTTAAAAATATTATCGAAAATCATATAAACTATAATAAAACTTAAATATATATTATTTAAAAATATCTTGGCATTGTTTTCAAACAAAATCGTTAATACAATATGGAATTTAAATGCAAAATTGATTATATTTAATATGCTTTTTGAAATAAATAATTTTCGAGAGATGACTAAGGCTCGCGCGTGTGTCAGTGGCGCTAGCGAGTGTGCACAGATTTTAGCTGACAGTATCGGCGTATCATTACTGATTCTGACGCCAACATGTCGGCACATGAGGGGCGTGCTCAACCATCTACCAGTATGCGTCGTACTGTGCCACATGTGACAGACCAGCTTTCTGATAATAAAGCAATGCCGCGAAAAGCGACTCAGGCAAATCACATGGAATCGTCGGTGACACGTCTACTCGTGGCCACGAAACTCCTACTGGAGTCCCTGACGCAGTGGGCCCAACGTAAGGAATCCGAGACGAATGTGTCGCGTGTCTACGTGCGCCTTGGAAATGACTTTAATGCGTCCATCACAGCGTTTATGGGTGCCGGCATCGATATGACTGACTTGTACTCTGTACCTGCTGATCTGCGCGTGTGTCTCGAGTCGTGTCTGTCAGAAGAGGCCTCGACCACGACACTCGAACGACACCTTCCTCGTATTCGCGACATTATTGTGCGGCTTCTCCAAGGTCTCAAGACCAAGCAGGCCTATTATAAGCAGCTTCAGATGGAATCGAGCCCGTCGTCGGCCTCTAGTGTTCATGGTCACAGCGTGCCAGCCTCGAGGGCTGAGGGCCCAAGTGGACCTCGCGCACCTGGTTCAGCATATCCCTTGCCGACGCCTGTGTCTGCCCCAACGCAGATGGGCTCGACAACTCTTCCTGAAGAGTCAAGCCAAGTAAGGAGCCAGACCCCGCATCAGACCCCGCATCCATTACCTGCGCGCTCACCAAGGCAGGTCCCACCAACACCCCAAGAACGTCCTGCATCAAGAACGTCGCCCTCCTTGTCGACACGATCTGCCTCGCTGCCTCAGCCCCCGCCCGTCGCACCAGCCGATAACTCGACACCGCCGACACCTGCGTCGACGGCTGAGGAGGCGCAGCGGGAAGATATCAATGTACGCCTACGCAACAGCGATACTCTCGAGCGTCGAGCGAGCAAGCGTTTCAGTGCATACACATTCAACAAGATTGGTGCTGGACTCATGTCATCGGTGGGCTCCACGCCCACATCGCTACATTCATATACGGAGCGCCGTACGCCGCAGAGTGCAGGGCCCAGTAGCGTAAAGCAGGTTGCGGCCGCCGACCTTGAGGTGCCCTCACCGACGAAGCAAAATCATGCTTCCCATACACTATTGACGTCGTTGCCCGAAGCGGATACAGGTGAGAGCAAAACCGATGCGTCGAGTACGTACAGCCATGACGAGCCTTTTATGGTGTACCTGCAGGTGAATCGACAGACTCGCAAGGTGACACTGCCGGTGGACCATGCACAGTCCGACCGCGGCCTAAACCTTGCTATGCTGCGTATGCTTTTTGTTGACCAGTTTTCGTATTCGAGCGGCAAGTCAGACTTTCCAGACATTTATATTAAGGACCCGTCGAATGGCGTAGCATACCAGCTGGAAGACATGAGCGATATTCAGCCCAAGTCCGTGCTCATGCTCAATGTCGAACCTCTCGACCAGATCAAAGAGCATGTGGACTTTTCTATCAGTGCACTCTCACGCGAGCTGCACGAACTCAAGGCTATGATCCGCGACAATGCAGCTCGCGAAGCGACGCGCCCTGCGCCAGTGGCACCGGTAGAGACGACGCCCATTGCTGATGCCGAATTCCAAAGAGCGGGTGATCGTATGTCGACGCAGCTTGGCGCACCTGCCGTGCCGCAGGACAAGGGCAACGATTATGCCACGGATCTCAAGACGCACTACGAAGCACTGCAGAAGCTGCGTCATGACTTTGCCATCCTGCGCCAGGTGCAGGACGAGGGCGAGCACGACATGCGGCAGTTGATGGCAAATCTGCGTGAGAAAGCTAAGGAGATGAGTCGCGTCGTATCACTCGGGCCCTCGGCGGGACGCAACCTAATCGAGTCGGGCAAGACACATCTAGATGCCCAGTCGCAGCAGGTCCTTACGAATGTGGAGGATCTGCAGGACCTCATTGAGGACCTCAAGTTGGACGTGAGCCATCGCGGCGTCAAACCCAAAGCGGCGGAGCTGAAGCGCGCGACAGCCGACATAGCGACGGCAACGCAGCGCCTCATGGAGCTCGAGCAGTACATCCAGTCGGTGCGCCCACACTGGAAGAAGACATGGGAGAATGAGCTGCAGTTTATCGTTGACGAGCAAGAGTTCCTCAACTATCAAGAGGGGCTCCTGGCCGATTTGAAGCAGGACCTCACGGCCGTACAGGATGTGTTTGGCAACATTCAACAGATCGTGAAATTGCGCGATGTGGGCCAGGCGCGTGGTGACGACCCTGGACGTGGGCCGCGGTACGTGCCACCGCCGCCTGATGGAGAGCATGAAGGTCTGCCGACCGTCATGGTTGAGGTGCGTGGCCAGTCTATTGACCACGAGCGCCGTCTCCGGGCCTTGCAGGCGGCCGAGCGGTCGCGTGAGAAGGCGAAGGCGGGACGCACAGACGAGTTTGCCGATGAGCTGCAAGGGTTTGTCGACAACCGCACACTCCGACGCACCGGTGGCCACCTGGAGGCGGAGCGCGTGCGCCAAAAACGCGATCAATCGACGCTACGAGCCATGTTTGAGCAGGCGCCATAGTGCTACGATAGAGGTATATGCATCCAGAAGGTATGTGGTCGGTACGCCGCGCTCTGCCATTGTATTTGCACGACAAGCACAGACGTTGAGGGATGCACGCGAACACTAAGGTAGGCATGATTGCGGTGTGTCTTGGTGCCATGCTGAAATGCGTCCCAGTCGCTACCAGGGGCGCCGCTGTCCTCGTCCATGTCCAATACGTCGACATGTGCTGGTACCTGAATATGCTGGGCGGATACGTCGCCAGCGACGCACCGCAGAGTCACATCCATTGCGTCCATTAAGGGGTTAGTTAGGACCAGTGTCCATAGACCATGTGCGCCGCGGAACACGACGCATTGCGGTAGAAAATGGCTGGCTAGCAACTTGATCTTGAAGGCGCTCGAACGTGGCTCGGGACGCACAAGAATATGCCGACACGTCGCGCAACGCTTGCTGTACTTGCACTGGAGCGCCACGCGCCGCGGACGCAGAGCCGACACGGCGTAAGACTGCTCGCATGGCTGCACGGTCCATCTCTGGGCGAGCGTCGACACACGCGCCATATCGTGCCGCACGAGTCCCGGGCATCGCTCTACACGCGCAACATGCTTCGCTAGCGAGCGCGACATGGGTGGTGGCGGTGGCAGTCGTCGCTCGAGCATGTGCTCGACGAGGTGCTCCCATGTCTCAGTAGGCCATGCACTGCGCTCCATCGCATCGAGCACGGAACCCAGGTCATTTGGTTTCTCAGCGACCAATCCGAGCCGCTTCGAGTCCCAGCGGCAGCACGCACAGCTCAAGTAGAAGGGCTCAACACCAATACTCGCTTCAGGCGCTGTGAGCGGCATGTCACGTCGCGGCGGGTCTGAGCCTACGATCGAAAGAACATGCATACACATGGGACACTCGAAGCAGGTGCGCGAACACCGCGCCTTTTGAGCACGTACACTGGTGTTGGGCACCTCGAAGAGGCAGTGTGGGCAGTATGTGCAGCTCACCTCCCAGGCAATACAGTCGTTACATCGCAGTGAACAGCACTCTTCGCAGTAGTACAACTCAGTCAGTGCCTCAGTCGGCGCATGCTGATACCCGTACAAGGCCACAGCACAGGGACAGGCAGCTGACCCTGTGGACATGGATGACGCGTACAATTTAGGCCCTTTCCTCCACAACTCCACGAGCGCTCTCATGGACGATAGCAGTACGGCGGCCGTGTCGTCGATCCTGCAGCGCGACTTCTCGCGCATGCCGCTCAAGTTGGATCACAGCAGTCGGCCGTTGTGGATTTCGCCAGATGACGGGCACATCATCCTCGAAGGATTCAATGCACTAGCTGAGCAAGCGCAAGACTTTTTGATTGCGATTGCTGAGCCGGTGAGTCGTCCCACGCATGTGCACGAGTACAAGCTTACACCGTACTCGCTGTACGCTGCTGTATCTGTAGGTCTCGAACCTGAAGACATTATCGAGGTGCTGAATCGTCTGTCAAAGGTGCCTGTCCCCAAGCCCGTATTCGACTTTATCCGCGAGTATACCATGAGCTTCGGCAAAATCAAACTGGTGCTCAAACAGAACCGCTACTTTGTCGAAAGCTCCCATCCCGAGATTCTGCAGCTACTGCTGCGCGATCCCATCATTGGTGACTCGCGTATTCGGCCCACCGAGTCTGCTGATCGCGATGAGCATAGGCAAACTCAAGGCGCTGAACAGCCGCCTAAGGACGGCGAGCAGGACTTGTTCAGCGCTGTGATTGGCGTATACGATGCCGATGAACTCGATGAAGACGATGCCGTGCACAGCTTCGAAATCCGCGAAGAGGAAATTGAGAGAGTCAAGCGACGGTGCAACGATCTTGGCTTCCCAATGCTGGAGGAGTACGATTTTCGAAACGACAAACTGAATCCAGACCTCGATATCGATCTCAAGCCCATAACGCATATCCGGCCATACCAAGAAAAGAGCCTTGCCAAAATGTTTGGTAACAGCCGTGCTCGCAGCGGCATTATCGTGCTTCCCTGCGGCGCTGGCAAGACGCTCGTTGGTATCACTGCGGCATGCACGATCAAGAAGAGCTGTCTTGTCCTGTGCACGAGTAGTGTGAGTGTCATGCAATGGCGCCAGCAATTTCTGCAATGGAGCAATGTTCAAGATTCCCAGGTCAGTGTATTTACAGCCGATGAGAAACAGAAGTTCTCTGGCGCCGCTGGCATTGTCGTGTCGACCTACTCCATGGTCGCCAACACCGGCAAACGGTCGCACACCTCCCAGAAAATGATGAACTTCCTCGAGAGCCGCGAATGGGGTTTTATTCTGCTGGACGAAGTGCATGTTGTGCCCGCATCCATGTTCCGTCGCGTGCTGACCAAGATCAAGGCGCATGCCAAGCTTGGACTAACAGCGACGCTCGTGCGTGAAGACGAGAAGATCGACGAACTCAATTTCCTCGTTGGACCGAAATTGTACGAAGCCAACTGGATGGACCTCGCTGCCAAAGGACACATTGCCACCGTGCAGTGTGCGGAGGTTTGGTGCCCGATGACTGCCGAATTCTATCGTGAGTACCTCCGTGAACGCAGCCGCAAGAAGATGCTACTGTACTGCATGAATCCGACCAAGTTCCAGGCGGCACAGTACCTCATCCACTACCACGAAAGTCGCGGTGACAAGATTATTGTGTTTTCTGACAATGTGTATGCCTTGGAGGCGTATGCTATCAAGCTCGGCAAGCCCTACATTCACGGAGGCACACCGCAAATCGAGCGGATGCGTATCCTCCAAAATTTCCAGCATAACCCCATTGTGAATACCATTTTCCTGTCCAAGGTCGGTGATACTTCGATTGACCTGCCCGAAGCAACGTGCCTCATCCAGATATCATCACATTTTGGCTCACGCCGTCAAGAGGCGCAGCGTCTCGGACGTATCCTGCGTGCTAAGCGCCGCAACGACGAGGGCTTTAACGCGTTCTTCTACAGTCTCGTCAGCCGCGACACGGCCGAGATGTACTACTCTACGAAGCGGCAGCAGTTCTTAATTGATCAGGGCTACGCGTTCCGCGTCATTATGAACCTTGTCGGCCAGGAAAATATGCCCGGCCTCGTGTATGCAACCAAGTCGGAGCAGATTGAGCTGCTTCAGAGCGTTCTCATTGCCAGCGAAAGTGCCGCCGACCTGAGCACCGATACCAAACTGGCTTCTGACGACACTGCAGCTGCCACCTCCACTTCTGCGGCCCCCAGTGCCAAGCGCATGATGAGCAGCCTGAATGCTCTCGGCGGCGCACAGCACATGTCATACGTCGAGCGCAACCGCTCGATGAACAAGACTCTCACGCACGATCAGCCACGCCACAAGGCATTCCAGAAACGCGCGGCCAATGCCAAAAAGAAGGTATAGACTACGTAGATGCCTGCCATGCGTTAAACCACGTGATCTAGGCCCCAAGGCCAGACTTTTTTTTGGCCCCATAAACTGGCGCATCGCTTCCTCGTTCTTGGGATCGCGTTTTTGTAAGATTCGCGTCAGGTACCAAGATCACAGCTACGCGTCGTGTCTGATGCGTACGTAACATGATGGACTCATCGATCCCCTCTTCGATTTTGGAGGGAGTCCCGGTCCCCGTGGATGCGTCGCACCTTGCGTCGCAAGTCGTGTCTGTGGCGGCCGCCACAGCGCCCCCAGTTCATGCCATTTCCATCCAGGTGGGTGACTTGTTCCCTGATATGAAGGCGTTTCGCGCGCGTCTTGGACTTTTTGGTATTACCAACAAGTGCCCATACCGTGCGCGACGTAGTGACAACAGCCGCTTCGTTGGTGTCTGCCCCACCGTCATGAACGAGCTCAAGCAGAACAAAGAAGGCAACAGGAGCAGCCATGCCGAGTCTAAGGAACCATGTCCATTTCATGTCATTGCACGAAGGCGGAAGGAAGGCGGCGTGTTTGTGACGCGTGCGATTCTCATGCACTCGCCTGACTGTGCGGCACCCATTACTTTCTCGACATCCGCGACGTCTGCCTACATGTCGCAACTCATGGAGGACAGCGCGTCCTTCATTGCCCCGCGCGAAATTGGCAAGTTCGTGCACGAAGCGACTGGCACGAAACTTTCGTATTCGACGTTGTGGCGTACGTCGCACCAACTGCAGACGAAAGAGCGTGAGCGACAGGATGCGTCGTTCAAACTGATTGTGCCGTTCCTGAATGCGTTTTGTGAGGCGAATCCAAACACGGCTGCTGTTGTAGAGCAACACTCCAATGGGCGCTTTTATCGCCTGTTCCTATGCCCTGGCCCCACGGGCAGTGCGCTGGACGACTGCCCGTCCGGCGTGCATGTCGAGTCCATGTGTATTCGCTCGTGCTACGAGGGCTATGTCTTGCTTGCCTATGCCAAAGACGGGCTCGGAGCTCTGCTTCCCATCGCCATGGCGATCACGCCTCAAGCTGACGAAGACAACTGGCGTTTCTTTTTCCACCAACTCCTGGCAGTACTGCCAGTGGTTAGTTATCCCAGCACCACCATCTCCTACGACAAAGACATGTCGATCCATGCGGCGCAAATTAGTGTGCTGCCCGCTTCACGGAGTACTACTGATGCTTTTTACGTGGATTGGTCATCGTCCGGCGCACTGAGCGAGTTTCACGCTCAAATGACGCATTTGTGTGCCGGTAGCTACTACTCTATTATGGTGGGATGGATAACACACGTCGCCGTCCTCATGTACGCTCGCTATGTTGAGCTTGATGCTGAGCATAGTGTGTTTCCCGGCGGCCTCCTCAGTGGGAGCACCGTGGCACTTGGATGGGATGTGGCGTCATTCGGCCCATCTGACTACCTCGTCGTGAATGCGCGTGAGAAGCAGCAAGTGAACCTGGCTATCCGCTCTTGCAGCTGTGGCCATTGGCTCGATCAAGCGTCCCCATGCGTTCACGCCATACGGTGCTTGCCTTTGGAGCGTCTTGTAAATCCCGCGCAGTTTGTGCACCCATCGCACTTCACCGAGAGCCTGCGCCGCTGCTATTCCCGCCGCTTGATGCTCATCAACACCAATTCTATCAAGCCTCAGGGATCATCGGCAACCCCCGGCAATGCAGCGTATTTGAACGAACCAGGCCCCGAGGGCGAGGCTGGCGTCGCGCTCTCTGCCGAACTGCCCCTCCTTCCACCTACATCTTTTGAGCCAGTCAAGCGCGGCCGCGGGCGGCCGCGCGTCGTTCGCACAAGTTCGGGCCGTGCATCGGGTGTTGGGTCAGGGTACCAGTGCGGCCACTGCCACGGCAAGGGACACAATTCACGTACGTGTCCGATGAACCCAAAAGACGCCTCCAGATCGACGGCCGCGGTGCCCGGTACCACAGCGGATCTGTCGCCACCGGCACCATCACCTGTCACGTTGGGCGCCGCTGCACCATCGCCCAACGTATTTGTTGACGCGACCGTCCCCTTCACCCTTGACTCGTCGCTCTCGACATCCACGACGACGGTATGAAGGCTATGTATTCTATTCCTCCTTTTTGTCATTCGCGGTTCGCTCCGCTCCAAGGTGCTTGGCGATCATCTCTTGTCGATGCTTGTTCTCGGAAATGCGGTCCAGCCGCGTCGCATACCATTCGCCCACTTGCATCAAAAGCACACCGGCCAGGAGGGCTGTGATAATCACATTCGTAGCCCCTATCACTTGCACCACCGACACGCGCTCTCGCGACGTTAGCGGGTAGAACTCGTAGTTCTCGAGCTTGCGCTTATCATCCGCATCGTACACAGCGCGGTTCACAATATTGCGCTCCGTCGGCCGCGCAAGCACCCGCATGTTTGGAATCTCGATCGAAACATACATGAGCAGACTGCTAAAGTAGAGCAGCAGGCTAATCGAGCCAAAGTACTTGTCTTCTTCGCCCCATCGAATAATCTTGGCAACGATGCCAATCATCCCAATGGCAAACACGCTGTGGATGAGCACCTTGACACTCAGGGGTGCATGGTACACGGACAGGTAAAAGCTTGCCGACTTTTCCACGTCCTCAGCCGTGAATCCATTCTGGAATAGCAGCGGATAGTCATACGTCGACGTAATATATAGGATCCCTACGTTATAAGCACACCATGCAATGCCAACGTACCGTATACAAATAGCACACTTCCAATCACAAAGCCCGTTCGGAATCCCATCGTGGGCTTCGTCGTACGCCTCCGCCGATCGCTGCAAGTGGAGAGAGGCCCTTGGCTTCCACGTGCTTGCACCACCCGACATTATGTCAGCGCTTGGGCCGTGCTTATGTGTACCCGCACAGACGTTCGAAAGTGCCACGTAGGAACGCCACGGGTCCTTCCCCTCTGACCATGTCGTACCACAAGTCGATTACCCTGAGCGACGGCAACCAAATCCCCCAAATCGGTCTTGGAACCTGGCTCTCAAAGCCCGAGGAAGTAACTAACGCTGTCGAGACGGCTGTTAAGTGCGGCTACCGCCATCTAGACCTCGCCGTCATCTACCAGAACCACGAGGCCATCGCGAAGGCGCTCAAGAATCTTATCCCGAACGTGGTCAAGCGCGAAGACCTCTTTATTACTGACAAGCTGTGGAACAATGCCCACAAGCCTGAACGTGTTGAAAAGGCGCTCGACAAGACGCTCCAGGAGCTGGGTCTCGACTACCTTGACCTGTACCTGATCCACTGGCCTGTGGCTCTGGACTCGGATATGGACACACTCTTGCCCGTCGAGAACGGCAAGGTCAAGCTCGACCTTGAGACTTCTCTCGTCGACACGTGGAAGGCCATGGTAGAGCTTAAGAAGACGGGCAAGGTCAAGTCGATTGGTGTGTCCAACTTTAGCACCGCCCACGTCGATGCCATCACCAAGGCCACGGGCGTGCCGCCTGCTGTGAACCAGATTGAGGCCCACCCACTTCTTCCCCAGGACGACCTTGTGGCGCACCACAAGCAGCACAACATCCATATCACGGCGTACTCGCCCCTTGGTAACAACCTGCGTGGCGAGAAGAAGCTTACCGAGTCTCCACAGGTGATAGAAGTGGCTCAGAAAAACAATGTGGACCCCGCACAAGTGCTCATCGCCTGGGGCGTGCACCGCGGCTACTCTGTGATCCCGAAGAGTGTGACTGACTCCCGCATCAAGAAGAACTTTGAGCAAATCACGCTCTCGGACGAGGACTATCAAAAGGTGACAGACATCGGCAAGGACAGGCACGTCCGCTTTAACGTCGGCTACCTGTACACGCCTCAGTGGGACATTAATGTATTCAACGAGGAGGCTGAAAAGCAGGCCACGCACTCGATCAAGATCGAGTAGATAGACGTTGTAGTCATTTTGTCTTTTTCTATGTACAGGACCGGAGCCATGCGGCGGCGTCCCATTCGGGGAATACGAGCCCAAGTTCCCTCAGTGCAGAAGCGGTCGAGTCTGTTGTGAGCGTGGAAACACGTACCAGAGCCGTGGAAGCCATTGCGCGTATCGCCCAGGCCCAGCTGAGCACGAAGACATTCAGGTTGCTCCCATGCCGTCCGATATGCCTTCGTTGGCCCTATAAGCTGCCGCCAATCTCGAATGGCATGAGGCCCCACAAGTGCGAGTCCTATCGCGCGCCCGGACGTCATGCCAAGGATCAGTCGCTCATAGTAAAATTTGCCTTGGTGTTCGGCATAAAAGGCAGCTGCCGCGTCAGGCGTCCAGTGGAACGACGTCGATCGAGCAATCTAAAGTTAGATCACATACACCTACAGCCAGCGACGGATGCGCCTGTATTCTGCGCACCGCATGTAAAATATGCGGCTGGAATGCGCACACCGTTGGCTTGATGAGCGCCAACGTCAGCTCCATAGCAAGCCGGTGGTGGAACTAATCTGCGCGGCATGACTAAGCTATTTTTCCGGGCGACGTCCGTGCTCATGCGCCCAACTGAAAAGTGTGGGGCAAGCATTTCGCTGCCCACCATACATAGCAGATCATACGTAACATTGAAAACTAGTCATACAAAATATTGCGCGTGTGACACGCTCATTGAAACATCATGGTTGAAAGCAAATTTCGTCCGAGAATCATGAAAAACGTAACGTGTAACCAGACACAGTTGTACCTCGATCCCTCCGTGATCCGAGCGGTGTTATACATCGCCATGGTATGCCAAGTCGTTTGATACAAAATCATCTAGAGACCACCGCAGCTACGCTCCACGGGCACAAAGCGGTTGCCATGTTGCCTCGACACAATCTTGGACGTGTGTCGCGACTGCGTCACGTAGGCGCAAAGAGCGACAGTGCTAGCGACACCGAAGAACGTCAGAGTTGGACGGAAATTTGACATCATCGTGATAATAGGTTGAGAATCTAACTCAGGGCGTGGCGTTCATTCTATATATATACCTTTTTCTACTGATGCTTCGCCGGGCCTTGCTCCCAATGATCAGACGATGGCGTTGTCTGGGGGAGGCTCTGCAGCCAACCACGAGCAGCACAATATCGCTGACAGATTCCATAGGCTCATTTATGATTATTGCGCATCATGGGACATACTGTCTCGGCCGAATTACGGGCTCGCCCACCACGGCGTCCTTCCATTGGTGTTGGGCGCTACGGTGTTTTGTCACCGGCGGATCGTCTCGGCGCTCGTGAGCGTGTCTAAAGCCAATGCGCTATGAGCATCCACAATGAAATGGCCAACAGCGCGAGCCCAGCCGCCGCATCGCCGTTGCGGCGTTCGGCGCGACTCAACCGCGATGTAGGAATCGGCAGCGGCTTGCGTAGCCAGCCAGAGGCGATGGACGCGTCCGCGTGGTCCTCCTCCCTGTACTCGACGCGTGATCCATCACAGGTGAGTAGCTACTACCTCAGGCCCTATGAAGAAGAGAAGAAAGACGCGTCGATGGACGACTCGCTCACTGGACTCGGCTCACTGCTTCGTGGAGCGCAGCGCCCGACCCATACGCCGAGATCCTATGTTCGTGATCGCTCCGCTTTTCCGGACTACTCAGAAGAAGACAAGTTTATGGAGCGCGTCGAGTCCGAGTGGCGGCAACGCTCAGGCCATGAAGACGATCCACCTTCAGGCACGCCTGAGCTCGAGCAGGCCGACGATCCTGTTTTCGAGACGCAGCCGACGACGCCTCAGGTCCCTGGCCTGTTTCGCTCTGTCCTCCATTCGGCCAAACGTGCCGCTTCTCCAGCGTCTCCCGCGGCACGGCCAGTCGTATGGCCCACTGTCCTTTGGTGCGCGATCGCTGTGCTGATCGCCTACGTATGGTATGCACGTTACCCCATCTTCTTGTCCGCATCAGACCCTCTTGTTACGTCGCGCCCGTGGACATCGCCGGCCAGTGGCTCGAGCCAGGAGCTGCGTGACCGCATCGTGACGCTGGAAGGAGCTCTCAATAAGGTATGGCGCTCAGTGGGTGACTTGGGCCAGGAGCTGCGTACAGCGCAGGACAAGGTCGGGCAGCGTCTATCGACGCTCGAACAAAGAAGCGTGCTGCGCTCGAGCTTCGATGCCCTGGAGCACGATGTACGTGCACTCAAGAAACATCATGCCGAGAGTGTTTCGCACTGGCAGGCCGAAAAGGCACGCATCGAAGCGCTGCTGTCCCAAAACAAAGATACCAATGGCGCGGCATTCCGCGCCCGCCTCTCTGACCTCGACACGCGCCTGTCCCGCGCTGAGGTGCAGGCACGCGAGGCGTCTGAGGCAGCGAAGCAAGCGAAACAGGCTTGGGAGCCGTTGCGCGGCTTTCTTCCAGAGCGCATGCCTGTGCGGTACGATGCACGTACCCAGCAGGTGCGCATCGATCCCGCGTTCTGGCACGAGTTCCGCAAGGTCGTACCAGTGCAGCACCAGGGCACCGCACCCATGTCGTGGGACGCGTTTCTTGCCGAGCACCGACACGAGCTTGACGCGTGGATCGCCGACCTGCTTCGCCATTCACGTGATGACAACGCCATGATGCTTGACCGACCGACGTTTTTCAAGCTGATGGAGGCGGAAATCACACGTGCCAAGACGGAGCTGTCGACGCAGTTCGACGAGCATGTACACGGCCTCGAGTCGGACGTGCTGGCCAAGGTGCAGTACCGCCTGCAGCATCAACAGACACAGGAGGACGCATCGTCGAGTGTCGTGCATGTCGAAGACGTGCGAGCCATGATTGACGCGGCACTCGCCGTGTACACGGCCGACCAAATTGGGCGCGCTGACTACGCCCAGTACTCGGCAGGTGCGCGTGTGATCCCCAGCCTCACGAGCCCGACGCATGAGGTGCGTGTCCAGGGTGCCAACGTGCACAGCCTCTCGTCTATGCTCGCGCATATGCTGCCCCTGCCGGTATTGTGGCGTCAGCGCAGTGCCTCGGACTCGTACACGGTGCGCGGCCGCATGCCTGTGGTGGCCCTGCACCACGACACATCGCCTGGCATGTGCTGGCCCTTTTCCGGCTCGCACGGCCAGCTCGGCATCCAACTGGTGCGCCGCCTCCGCCTCCAAGCCATCACACTGGATCACGTGCCTTCGAACCTCTCTCTCGATGGCCAGGGCTCAGCGCCGCGCGACGTCGAAGTGTGGGGCGTGTTGGAGTCGCCGGACGACCGCGTGCAGACAGTGCCTGATGACCCGACGCCTGTGCCGCCGTCGCCGTTGCATGTGTTTCTCGGCTCGTTCACGTACGATGCCCAACCAGGTGCGCCCCCGATCCAGACCTTCCCTGTCCGCGACGTCGGCGTCGCCTTCCGTGTCGTCCAGCTCAGTGTGCTGAGCAACCATGGGCTGCGCGACTTTACGTGCCTGTACCGCGTGCGCGTACACGGCGACCCTGTGTCTCTATAGTACATGACTACGAATACCCCTCGAGATCCAGTGCTTCGAGACTCGCGCTCATGGGCTCGTATTCGATGTCGTCATCGTCGTCCTCGTCATCCACGACGTCTTCGACGACAGGCTCGCTTTCCTCGCCCTCGTCCAGCTGGGCAGGCGGGCCGAGCAGCGGAATGTTGTCGTCAACCACGTCGCCGGCCCGCTGCGGCGCGTCTCGCGCCGTGACCAGCGGCGTGCGGTCGTCGCATGGCGACGTGGATGGCATGTCCAGCGCCATGCCCCGCGTCAGATCACTCAACGGCGGGATATCACCGTCCACATGCTGGGGCTTGGCGCGCGGTGTACAGAGGTCCTGGTCGTCGACGGACGTGTACACCCACGTCTCGTCGAGCGAGCGCACGGGCTTGGCATGGGTCACATCGGAGAACCGCCGCGTCACGGTCCGCTTTTCCGGCGAGCCAGGCAGGTCGGGGATCTCTGAAGTATCCGAGATCGACAACGAGCTCGGCGTGCGGGAGCGTGTGTGGTCAAATACGCTCCATACCGCACCGAAGCGCGCCTGCTGCGACGCAATATAGCTCTCGCTGCGCTCAAAGTATATTTGGAGCGTGGGGTGCTGCACTGACACGGGCCGTGCATCCCACGTGTCGTGCGGCACAAGGGGCGGCACACTCGAGCGCGGCCACAGCCAGCATGGTATGCGGTCGCGCTGAGGCAGCAGCACGCCATTCGGCTGCCCGAAGCGCTCCACGAAGTGCGCGAGGTGCTTGGGCGCGGTGTCCTGCATACCCGCTGATTTGGCCGCCCACGCATGGACGCCGCGCGCCAGTTCGGCGAGGATCACGGCCTCGGACCAGCCTTGTATCTTGCGTAGGCACGCGACCAGCGTCGATGTGACGTCAACGCCATCTAGACAGTGTATGTACAGCGGCAAGTTTTCCGAGTTGAGGACCTCCATGAGCGCTCGCGCGGCGCCTTCGCGTGTGAGACCGCCCGTATCTTCCTTCGGCTTTTCTGTGCGCACATGCAAGACCTGGATACCGGCCCCGCCATTCTGTGCACGAGCCCACTCAGCCAACACAGGATCATCGGTGATGGGCTTCGGCGTGAGCGATACGATCGTGCGCAGATGCAGCGTCTCGAGGAAGCGCAGATTCCGATGCTTGGGGTAGGCACCGCGGTACACGCATTCAGAGAACGACGTAATGCGCGAAGACGTCGATGGACTCGCACTCGACTCAGCGTCCCATTCCGACATCGGCAGTGGGAACGCCACCGTGCCGAACCGCATCGGCGGACATAGCAGCGTTGGTGGCATCTCCCAGGCGAGCGTCGCCACCATGCACCGACCATGCCCCTTGGCATCACGTGACACCAACAGAAGGCGCCGGCGCCTCGCGTCCCTCGTTCGTGGTTGTTGATGACGTCGGCGTACGAGCGCGGCACCCAGGCGCCGATGGATATCACGGAGCTTGGGCCGCGCAAGCCATCCGTGTTTGATGCGCCGGTGTCTGACCTCAGCATGGCATCCCCCGATGCGTCGCTCATGGACATTGATCCAGACGTGCCGTCGATGCCCCCGCCCACCTTGGCGCCCCTGCCGCTCGTGTCGCCCCAGATGGAGGCGCCGCGCCCAAGCGAGGTGCCGCCGCCGCTCGATGTAGCGCCCGTGCCACGCAGCAAGCCCGCACCACGAGACCAAGTCACCCGGAGCGAGGCGCCGCGCCCAGCGCTCTCCCTTGAGACCCTGCCGCGCCCGGAAACGCTGCTCACGTATGCGCAGGTCGTCTTTAATTTGAGTATCCTCGTCGTGTTCCTCTACCTCCTGTTGAACATCGTCTTGACGATCCAGCACGACGTCTCGCAGAAAGTGCGCGAGTACGAACTCGACTACCTCGGCGAGATTTCCTCGTGCGAAGCGCGGTACACGTCCAACCGATGCGGCTCGGATATGCAAGCGCCAGCCCTGTCGGAAGCATGTGAAGCCTGGCGCCGGTGCGCGTCGCGCGATCCGACGGTCGTGGGCCGCGCGCGCGTCACGGCTGAGACGTTCGCCGAGATCCTGAATGGGTTCGTGGATGTGGTGAGCTGGAAAACCATGCTGTTTTCGCTGCTTACGCTATCGATCGTCGTGGGCGCGACCAACTCGACGCTGTCCTTTTTCCGCGTCCAGACGGCAGCTCGGCACGACACCATGCCGCCGCCACCGCCGCCGCCGCACCATGCTTACATGCGCCGGCGTATACCCTACACGGTGGCAGAGGACGACGACCACTAGTCTGGCGGGGTATCTTGCCTCGTGCGGCGTGCCATGTGCCGTGCGAGCCGCGCTCGTCGCGCGGCCTTCGCCACACGGAGCTGCTCGGGCGTGAACACCATCTGTGCACGCTCGCGCTCGCGCTGAAACTGTGCCTGTAGTTCGCGCTCGTACGGCTTGTACGTGTCATACCATGCATCGTCGTTCCCCAACAGGAACTTGATCTCCTGGAGCTCGTCCCACCGCTGCAGACGCCGCTGCCGCGCTCGGCGCCGAGCGCGGATCATCATGGTCATGTGCAGCGGCTGCGTCGGTTTGTACCGCAGCATCGGCTTGTTGTACAGGGATGGCGGCAGCAGCGCACCTGACAGGTGGATGCGCGGCATGGGACGAGGCGCCCTGGCCGGCTTGGAGCGCTTTCGTCGGGCCCGCTGCCGAGGCCGTCGGACGCGTCGTAGCGGCCTCGGTGGCAGCAGGGCCTCGAGCGCGGCGAGTGTGCCCAACACAGGCGGCTTTCTCGCCGACGTGGCGTACGAACGCACGTGGGACGGCGACCGCTGCCGTCGTCGGTGCAGCGCGCGGATCTCGTCAATGTCCGTCGCCGCCTGCGCCTGGAGGAAGAGCAGACCAGCCTCCCCCACACAGCGGTGCTGCTGCATGGAGGGCACGTACGCGGGCCACCCAGGGTCGGGCAGCTCGACGCCTTGCCTGCGATGCAGCGAGCCGCCCGCCTTGGCAAGGACGCCGGCCATGTCGAGCGACTCGCCCGGCGGGATGGGATCCGGCTGCGACGGCGTCACGCACGGATCGTCGACCTCTTTGCGCAGAACATGGTCAATGTCGACGGCCGCAAAGAACGCACACGACTCGGGCAGGTCGTCCATGTTGAGCTTGAAGGCGAACATGGCGCGCGTCCACAGATTCGCAATCTGCAGCGCGAGCGCCGCGCGATACTTGTCGTCGTCGCGCGCCAGGTACCGGACCTCGTCGTGCACACTGAGCATGAAGCGCGCATCAATCCCGTACGTCGCACACAAATACCCCATCGCGGTGATCAGCAGGTGCAGGTAGTCGACACCGCTCGACTGCACGACCCAATTGATGCGGCTCGGCATGTAGTCCTGCTGCTCACCCCGCGCTCGAGGCAGGTACTGACGGGACAGGGCCGCTGTGATGCCGCAGTCGAGCGCGGGCGTCCGTGGATGCTCGCTCAGCGCGATCTCCTCGAGCTTGTTGAACACGAAGCTCTCACTGCCGCCGTACCAGAACCGCCGCCCAAAGTACGCGTCGCCGCGCGTCGCCTGTCCTTTCGTGGCCGCATACAGCTGCTTCGCCCGCCGCGCGGCCTCGTCGACCTGCATGCTGGGATTCGCCTTGAGCAGCAGGTGCATCGCGTGTCGGATGCCTGCGCCATAGATGCGGCTGTAGTTGAACACCTTCGCCTGGTCGCGCTGCGTGCCGAGAATCGACGCCGTCTTGCTGTGCAGATCGGTGCCCTGCGCCTTGGAGCCCTCCAGCGTCATCCACCCAATCGCCGTCGCGCCGTGGATGCCAAACTGCGCGTCCCCCATCACACTGCAGATCCAGAGCTCCTCACTGTCGACGTCTGCGCCCACGATACTCCATCCACGCGGCGCCTTGACCATCGACTTGAGCTCGCTGCCGATGCGGTTGCGCTTGGCATTCGACGCGGTCAGCCACGTCTTTTCAATCGCGCGCCGCGTCACTGTGCCCATCGTGATCACCTGCGGCAAAATCAGGCCTCGCCGCTCGTCGTGCGGCGCAAAGCCCATGCGCGTCTCCGCCTCGCCCTCCCACACGACCACCTGCCGCTCGATCCGGTCGCGTGCGCTGATCCAGTAGCTGCATTGCGCGTTCATCTCCAGCGCCCCACGGGCCGCATCGCCACTCGCCCTGCTCGGATGCAGACTCTGCAGGCGCCCGCTCTCGAGCAGGGGCAGGAAGCCCTTGCTAAACGGGTTGCCGACATTGCTGCCGTCGCCATCCGCATGCGGCAGCTTGTAAAACAGGCCGCGCTGGAGCGCTGCATCCGCCGCATGCGAGAAGACGAGCGGCGCCTTGCCCTCGATGCGCTGCGGACTTTGGTAGATCCATCCGTGCTCACGACTGCGGTAGATCGGCATGCCGTCCCATGCAATTTTCAGGAGCAGCGGCGCAATCTTCGCGCGGATCGTCACGTCAATCTCTCCGGCGCGCGCATCGTACAGGTCCCAGTACCACTTGGGCCACCACGGCGACCGCTCGTTCGCGTCCGTGTACGGCACTTTCGTCCAGTCCAGCTGCGCCAGCGCAGGATGCGGCCCAGGCGCGTCGCGCACGCTCAGCGCGAGCGCACGCACCGCTGCGTCGCCGTCGCCATGCAGAACCGCCGCCAGAACGTCCGCGCCCGCCTCACTCGTGATCGTGTGCCGCTGGCGCATGGTCTGCGCGAGCGGCGAGGACGGCAGCGGATGCCGCTGGCCGCCACGCTCTACCGCCCAGCGCCGCTTGGCTGCATCGTAGACCACAGCGTCGCCATCGCACCGCAGCTGCAGGAGCTGCACGACAATGTGGCTGCGGGCGCTGAGCCCTCTCTTGACACGCGCAATCTTGTCGCGCCACCACAGCGGCACGAGCGATGCCTCATCATGCACTTTCGGCCGCTTGGGCGACCAGTCGAGCTGCGCGTACCAGGGATCCGTCTCCCACCACCGGTCCGGCGACTGTGCATCGATCGCCGCCACGCCCGACTCCATCAGCGCCGTCGCGAGGTGCTTGAGCGTCGATACGACCCGCGCATTCATCTGCTCAAACTTCGCCTGCGTCTCACGGCGGTACGTCTGCCAGCTCGCGTCGACCGGCAGAAACGTACTGCCCAGGCCCAACACGCCCGCCAACGTCGCAGGATGCGGGCAGCTGCGCAGGAACGCGGGCCATACCTTGGCAAAGACGGCACAGGTCGTGTGCACGTCCGACGCGCAGTAGGCTAAGAGCGGCGCCAGCTGCGACGCCACCTCCTCACGACATGTGCTCTCGACAAACACGTTCCGCGCATCCTTGTCGAGATGGATGCCACAGTGCAAGGCCGCCACATCCGCCAGCGAGTTTTGCGACGTGACGTCTTGCCACAGCACTTGGCTCTCCTCGTCATCGGGGGCGTCCGCCGCCACATCATGCACGTGCATCCGCAGCGCAGCGAACGCGTCATCGTCGAGATCACCCTCATCGAGGAGCGCCTTGATCTGTTCCTGCGTGTCGCGCTCCCGCCGCTGCGTCGTGAGCCACGCATCGAGCCGCCGCATCGCCCGTCGGCGTGCATGCTCCGTCCACGCTGCACGCTGCGGCGACGATATGCCATTCGTCGCGACGTGCAGGCTCATCGTGTCGAGCCATCGGATGTGCGTCATGTGGAGACTGTACTCGTCCAGCACCGCCGCTCGATCATAGCCGGCATGATGGCCCACGAGCAGACGCGGCGGAGCCGAGCCGTCGCGCGGACCCATCGGAATCAGGTGAGCGGGGCTCGTGTGCCGCTCACCGCGCTGCACGAGCCACGGACTGATCCATGTGTACCATGCGTGCTGCCCGACCGCCGACGCCATCACCGGGTACGAACTCACCCGGGGCATGGTCTCGACATCGAACACCAGAGCCGCATCTTCCAGATCAGGATACGGCACCGCCTCCGGCGGCCCGAGGCCCGCGACGGTCCCTTGGCTCGTACGCAGAAACGCATACTTGGTCCACCCCGGCTCCGTCGACAGCGCCGCGGGGCGCAGCGGCACACTGGGCTGCAGCGACGCGTCCAGCGCGAGCCAGCTGTCCGCGTCCCAGTACGCGTCTGCATCCGCATCCATGTCCGCCTCGGGCCGCGGCGGCCGCGGAATCGGCGTGCGTGCGAGCGTCTCGGCATACGCCATCCAGGGATGCACGAGCCGTCGTCCCATCGTCCAGAAATGCTCGCCAAGATCCTTGCCTAGCAGGGGCGGCAGCTCGAACGACGTCGGAGAAAGTTTCGACGCCTTCGAGGCGTGCAGGCCGTGTCGATGCAGGTGGTCTTGGCACAGATCCAGCGCACACGGATCCACCGGCGGGATCTGCGTCGACCCCGGCGGAAACACCTGCCGATGCAGCGCACGCTCCAGCAGCTGTACGCCCACCGCATTGCAGGGCGCTTCATGTGTGTGCATGCGCCGCACCATGCGCCGCAGGGCCGGCGCGGCGCACGACAGGCCCCGTTGGCCTCGCATGGCAAGGCACGCCCCCATCCACGAGGCAGGCTCGATGACGCTACATCATGACTAAGCAAATTACCGTCCAGCGGTCGTGGGGGGCATCGTGTCGAGCAGGCTGCCTTTTTGGAACGGCACGTCGAATGCGTCGCTTTGAATGAGCGGGCCATGCGCATGCTGCTTTCCGACGCTCTTGCTGCGCTGTAGTGCAGCCTGCTTGCGTATGTTTTTCGCGCGCCGATCGCTCGCGGCGCGCTGCTCGGCGCGTTCGAGCGAGTGGGCGCTCGCGAGTATGTCCGGCCGTTCCTGGCACAGCACGTACGCGCGCGCTCGACAAAGACTCCTGATCCAGTCGTGATGCGCAGCCTCGCTCGACTGCGTCGCGAGCAGCACTGTGCGCGGCCTCGTTTGCGTCCGTAGCGCGAAGCCATACCCTTTCGGCGCGCGCTGCCGATCGACCATGTACACGTCCACATCCAGCAGCGTGCACACACACACTTCAGGCCGGCTCGTCTCTGACTTGGCAAGGAACACGGCGTGCTCACGCAGCTCAAGCCACCTGCGCGTCCAAGTCCGATCGTCCACTTGGACATGGACATAGCCGCCCAGGACAGACGAATACGTCGGAATCGCATCAGATCGCAGCAGCTCAGGCCACTCGACCGGCTTGATGAGAAAGTAGCCATGACTTCCACGCGCCCGCACCACCTCCTCCAACCGCTCATAGTCTCGTATGGGCCGTTCCATGCCCACATCAGGTATCACATCGTATATGGCCCACGTATCGTGAGCACCCGGCAGCAAAGGGAGCGCACCCTGCGCCTGTACAAACTGCATCGCATGCCACGCCAGCGTGTGCTCGTTCAGCGGCACGAGCCGATATCGCTGCACGGTCTGGAGAAATACACGCGCTTGGCATCCGTGCGGCGGCCGCTGCGTCATCGCTGCGCGCCAGTCAGGCACCGGCGCCGTGATCACGCGGCGCGATGTGGAAGGACGCGGCGCTTCAGCCACAACATCGTACGGTGGCGGAGGTGGCCGCGGCGGCTGGGCCGGCGGTCGGGGGCCGCGGCCGTGCGGCAAGGTCCGACTGCGCTGCATCGGAGCGCGTCGACCTTCGAGAATCTCGAGGGTCCTGTCCTTCTGCCGCGCCTTTTCCTCGCGGATGATGCGCTCGTGCACAGCCGCGGCGGTACAACACACGTCGTCGTGCAGCAGAGGCGCATCGTCCTCAGCCCGGGCTGCACGCATCGATAACGCTGCGTTCGACGTGCTTCGAGGCGCCTCTTCATCCGAAGGGCATCCGTAGTGCTCGTCATCCGAGACGGTCGTCGTCGAGACGCGCTCTCCCTCGAACGAGCCAAGCAGCGGCGCGTGATCCTTGTCCATCACACGTTGTGGGGCGACGCGCGTCGCGCGCGCCAAGCGACCTATGCGTGTCACGTGGCCTATGGGTATGACGCCGCCTCGAGGGCAGCTCGGTCCGCCGCGTAACGGATGAACTGGTAGAACACAATGCCGTCCAAAAAGATGGTGCCGACGCTTCCGACAATCCAGCTCATGTTTTCGACGAGGTAGGGCACGGACGTGTCCTTAAGCAGGATCGAAAGCACGTACGTCACATTGCCACCGACCGCAAAGATGAAGAGCGCCAAGCTCAGCCCCGCGCACTTTGTGTGGCGGTTTTTCAAGATCTGCGGGACGCGCGATGATAGGTAGAGCAGTGCACTGAGCCATCCCAGCAACTGCGCATCCCAGCGCATCCCAGGCCCGGGGTCAGAAGACGGGGGGTGGCTGTCGGCCGCCACGTAGGCGGCGACGGCCGTCACGAGCACGAACGACAACGCCACCGCATACTTGAGCAGCGTCAGATGATGCGTCGGACACAGCGCCACGAGGTCGTCCCACGTGGGCATCCACCGCCTAGACGGGCTGCGTGACTCGCGCGGCAGGAACGGCGTTTGCTCCGCGTCGCGCGTCGCTATCGGCTGGCCCTGGCGGTAGTACGTGCCATAGTACCACCACTGCCAAATGAGCACCATATCACAGAAGCAGTAGTAGGCGGCCAGGCCAATCATCGTGGGCAGCACCTCCTGGCGCAGGCCACCCACCAAGTTGAAGGCATCACCCCCCAACCAGATGAGAATGAACCAGATGGAAATGCCCTCCGTCGACTTCAGCACATAGTTTTCCTGCATTTGACTGAATAGAGGCAAAGCCTGCAAATAGGCGCAGTGTAAGTACTCAGCATGCACCGCACACTCACGGAGTGTAGACAATTACCCAGCACGCAATGCTGTGCGTTAGCGTCCTAGCGCCGTCCATGTACGTACGAAACCCTGCCTGTCAGCGCCCATCTACGCACCATCCCATGACAAAAGACCAGCGGTCCGTCGCAGCCAACGGGCCGTCCATAGCCGTCATGTCCGAGGCCAAAGCGGTCTGGACGGCAGGGACCTCCTTTTCAAGCACGTGACCAGCACCAGGGAAAGAATGGTGGGATGCAACTACAGCCATTACATACGGGGGAACCGGGGAGACTCGAGAGGCACGCTGTGAAGCAGTGTGAAAAGGCGGGGCACAAAGTCGATGATGGTGAAGCGGTATTGCGCCTGACCTTGCTTGTTCCGCGTCCACTCGCCAAAGCCAAAGAGGACGAAGAAAATATACACCAGACGCACAGGGCTCAGCATGCATAGGAAGAACCACATGAACAACTCACCGTACGCAAAGAACTCGAGGGGACCCCCCGTGCAGTGTCGCTTGGAGTATCGCAGCGAGTCGACCCACTTGCGCATACCCGCGGGGCTCGGCCGCGTCTCCGGTCGGTGCAAAAACAGGGCGAGAAGGCGCACGTAGAGGCCAATGTGGAAATGTCCGACCGATCCGATACCGTTCACATAGGTCGCATTCGTGCATACAACGCTCGCATCCGTCACAGGGAAGCACTGCAAATACATGTTGGGGCGCGTGTATCCGGGCGGGAAGAGGTCCTTCGGCAAAAAGTCGATCGTCGGGCGCTCAAAGCCCGTGGCTAGCACAATCATGTCCGCCGACATGAACCGAGTCTCGCCCCGCTCATCCTTCGACTGATTACGTGTCCGGAAGTTGTACTCGATGCCGTCGTGGTGCAGTAGCGTCGTCTCTCCTCGCTGGTAGTCGGCAGCGCCCTGGCGCACAAGGCGCAGGAAATCGTTGTTGACGACGGGCGTACCGGAATACAGCGGCGTAGTAGGACTCATCTTCTCGTCCAATTCTCGGTAGTGCAGGCGGCGAATAAGCTGCTCGGGCACGAGCCACGCAAGCCATCGCGAGCCGTACGGGAACAACGTAATGAAGCAATCCACCAGAAGCTGTCGCGGAATGATCCAGTGGTCCTTGCGCGCGAGAATCGTGGCCTTCTTCGCACCTCTTTCCAGGGCTGTCTCGGCCGCTTCGACACCACTCGCGCCGCCGCCAATGACCACCACACGCTTGCCCTCGAAATCGTGCTCGTCGAGCTGAGATGAGTGCAGAATCTCGCCGCGGAACGATTTCTGATTCGGCAGTGGGATCATATTGGGCTTGCCGCACGTACCGACTGTAACAACGAGGCCATCAAACGTCTCTGACGCGTTTCCATTGATGATCCACCGACCGGCCTTGTTCCGATCCACTTTGGTGACACGCGTATTGAACCGTGCATTGTCGCTCAGGCGGTACGTGTTCCAGACCTTGCGCTCCTGAGCGAGAATGTCGTCACGACAGGGGTAAATGGAGCGGTAAAAGACGAGCGGGTGGAAGCGATACATGATAGAACTGGTCTGCAGGTTGCTTGTCGAGTTGACGTCGCACCAAATACCACCCTCTCTGGACCGCTCTTCAAAAATCGTCACATCAAAGCCGTGACTCTTGAGCTGTGCGGCCGATGACAGGCCGGTGAGACCGGCGCCAATCACAGCGACGCGGCCCATTTTTGGTGCGTCCGCCGAAGGCGGCAGCGGCGTAAAGAGCACATTGATGAGCACCTGCAAGAGCTGATACAGGTAGATTCTGATGGCGTCCAGCAACGCACACACGCAACTCATCAGGGAAGAGAAGGACGTTGTCTCCAAGGGTCGAAGCTTCTTCCTTTTAAGGCATGTTCCCGATTCGTCTCTTGGCGCGCCTCGCGGGGCCAGAGAATCGCATCCGGTCATCACCGATCCCAATAGGCATAGGGTGTTACGTAACCATGCGCACGGCCCTTGCTTAGATAACATCCAGACCTCTGCGCCATCGAGTGCGTAGCGGGCCACGTGCCAGGTCGTGGCGTTCGTCGGCCTGCACGGCGCAGGGACCAAGCTGGCCCCTACCCAGCGCGTCGGCCGCGCCGTGTCAAGGTGTTGGTCCCATGACCAAGGCCCTCTCGGCTCACCGTGACCGGTGTGTGGCCGCGCGGCAGTACGAACCGCTGGCGCCTGCCACGTGTGAGCACCTTGGCTCCGTCTTGTGTCACATCCCAGGTCTTTCGGGCGCCTCGCGCGGCGCTTTTGCCGCGGGCGCATGAGCTTGTAGCAAACCAAGCCATGCCGACAAGCACGGCACGATCGATCAGCTGCGGTCCACTGCGCACTTGGCTCCCAGCGAGCCTGGCCACTCGAGAAGAGAAAAATGGGCGTGCACCACCACACCGAGCTGCTGCACCTACAGACATCGTGCTCATAGCCCCATCATGGCGTCCCATCCCGCCTCTTCCGCGCGGGCCAGCGCCATGCCCGAGTAGACAGGACCGTCTAGACCGCTGCCACCGCACATCCGTGACGGGGTAGGCCGGCCCCTTTCTCTTACATAAGCTGTGCACGGCCTGCGAGGCGTGCGCCGCTCGGGAGGTGGTGTCATGCTGCTTCGGTACCTGGGCAGTAGTGTGGCGCAGCAGCTGGATCGGGACTTGATGTCCCCTTCTGGCGGCTTTAGCATAGATCAGCTGATGGAGCTCGCTGGCTTATCCTGTGCCGAGGCCGTGTACCGGAGCTACCCGCCGCAGCCGGATCGCCAGCGCGTCCTGGTGGCGTGTGGCCCAGGCAACCAGGGCGGCGATGGTCTGGTGGCGGCGCGACACCTGAAGCACTTTGGCTACACGCCCGTTGTATGGTATCCGAAGCGCAAGGATGCCTCGCTCTTCCTCGGGCTCGTGCAGCAGCTGCACAACCTGCGCGTTGAGTTTGCCGATACGGAGCACCTGCCGGAGTCGGTGCTGGACGACGCACATCTCGTGCTGGATGCCATCTTTGGCTTTTCGTTCCACGGCGAGCCGCGCGAACCGTTCAAGTCGACGCTCGAGAACCTAGTGCGACGTACGCTGCCCATCGTGAGCGTCGACATTCCATCGTCGTGGAACGTGGACGATGGGCCACAAACGTCCGCCTTGGCACAGTCGTTCATGCCGGACGTGCTCGTATCGCTCACGGCACCCAAGCGCGGCTCAGCCTTCTTTACCGGCGGAAAGCACTGGCTCGGCGGCCGCTTTGTCGATGCGGCCCTCGATGCCAAGTACGATTTGCGCCTGCCTACGTATCCAGGCACATCGCAGGTCGTTGACATCACCGGTGCCATGCCTCTTGACTAACTATACATGCTCTGCATACGTTTCTATAGTGTCATCCACCTCCGCCTTCGACGGCGGCGCACGTGTTTTCATAGGGTATGCTTCCTCCTCCTTCCACTCCCCATCCCAGGGCCCCTCCTCCTCGTCCTTCCACTCGAGATCACTAGCGAGCCCCTCCTCGTCCACAGGCAGCGAATCAACCGACGCCATGGGCGATGTCTCGTGTGGTATGAGGGGCTCCACAACATGATGACTCGGCATCACAGGTCCATCGTAGAACTCGTGCACGCGCCCCATGAGCTTCACATCCACGATAGGCTGCTCGAGAGGGCAGTGCAAAAACACATTGCCAAACTGCCGCGCGAGATGCGCGCGATCCGAACGCGGCACATGCACACGTGCACGGGCCAAGTCCATCGGCGAGGGATTGTACCACTGGAACCGCGGCTCGAGCTTGGCGCGGCAGTACCACCCAAAGAGCACGACGGCTACGATGGGTGGAAGACAAATCACCGCCTTGATCCAGTTTTGCAGCAGCCCAATGGCCAAGGCGACAACCACCTCCATCACCGTCATCATGGCCAGCAGGCTCTTGGCGACCGAGCTCCAGAGCCGGCCGCCCGTCTCGGACTTGGTGGCGTACACATAGTACAGCTGGTTTTTGTACACAAACACGGCGATCCAAAGCACACCTGCCGCGACTGCCGCGACGAGTGGCGCTAGCGGCGCGTAGATCAAGCCTATCGCCACGAGAAACAGCATTTCCGCGTATCCTTTCCAGTACGAGAACGACGGGGCCTTCGTGTACTCGTGCAGGTCGCGCGGATTGTGGGAGAAGAGGTACCGATCCACCATCAGAAACCCGAGCCGCCGAATCTGCGCGAGCTCCAGCAGAAACAAAAAGCCACGCAGACACAGCCACGTCATCCAGTACGCCGACTGAAACTGGAAGCGCTTGCTCACCTGGTTCAGCATCTCTCTTGCCATGTCCGAGAGCGCCCTCGATGGCTTGTCCTTATGGCGAAACGCCGCCATGATCATAATGACCAGATCAAGCACCACGCCGATCAGCGAGAAGATCAAAAACTGCGTCGTAAACAAGAACGTGAAGTACTGATTCGTGAGCGATCTATCGCGCGATTGCCGCGTACGCACACCACGGTACATCGCGATGCGCCGCATGCACATCGGCAGCAACAGCGAGTTGGCAAACGAAATCAGCGGCGGCAGTACACCCGTGCACAGCGCGAACGACAGGGGGCGGTTCGTTTGCCAGTCAGAGAGCGTCTGGGAAATGCGCGAGAACGCATTCAAATTCGAAATCAGAGACACGGCGAGCAGCGGCACAATGTTGAACAGAAACAGCAGCAGCAAGAGCACGCGTGCCCAGTGCCGCGATCGCCGTCGCGATGCCGGGTCCTTCATCAGATTTTGCCACAGGATATCCCGCGGCGAGACGGCGAGCCGAATCTTGACGCGTCGTGACTGCTTCTTCGCCAGCACCTTGGCTGTCGCATGCGCGTACGCTGGCATGGCGAGTGACGCGAACCCGTACGACTGCGGCGCGCCTTCCGACCGCTCCGACCGAGCCGCGGCAATGTCCTGCTCCAGCGACTCGACGACGCCAGCATAGTGCGCAATCGCATCCATGGTAGGCGCTGTCCACGCGAGGCGGATCAGCGGTCGTTTGCCTGACCGCAGTGCCTTGTCGAGGTACCGCTCAAGCTTGTGGACGGCAGCCGTGTGGCGCGCGAGCAGATCAGGCAGGTTGTGCATACCGTGGCCCAGTTGCACCTCGCACAGCGGGTACACGACGCCCTCAGCCATGAGGGCCGCGCGCAGCGATGCATCGTCTTGGATCTCGGGCGCCAGGTCCGTGGCCATGAGCGCGCGGGAGAAGTAGCTGGTTTGGTACGCGCTGGACGCCAAGTACGCCTGGCGCAAGCGAATGACTTTATGGTACGACACGTAGATCATCACGAGGCCACTGATGGTGACGCCGTAACTCAGAATCACATGGGCCCACAGCCTCGGACCTTGGACGTACCCCATCGTGAGGTACATGAGTGTGTCCGGCACATCATCGTCCGTGGATAGGTCTTGCTTGTACGTGACATCGATGGGGATCAGAATCACACACAGCGGCAGCGCGACGGTCGTCAGGATCCGTGCGGTCAGACGCAAGAACTCGAGAAAGACGACAGCGTCCGTCCCGGTCATGCGCAAGAGATCCTCGTCACGCAGACGCAGCACCGTCGTGAAAAAGCCCCAATGCGACGACCTCATCGTGATGAGAGACTTGATCGAGATCGCATACGACTTGGGGGCATACAGCGTCCTGTGACGCCGGCGGCACAGGAGGAAGACGCACAATGTCACCAGGCCTGCACCGAATGCTATGGCCATGAATAGACCCACCGCCGATACGGTGAGGTGCCCAGACACGCTGGACTTTAGGTCCCGCAGAATGTCGTCAGCGGCATCCCTGGCGCTCAACAGGGATGCCATGGCGTGCGTCGACGGTGGCAAATGCGCGCTGAAGGACGTGGCCGTATGCCTCCACATCCTGAGGCGGTGCTGCCCATGTGGGACAGGCTCTCGGCACGCGCCCCCGTCCTGACCAGCGCCCATGGCAGGGCCGTCACGTCGCGCACGCCGTCCGTCCGGACGGAGACTTGGACGCATGGGCGCGGCCGGCAGCGCTTCCACGCAAGACGCGTCCTTGCTGGATGCCGCGCCGTAGCGGGGTGTCAGCCGTGCTTTGACTCACGAAGGCGTCTCATGCCTGGCGCCCTGCCATGGTACGCTGCCATGCGTGGCTCTGCGTCCTGCCACCTCGAACGCGGCGCGCCGCGTCCAGCCGAAGCGATGGTGGTCGGGGACAGGCCCCGGGCTGCTGTATGTGGAGGTGGGATCGATCGCACGACCGAGCCTCGTGGCTCGTGGAGCGTCGCCCGAATCGCCGCTGCCCTGGGATTTTTCTCCTTCACGTCGTCACGCCCGCTTGCTGGGTGTGGAGTGTCGCTAGTACGTCTGCTGACGCTGCGGTCTACGTGCATCTGCTTGGCGGTGCTACTGTGATTGTGTGCGTACATCCCTCGCCGTCCTACCATGCCCTCACGAAGACGTGGTGAGCCGCCGACGGCGGATAAGCGTGCGGCGGCGTTTGAAAGCATCTTTGGGCCCCGCATGCCGTCAGGGGTCCCGCCGGAACGCAGTGCGTCCTTCTCCCAACCCTCGGCGCGGACGGCGCTCTCCCATGCGCCTGCGTACCCCCCGACGTATGTGTACACGGCCGTCTCTCCGACGTCGTCTCCGACGGATCTGCCGTGGCAGGCAGCGTGCGCTCCGTCGTCCTCTGCCGCCCACTACACGGCGCCACCAGCGCCACACGCGTATCCTGCCGCAGACGCTTCGCTCGCGTCGGGCATGAGCGCCGTGTCGATCGAGTCTCCGCCGCCTCACGCCTCGGCCAGGTCGGCGCCATGGCCCACTCGGACCCTGTCGACGAGTGTGGCGACCCACGTATACCCAAGCCACGACGGCCGCCCACCGATGCGATATGCGCCGCGTGCGTCGATGGAAAGCACCGAGTCGTTCGACGAGGAGCGTCACCGTCCGCCTGACCTGCGCACCGTGCCGAGCATCGTGAGCATGAGGCGGCAGCCATCGCTGGCATCGACGTCGGCCCCGGCCATCGAGTCGGTGGCCGCGCTCACCCAGCCCATGTCGCCCACGCGGTCATCGCGCACGACGGCGCCCCTCGCGCGCCCCGAGGCGTGGCGCGCGGTGCCGAGCCAGGTGCATCCGGCGCTCCTCTCGCAAGTCGCGCGGGCCTTGGAAGCGGTGCTGCGCCCGCGCTTCGACGGCAAGGAAGCCGTCGACCGCCTCGTGGAGCTGACGCGCGTCTCGGACCGCAACATGGTGCTGCTCCTCGGCCGCGCGCTGGATGCGCAGCACTTTCTGCACCACGCCGCGTACACGCACCGGCTGCGCGACTCTGAGCACGAGCTGTACGAGTTTACGCACGACCGCACACACCCGCGTGGCTCCTTCAGCTCGACACACCAGCCGACGCTCAGCATGCTCGGCGCCGACGGTGCGCTGGACGATGCACGCGTGGCGTACCCGACGGGCGTATTCACCCTGCTGACCGGCTGCTACAGCCCGACGTGCACGCGCGACCAGCGGTGCTACAGCATCACCTGTCCGTACCGCCTGGAGCGGCAGTCGCAGCTGGTCGTGCACCCGTCGCTGCAGCACCACGATAGCCACGAGAGCCTCGTGGACATTTCGTCGCAGCTGTGGGCCGAGTCGGTGTCGAGCGACGTCTACGAGAGCGTGTCGCCGTCGGAGCGCAAGCGGCAGGAGGTCATCTTTGAGATCATCTCGACGGAGCGCGCCTACGTCCAGGACCTCGAGTACCTCCGCGACCTTTGGCTCACGCCGCTGAGCACGCAGCACATTCTGCCCGAGGCGCGCCGCGCCGAGTTCGTGCGCGCGGTGTTCCGCAACCTGCTCGACATACTCGCCGTGAACGCGCGGCTCGTCGATATGCTGACGCGCCGGCAGCGGCACCGCTCCGTGGTCGAGCACATTGGCGACATGTACGCGGAGGTCGTGCCGGACTTTGAGCCGTACGTGTACTATGGTGCGCACCAGGCAGCGGCGCGACTGCGTCTCGAAGAGGAGCGCGCGATCAACCCGGTGTTTGCCATGTTTGTCGAGGACACGGAGCGCAAGGCCGTGTCGCGGAAGCTGCCGGTGAATGGCTTCCTCACCAAGCCGACGGCGCGCCTCGCCCGATACCCGCTCCTGTTCGAGCAGATGCTCAAGTACACGGCCGACGACAACATGGACAGGATCATCCTGCCCAAGGTCATACTCCAGATCAAGCGCCTGCTCAGCCTCGTGAACGACGAGACGGGCCGCAGCGAGAACCGCCTGCAGCTCGGCTTCCTGAGTCAGCAGCTCCAGTTCAAGCCGGGCGAGCTCGTCGATTTGAAGCTCGGCGACGCGAGGCGCGAACTCGTGTTCAAGAGCGCCCTCAAGAAGCGCAGCGCGCAGTCCGACAGCTCCGAGATCCAACTGTACCTCTTTGATCACGCCCTGCTCATGGTCAAAATCAAGGTCGTCCACAAGAACGAAGTCTACAAGGTGTACCGCCGGCCCATCCCCCTCGAGCTCCTGCAAGTCACCATGTACGAGGACGTCGCGACGAGCAAAGGCCCCCGCACACGCGCGGTGCTCTCGCGCTCGTCGTTCGGCCACCGCACCTGCCTCGCCCCCGGCGTCGGCTCGCCGCCCCTCCGACAAGACGCCAAGTCAGGCTACGCGCTTACCTTTACGTACCTCGGCAAGCAGGGCTACGCCCTCACGCTCTGGGCCAGCACCCTCGCCACCCGCGACAAATGGATCGAGCACATTGAACGCGGCCAGCACCGCCTCCGCCAGCAGAGCTGCGTCTTTGACCTGGTCCCCGTGGCGCCCCGCGGCGCGCCCGTCGTCGTCACCTGCGCGGTGCCCTTCGATGGCGGGCGCCAGGTGTTCCTCGGCTTCCCCGACGGCGTGTACCTGCAGGACCTGCGTGATCGCAGCCGCTCGCCGACGCTCGTGCTCCCCCTGCGCCATGTCCTGCAGATGGACGTGCTCGAGGAGTTCCAGATCCTCCTCGTGCTTGCCGAGCATGTCGTGTACACATTCACGCTCGATGCGCTCGATCCGAGCGATCCCGGCGCCTCGATGCGCCACGGCCGCCGCATCGCGAGCCACACGTCCTTCTTCCGCGCAGGCATGTGCCTCGGGCGCACGCTCGTGTGTGTCGTCAAGTCCGGCGCGGCCTCCTCGACCATCAAGACGCTCGAGCCCATCGACGTGCACGCCCGTGCCAAAAAGCACCCGACGTTCGGCAAGATGCTGCCCAGCGGCCAGGACACGCTGCGCGTGTTCAAGGAATTCTACATCCCCACCGAGTCCAGCTCGATCCACTTCCTCAAGTCCAAGCTGTGCATCGGCACCATCAAGGGATTCGAGATCGTCGACCTCGAAACCCTCGATACCCAGGGCCTCTTGGACCCCGCCGACGCGTCGCTCGAGTTCGTGCAGCGCCAGGAAAACCTCCAGCCTATCGCCATCTTCCGCATCGATGGCGAGTTCCTCCTGTGCTACAACGAGTTCGCCTTCTACGTCAACAAGAATGGCTGGCGCGCCAGGGCCTCGTGGCTCCTCCGCTGGGAAGGCACGCCCTCCGCCTTCGCCCTGCACTACCCCTACGTCCTCGCCTTCGATCCCCAGTTCGTCGAGGTGCGCCACGTCGAGACGGGCGCCCTGCACCAGGTCATCACCGGCTACCAGGTACGCTGCCTCTTCTCCGACTCGGCCGCCTCGACCCTCTCGTCCCTGTCCCGCCTGCATCATGCACGCGCCCACAAGGCCCGCACGCTCCCCACCTGGACGGCACCGGGCACACCACCCACCGCGCCGTACGCCGCCGCATCACTCGATGGATACGTGCCCTCGACGTTTGCGAGCTCACCGCCCTCGTTCGTCGCCGCGCGCCCGCCTGGCCCATGGACTGCGTCGCCCAGCCCCTACGCATCGCCCTCGATGCCCGCCACGCCGTTCGCGCATGCCCCAGCCGCCGCGCCGCCCTCCCATGTACAGACGCCCCTCATCGATTCGCTCCTATCGAGCCGGCACGAGATCCTCATGTCCGGCGACTCGGCTGCGTTCCTCATCAGGCCCCATACCCCCGCGCCGCCATAGTGGTTCCTAGGCTCGCTCGCGTGTCTCGCCCATCACGTGATACATCCACCTCGCTTTTTTTTTCCACCGCCTGGGCCCCGCGGGCGTCCCTCACGACGCCAACGACGGATGGGACGTCGCGCCAAGAGCAAGCAGCCCCCGCCCCCGCCGCTGCCTGAGCCCAAGCGCGCCAGGGAGCAGCCGCCCAAGGCACCCTCGAAGCGCGAGACGGGCGCCGCACACGCACTTGGCCCGCAAGGCAAGGAGCCCGCTGGTCAGGCAGGGACCCAGCGAGCCAAGGCGGCGCCTCGAACAGGCACGCCCGCCGACGCTCCCCCCGACATGAGCGCCGATCAGATCCTCGAGTCGCTTGGTCTTCCCAAGGACAAGAAGCTGACCGAGCGTCAGAAGAAAAAGGTGCTCGCGGAAGTGGAGCGCCTCGAGCTGCTGCTCAAGAGCTCAGGATACTCGGTCGACGAAGGCTCGGACGACGCACCAGACCAAGAGGAGGAGGCCGGAGATGAGGACCTGGAAGAGGAGGGCGAAGACGAGGACCTAGAAGAGGAGGGCGAAGACGAGGACCTAGAAGAGGAGGGCGAAGACGAGGACCTAGAAGAGGAGGGCGAAGATGAGGACCTAGAAGAGGAGGGCGAAGACGAGGACCTAGAAGAGGAGGGCGAAGATGAGGACCTAGAAGAGGAGGGCGAAGATGAAGACCTAGAAGAGGAGGCCGGAAACGAGGACCTCGAGGGCGATGATCCCTTGGAGGGCAAAGACTCGGAAGGCGAGGACCTCGAGGACGATGATCCCTTGGAGGGCAAAGACTCGGAAGGCGAGGACCTCGAGGACGATGATCCCTTGGAGGGCAAAGACTCGGAAGGCGAGGACCTCGAGGACGATGATCCCTTGGAGGGCAAAGACTCGGAAGGCGAGGACCTCGAGGACGATGATCCCTTGGAGGGCAAAGACTCGGAGGACGAGGACCTCGAGGACGATGAGGCCAATCAGTTCCTCTTGCCCACCGTCGAAGAAGAGGAAGAAGAGCAGCGCCAACCTCTGAACCTGCAACTCGTGCACATGCGCATCCAAGAAGTGGTGCGTGTCCTGTCCAACTTTGCCGCCCTCGCCGAGCCAGACAGGTCGCGCGCAGATTATATGGATCGGCTGTGCAAGGATGTACAGACATACTATGGATACAATGAGTTTCTGGCCGAGAAAGTCCTGGACCTGTTTTCGCCGGAAGAGGCCATCGCCTTTTTCGAGGCCAACGAAGTGCCTCGGCCCGTCACGATCCGCGCCAATACACTGCGCACACGACGCCGCGACCTGGCACAGAAGCTGATCAATCGCGGCGTGAGTCTCGAGCCCGTGGGCCCATGGAGCAAGGTCGGCCTGCAAGTGTTCGAGAGCGCCGTGCCGATCGGTGCGACGCCCGAGTATCTCGTGGGCGAGTACATGCTGCAGGCCGTCTCATCCTTCCTGCCGTGCATGGCGCTGGCGCCACAGCCCCACGAGCGCGTCCTCGACATGGCAAGTGCACCGGGCGGCAAGGTGACGTACCTCTCCGCCCTCATGCAAAACACCGGCTGCATCTTTGCGAACGACAGCAACAAGGCACGTATCAAGAGTCTAACGGCCAACGTCCACCGCATGGGCTGCCGCAACATTGTCGTGTGCAACTACGACGGCAGGCAGTTCCCCAAGGTCCTGGGCGGCTTCGACCGCGTCATGCTCGACTCCCCTTGCTCGGGTACCGGCGTCATTAGCAAGGACGCGAGTGTCAAGACGAACAAGTCCAAGCGCGACCTGATCTTGCTCACACAACTGCAAAAACAGCTCATTCTGTGCGCCATCGACAGCGTCAACCCCAAGTCGGAGACGGGCGGCTATGTCGTATACAGTACATGCTCCGTCATGGTCGAAGAGAACGAAGAAGTCGTCGAGTATGCGCTGCGCAAACGCCCGAACGTACGCATCGTACCGACCGGCATCGACTTTGGCCGCGACGGCCTGAAACGCTTCCGCAGCCGCACGTTCGACGAGCGCATGACGCTGTGCCGCCGCATCTTCCCTCACGTACACAATATGGACGGCTTCTTCGTGTGCAAACTCAAGATCGAACCCATCAACAAGGGCGACAAGCGGCGTATGGCACAGGAACCCGATGACGCCGTCTTTGACAACGCTCAAGACGACGCCATCATCCAGCGCGCTCACGAGCGCATGGCCAAGAAGCGGCGCACATAGTTACCACGATAGATCAAAGCGCTGCACGACATGATTCGCATCCTCCGCATCCATCTGCGCCCGCTTCCGCTTAAAGAAAATCGGGCAGTCCTGGTTCGAGCACAAGACGTCATTCGCCAGCGAGCCCTGACACCGTTGGCAGCACGTCCACAGCCGATTGAACTCCATCTCCGCCTCACTCACACGCCGCACCTTGTCAAAGTACAGCTCCGTCTCGCGCGGCTTGCAGTTCGAGCACACGGCTGCACGCTGATCCTTGAGCGGCGTACGGCACCCTAGGCACTGCACCGTCTTGACCGCAAACTTCATGAGCGCACCCACATTCGACGTCGCGACTTGGAGAACGCGGGTATGCTCGCCACTCAACAGGCTATTGGCCCGCTCGCCAAGAATCGGCTCAAAGATACGCAAAAGCGGCTTCGACAGCTGGTTGTCAAGATAGTAGCGCGTGTCGATCGGAATATTGTGCTCCAGCGCATACAGCGGATCCTCGGACTTTTCATACGCGGCACTGCCCTTTGTCCCCTTGACAATCACATACGCCACACGGTCGCCCAACGCGGGCGCCGAGCCTGCGTCGCGCTTACGCATACGCTCAGCCAACTCGACGTGCGCTTGCTTCGCCGCATAGTCTGCCTTGGCAAGCGCCTTGGAAATCACCAGCTGCGACATGTCAATCTTGTTCTGCAGCAGGTCGGCAATCACCTGCTTGGCATAGTCTTCCGCCCCACGCACGTCCCGGTCAATCAGCATCTTGCGCAAACACGTCTCTATCACCGTGCGCACGAGTCGGCAGTTATCACGGCGCACCGTCTCGATACCCTTGGTGTCCATCTTATCGTGCGTCTCTGGACGCGTCCAGTACAAACCAGCATAGCGCTTCTTGTTGATCAACAAGTAGGGAAAGTAGACCTTTTCGAACTCGAGTCGAATCGGCTTGACAAACGACTGGCTCACGTACTCGGCCGCCTCCGCACCAAGTGCCATGGCCTCCTCGACGTGACTCACGCCAAACTTGACCATCACCGAGTCTGTATCACCGTAGATAACGACTGCATCATGGGCGTAGCCGTTCTTGATCGTGTACCGCGCCTCGACTTGGCGCTTGGTCTCCTCAATCATCTGACGGCCATACGCTGTGACACTCATGGAAATCTCCAGGCATGGCAAACGGCCGACCGTCGCGCCTGTAAAACCGTACACGGAATTTGCACTCACCTTCAGCGCAAGCTGACGACCATCCAGCACCGCACGCCGCAGCGGGTCTGTCTCCTTCTTAAGATCGGCCTTGGCCGCCTTGCGCGCTGCCAGCAAATGCTCCAATACATCGGGCAACAGTCCCTTTCGACGCGAGGTCGTGACGAAATAGTTCTTGTTCGGCGTCACGACATAGTCCTGCCCTTCGACCAGTGCCAGCCGCTCAATGGTGCGCTTGTCAATCAGCGTCGTATAGCACAAATTGTGCGCCATCATAATGGACGGATACAGCGACGCAAAATCCAGCGTGGCAATGGGCTTGTCATAGTAGCCCTGCTTAGGATCTAGCACCGTCGCACCCTCATATTGGTCATCGCTGCCCTCATTTTTGTACGCGGGAATCAAGTATCCATCTTCACGCGCCTTGCGGAATAGCTGCGATATCACCTTGATTTGCTGACCACGGCTCAGGAGGTAGTTGAACGGCACTCCCGTGACACGCGCCATTTCTGTATAATTGATCAGACACATGAGCTTGTCCATCAATCGCTGCGGCAAATAGGCATCCTTCAGACAGTACACGGCCAACCGGCGTCGAGTCTCGGGCCCGGCATTCTGCAGCTCGGTGATGAGCGAGTGATGGACATCTTCTTTCTGTTCCTTCAGAAACTCGAACGACACAGAATTCAGCGAATAGCTGCGCAGCTTGTAATCTCGCTGCATAACTTGCAGCATATCCAGCTGGATACGGCCCTGCAATTCTGTGTGCTTCGAGTCGCGCGTTCCGTACGCCTTGGACGAGAAGTGTGTGTCTTTGGCCTCGCTGCGCGCATTTTTTTCACGTCCCAAAAATGGGAACGAGGTCACTTTCAGAGCCTTGGCACGGTCCAGCAGGTAGGGGAAATCAAAGTTGGAAATGTTATACCCAATGACCACATCAGGATCCACACGCTGCACAAAGTCGGACCACGCCTCGAGAAGCTCGACTTCAGTGTCAAACGACATCACATGGCACCCCACAATGTGCGAACACGAACCGAGCGTGAAAATGTTCTTTACAAAGGGCGCCGACTCGCCCTGCCGCGTTACCATATTCGCAATCTGAATGACAGGGTCCATGTTCGGGTCAGGAAACACACCCTTCCGACCCGCGCACTCGATATCGAAGCTAAGCGTACGTAGCGGCGCCATCTTGAGCCACTCGTCATGGGGCGCATGCGACACGATCGCATCCGGCCCACAGTCGAGCTCAATTTGACACCGAGAAATACGCTCGTTCGGCGCACGAAGGGTATATCGGCCAGCAGGGATCTCAATCCAGTTCATACCCACCACCTGGTGATCAATCATGAAGCGGAGCGTATAGGCCACATTGTCAAACGATACATTCGGCTCACCAGCGACAAACAAATCACGAAACGAAATCTCGCCGCGCTCAAATGCACCACGCACACGTGGCAAGGAACGCAGATCGCTCACCGTGATTTTCAGAAAGGCAATGCTTTCAGGGCCCGTGTACTGCATCAGATTCTTTTTGCTTTCAAGCGCCACATCTGCTACTGCATTCATTCCAAACGATGCATTGACAGAATTCTTCAGGTCCGCACACGTAGATGCGAAGAAGCCACGGGGCGCGTGTACATAAAAGTAGGGGAGAAATCCGTGCACATGCACCAAGACGGGGTGCCCTTCCTGCGTTGCTCCATACATACGAATCTCTGGTACCGCATGAGATAGCTGGCACTCTTCCACATCAATTTGCTGGAACACCACGCTGTGCTGAGCGGCGTCCAGTGGGGCAAGTGGCGGCCGTTCCCACGTCGCGCTGGGATCTACGATGTCATGAGCGCCGCAGGACATACCGGTCTGTGCATCATCTAGATTTGCTAGCGTATCAGTGAATGAACCAGGCTGTGCATGGATCTTACGTCGCTTATTCGACGCGTCATCTGCCATCGACATGCCCGTCGGAACCGTCGACGTGTTCGTGGAGCAACGCGCACGCGTCTTGATGACCGAGAAGCAACGCGCAGTTCCTGTCATAAAGCCACGTGGCAGAGATCGATGACGCACGCATGTCATCGACTGGACGAACGCCCAACGCTTTTTGCCACTGACGATGATGCCGACACGACAATCTATTCGGCGTGTGTGGACCACCGCCACTGGTGCGCGCATCACGAGATGTGCACCTGTAGGCAAAATATCATATGGTGCTCGTGCTACACATTTGCACGCCACACAAATCATGACGCCCGTGGCACACATGAACACAAGCACACAGTGCATGTTGCCTAGGAGCAAGAATCCCTCACCACGTGTCGTCATTGTGCGTGAGGATGACGAAAAAAGGCCGACTAGTGTGAAAGCGTCAGACCGTGGCGATGCCGATCCTGCACGGAACGATCAGACGCCTGCATCCCAGGGCGGCGACGAGGGCGAGGGAAGCAGCGCATCCGGTTCATCTGGTCATGATGGAGACAACAACAACAACAACAACCACGATGATGACTCGAAAGGAGAGGGAAAGGGCTCCTTGCTACTCTCTCGCAATTCCGTCCCCACCGTGTACCCACAGGTCTTAGCACTACCCATCACGCGTCGGCCTCTATTCCCTGGATTTTACAAGGCTGTGGTTATCAGAAACCCGCATGTGTGCGCTGCCATCAAGGATGCTATGAAACGTGGCCAGCCATACGTCGGAGCATTTTTGCTAAAAGATGAGGAAGAAGACTCCGACGTGATCGTCAGCATGGACCGCGTGCACCGCGTCGGTGTCTTTGCTCAAATCACCAGCATTTTCCCAGCACACTCAGGGTCGAAGACGGATGATTCCGAAGAGGGTATCACAGCTGTCTTGTACCCGCACCGACGTATCGTCATCGATGAACTCATTACGCCCATGCCAAAGGATCAGCCCGTACCCTCTCAGCCACCCGAGGCACCGAAAGCCGTCGCAAAGCAAGAAAGCATAAAAGGCGAGTCGGACGATATATCCAGCATACCATCTCACAGCCCACCTTTTCAAACCGCCTTTTTGCATCAGTACGAGGTCTCACTTGTCAATGTCACAAATCTTCAAATGGAACCTTACGATCGCAAGCCAAGCCAGTACACGCGTGCGGTCATGTCAGAACTCATTAGTGTTTTCAAGGACATTGCTAACTTGAATCCTCTCTTCCGTGATCAAATCGCGAACTTTAGCATTTCGCAAGGTGCTGGCAATGTGTTTGAAGAACCTGAGAAACTAGCTGACTTTGCTGCGGCCGTGTCCAGCAGCGACACGGAAGAATTGCAGGGCGTACTAGAGTCGATGAATATCGAAGATCGGCTGCAAAAAGCCCTCCTCGTACTCAAGAAGGAACTAGTTAATGCTCAGTTACAAAGCAAGATCAGCAAGGACGTTGAAAACAAGATCCAGAAGCGCCAGCGTGAGTACTACTTGATGGAACAGATGAAGGGCATCAAAAAGGAGCTCGGTATTGAATCTGATGGCAAAGACAAGCTTATCGAGAAGTTCAAGGAAAAGGCCTCTAAACTGAACATGCCTGAGGCTGTGCGTACCGTATTTGATGAGGAGCTTGCCAAGCTCCAGACACTCGAGCAGGCTGCAAGTGAATTCAACGTCACGCGTGGCTATCTCGAATGGCTCACGAGCATCCCATGGGGTGTGCACTCACCTGACAATTATGCCATTTCACGCGCGAGGGACGTGCTTGACGAAGACCACTTTGGCCTTAAAGACGTCAAGGACCGTATCCTCGAGTTCCTTGCCGTTGGCAAATTGCGCGGCACAGTCGAGGGCAAGATTATTTGTCTGGTCGGTCCGCCCGGTGTGGGTAAGACGTCGATCGGCAAATCTATTGCCCGGGCCCTGGATCGGCAATTTTACCGCTTTAGTGTCGGCGGCTTAAGTGACGTCGCTGAAATTAAAGGGCATCGCCGGACGTACGTCGGCGCCATGCCAGGCAAGGCGATCCAGGCACTCAAGAAAGTCGGCACGGAAAATCCGCTCATTCTGATTGACGAAGTGGACAAGTTGGGCCGTGGCTACAATGGCGATCCATCGTCAGCGCTGCTCGAAATGCTGGATCCCGAGCAGAACAGTTCGTTCATGGATCACTACATGGACGTGCCTGTCGACCTATCCCGTGTGCTATTTGTGTGCACGGCCAACACGTTGGGCACGATTCCCCAGCCGCTGCTCGACCGTATGGAGGTGATTGAGGTGTCATCGTACACGGCCGAGGAGAAGCGGCACATTGCCCGTGGTTACTTGGCACCGCAGGCCAAGGAAGCGTCAGGACTGAAGGAGGCCGACGTATCGCTGCCTGATGAGTCGATCGACTTTATCATTCGGCGGTATGCACGCGAGAGCGGTGTGCGTGGCCTTCGGAAGCTCTTGGAAAAGGTATACCGCAAGGTGGCCTTTGACATCGTGAAAGAACACGGTGAGGAGGTCTTCCCAGAGCCAAGCAGTGAATCTGAGACGAAGCCCTTGCCGACGTCAGCGAAGAACGAGAGCATTCAAGTTACCAAGCAGGAGCGCTCACCTATGGCTGTACCGCCCAATGTGTCCGTGGTCATTAATGAAGAGCAGCTGCGAGACTACCTCGGTCCCCCCATATACCACAAGGATCGCATGTATACACACACGATGCCTGCGGGCGTCGCTTTGGGTTTGGGATACCTGGGCAATGGATCTGGGTCGTTGATGCCGATTGAGACGACGCTCATGCCTGGCAAGGGCAACCTGCATCTCACAGGCAAACTCGGTGACGTTATCAAAGAGAGCGCATCTATTGCCCTTTCGTGGGTCAAGTCGCATGCGTATGAGCTTGGTCTGACGAAAGAGCCGGGCGACACGCTGCTGGATCACCGCGACGTGCACTTGCACATGCCAGAGGGCGCGATTGGCAAGGAGGGACCATCGGCAGGTGTGGCGTTTGCTGTGAGTCTCATCAGTCTACTGACCGATCGTTCCCTGCCCACCAAGCTGGCGATGACGGGCGAAGTGTCGCTGCGTGGTATGGTTTTGCCTGTGGGTGGCCTCAAGGAGAAGCTCCTAGCAGCGCATCGTGCCGGCATAACGACCGTGATTTTGCCGGCTCACAACCGCCCCAGTGTCGAGGCTGACGTACCCAAATCGGTGCTCGACGACCTTGAAGTGCACTATGTGACGAATGTGTGGGCCGCCCTGGACGTGGCCTTTGGCCACGGCCCATGGAGTGCCCAGGCGAGGGTGTGGAGCGCGAACGAGACCCCCGAAGCAGCTAGCCAATAAAATCATAGACCATAAGACACGCCCTCTCGTTTCGGGCCGCGCCTCTTGCATCCTGTCGGGGGCCATGTCGTTCCATGCCTCGGATGCCGACGATACCAGCATCCGTGGCCGCCGCGGTCATCATCTCCGCGTTGGCTCGTTCAGTAGACTGGGCCTTGGTGGTCGTCACTCGGTGAGCCGTCGGTCGCTCGTCGACACCAATGCGGACGACGACAGTAGCGTGCACGTCGTGGTGAATGCGGACGACGACGAGAGTGTGCTTTCGTCGGACGATGAATCGGTCATGTTTAGCAACGATCCTGAGGATACGGAGGAGGATGAAATTCTGTTCGACGACTCGACGATTCAAAATACGAGGGCCAACGCCCAAATGTTGTATGGCGCACCGAGCCAGTACCACATCACGAACTATGAAGACGAGGACTTGCTCGACCCTGCTGCAGACGAGTTCCAGACAGCGCCGAACATTGTGTATGCGCGCAGCGAAAAGGAACTGATGGAGCAGCGCACGCTACTGATAAAAAACGGCCTGCCGGCGACGCAGCCTGGACGCCCTCCGCTCGTGACGCATGGCCCGGTGCTTGAGCCGCATCAGTGCACGGTGCGCATGACGTATGGCGACTACGAGGGATGTGCGCGGCAATCCAAGCGGCCTAAGCGGTACATTGTCGCGAGTGACAGCAGCGAGGGATCACAATATGCCATCAATTGGGCCACAGGCACCGTCTTGCGTGATGGCGACGAGATGCTGGTCGTGTCGGTGATGGACGCGGACGCCAAGGCTGAGCAGTACACGGACGACACCGCTCCCCCGAACCTCTCGCCTCGGAGCCGAGCCTTGCAGGATATGGCCATCTTTTTGTGCCACCAGGTCTTTGTGCTTCTGCAGCGCACGCAGCTCGGCGTGCGCATTGCCTGCCAGGCTGTGCACTCGACGAATGCGCGCCACATGCTGCTTGACATTGCCGACTTTTATTCGCCGACGATGGTGATTGTTGGGAGTCGCGGCGTGGATGGCATACGCGGCATGCTCGGCAGCATGAGCCATTACCTCGTGCAAAAGTGTTCGGTACCAGTCATGGTGTGTCACAACAAGCTGCAACTGCCGCGCCTGCCTCGAGGCAAGGCAGATGTGGTCAACAATGTGCGCAAGCGGCACATGCGTCTCGACCAGGCGGCCGTGGAAAAGCTGAGCAGCCGCCAGGAGCCACAGGACGAAGAAGAGGAGGGCGAACAAGTCCAGGCCGATCGCGAGCAGCGTGAGCAACGCGACTCGGAGCGCATGGAACGCCTGAACCGCGAGAGTCTGGCACGCCGCTCGACTTCGTCTGAGTAGCAGCAGATAGATACCCTGGAATACGGACTATGAGCTTGCGGGTATGTGTTCCTGGAGATGCGAAAGGAAGGTGTGTGCATCGGCCGCATTGCCGAACTTGAGCAGGAAGTGCGTGAGACCGTCCGACTCCATGGCCACGACACGAAGGAACCGCTCCTGATCGAGGTGGCATTGCATGCCGGGGAACAGCTTGACGTTCAGAATGAGTTTGAGCACGGCATCGAGACGCATCACCAGACGGGCCGAGGCGCTGGGCCTATGTACGTTGATCTTGATGGCACCCGTGCCACGCTCCTTCCACACCTGGTTCTCTGCGAGCGAGTACAGCTTGGCTCGAGCCGAAGCCACCGTCTCTTCCTCTTCTTCGCCCGTCGTCAGCTCGACATCAGGCTTGGGCACTTCCTTCATGCGCACGACATTATCGCCATCGTTCTTGATGGGGGCGGCAGCCTTGTCCGTGGCCCAGTCCTTTTCCTTTTGGTCGGATGCCGCGTCAGCCTTGGCTGTCAGCGCCGTTGCCGACTGGAAGGGGGCGGACCGCGAGGCAAAGGCACCGAAGCCCAGCGCCGGGCCCTTCGACTTGGTCTCGTCGCTAGGAGCTGGATGCTCGGTGGTCGAAGGTTTGTCGTGCCTTTTTTGATTGGGCACAGCAGCAGGAGGCGAGGCATCTGATGTCGCGGAAGCGTCCGTTGAAGCCTGTTTGTCAGGCGTCTCTTGGGCAGACGCACCCGTTGAAGCCTGCTTGTCAGGCGTCTCTTGGGCAGACGCATCCGCAGAAGCCTGCTTTTCCGGCGCCTCTTTGGCGGAAGCGTCCGTTGAAGCCTGCTTTTCCGGCGATTCTTGGGCAGACGCATCCGCAGAAGCCTGCTTTTCCGGCGCCTCTTGGGCAGACGCGTCGCCAGAACCTTCGACCTTGGTCGACGCCTCACTCACCCCAGCAGCCCCCCTCTGTCTCTTGGCGGGGTCATCCTGGACGGGCGCCGCGTCGTCCAGCCCACGCTTCGTTGCACGCGGCGCCACTGCTGGGCTCTCGTGCTCCGCTGCCATGTCGTCTACAAGGCTTGGACGCCAGGCCGATCTCGGCCGGACCGTGCGCGGCTCCATTTGCATCACGTGCGACTCGAACAGAGCTCCGTCCTCGTCTCCCCGGCCAGCGGCTCTCTGGCAGCTGGCATGCACCCGAAGCAGCACCAGCATCATCCCTCCGAAGACCAAGGTGGCCGGAGAGATGATGCGCGGCAGCTATCTCCACAGGCCATGACGCTGCCTGAGCTGTTCTCGGAGGCCCAAACGAGTGACGCCCATGCCGCCCTCGTCTATCTGCTTCATCAGTACAACCACCTGGTGAGCGAATATACCCACCTCGCCTCGCTCGTCCCTGGGCTGGAACACAGCGAGCCTATTGGACTTGGCGTCGACATGTCGCCTGCGACGTCCCTCACGGGCCGAATCCGCAATCTGCGCCGACGCAGCATCCGCGGTCTGCGCAATGAGTCTAACAAGGCGGCGGCACACCCTGCCGAGGCCTCCGTGGACGTGCCCAACATTGTTGAGACCATGCACACCGTGTCGCCCAAACGCGAGGGCACGCCCGTCCACTTTGGTACGCCGGTGCACCACCATTCGCCGCGCATATGGCGCAAGTCGAGTGCCCCGTCCATGTCCCAGCGCATCCCCGACTCACCGTCGCAGCGTATCGTGTCGCGACAGGCGGTCTCACCCCGCCTCAGCTCGCGGTCGCCTACCGTGGCCCGCCCCCAGCCGCGCAAGCCAAGTTCCCGGCCGACGACGCCTCTCGACGACATCTCACCGCACCCTGACATGGTGCCCCTGGCCCAGGCCGAGGTGCACGTCTATGGCTCCGTCGTGCGCTCTCTCCAGGGACCGGATGCCGTTGGCTTTCGCGTCAAACTTCTGCCGCAGCCTGATGTGCGCCGCCGCTGTCGAACGGTGCGCGCGGTCATGACATGGTCGGATCTCGTCGCTCTGCATGAGCGCCTCCTGCTACGAACGCATGCTCCTCCTCTCGCTCTGCCGGATCGCTCCCTCTTCGAGGCGCCGTACACTCCCTCACACCTGTCCGATCGGAACAAGGCCGTCGCGACGTACCTGCGCTCCCTGCAACTCGCGCCCTCGGCGCCGGACGATCTTCTCTCTCAGTGCTTCGCCGCTCACGCGGCCATGGAGCCCGACGTCGATCCCGTCTACGGCACCTGTCTGCTGCAAGATGACCTGCTTCGCCTGACGAGCGATGTATGGCTCTTTTGCCATTGTGCCCTCTACCACCACGTCCTCACCATCCACGACCCGTCATCGCATCATCAGCCCATCGTCTTTGACCTGCGCCGCACCCGCATCGGGCGCCAGTATGAAGTGCCCCTGCACTCACCGGACCCAAATGCTCGCACCACCCTCATTGTGCTGCAGCGGGCGCAGCAGCCATCGTCGGCCCCCGTCAAGCTCGCCACCGAGTCGTCGCGGCACCACAGCGAGTGGATGAGCGCCCTTCTCCGCGAAAGCGAAGATCGTTCACCCGACTCGGCGCACGAAACGGAGCTATTCTACACGCCCAAAGACACGGACGAAGGCACCTTTCCGTCGCCGCCGCGTCTCGACCGCCCGACCGCATCCGTGTCGCCCACCAGCGACCAAGGACGCTCATCCCTCCTCAGCCGCTTTTGGTATGGCACAGAGCCCCCATCTACCGCACTCCAGCCAGACAAGCGCCGCTTCTTGTTCGGCATCCTGCCGCTCGGCTCGTCCGAGGATGCGCCCACCTCCCAGAGCGTGTTCGGCATGCCGCTCGCTGAGGCGGTAAAGCACACAGGCATGCCGATGGATAGTGCGCCTAGTCCTGTGCCTGTCGTTGTCAAACGGTGCATCGAGTTCCTCGACCAGCCATTCGTGGCATCCGAAGAGGGTCTGTATCGCGTCAATGGCAGCACGAGTGCCATCAAGTCGCTGCAGGACAGGTTCACCGCGTCAGGCGACGTGGATCTCGTCGAGGCACAATCCACAGGCGGTTTGGACGCTCATACGGTCGCTGGCCTTCTCAAAATGTACTTTCGTGCCCTGCCCGAGAACCTGTGTGCCGACACACTGCCTGACGCCATGCTCGCGCTCCAATCTGACAGCCAAGACGGCCGCCTGTGTGCACTGACGAGTGTGCTCGACTCCCTCCCGCCCGAGAACTACGCCGTGCTGTGTGTGCTCTGCAAACATTTGCACAACGTCTACTCATTCGAGCACGCCAACAAAATGACGCTCCAGAATCTCAGCATCGTGTTCAGCGCGACGCTGGATCTGCCGATGGAATTGGTTCTCACCCTGCTGCAAGAATGCCAGCACCTGTTCACACACCCTGAGTATCTCGTGGTGAATGATTACGCCGACGAGAATCCCCCCTCAGCCCTGCCTGAGCGCATCCAGTCCATGTCGCTACAATCGCCGCCCGAGCCGCAGCCACGCCGCGGTCACTACCAGCGGTCATCGGATGCGCCGCTATACGACCCACGTCACCATGTACAGCGCGCCGACGATGCGCACAAAGGCACGAGTATCGCCAGCGAGCGACCCATGCCCTCGACCCCTCTCGCACCAAGCTGAGCTTGGCGCCTGTCTCTCGTTGTTAGTTGAGGTAGTGGAGGTTGCCTGGACGCCATGTCGACCCTCTATGTCACCGAGCCGCCGACCGACGGCAAGGTGCTGCTACATACGCCCAAGGGCGAAATTGAGATCGAGCTGTGGTCCAGAGAAGCGCCCAAGGCTTGCCGCAACTTTGTCGCCCTCGCCCTCGAGGGGTACTACGATCAATGTGTGTGGCACCGCATCGTGCCCGGCTTTATTATCCAGACGGGCGATCCGACCGGGACAGGCCACGGCGGCGAATCGTTCTATGGCGCGCCATTCGAAAACGAGCGCCACCAGCGCCTCCGATTCCATCGCCGTGGCCTCGTGGCGATGGCCAATACCGGCGAACACAATACGAATGAGAGCCAGTTTTTTATCACGCTCGACGCGACACCCGAGCTGCAAAACAAGTACACGATCTTTGGATGCGTGGGTGGCTCTACCATTTACAATGTGCTGTCGCTTGCAGACGTCGAGTTATCTGCGACTGAGCCGGACAGGCCCGTATACCCACCCAAGCTCCTGCGTGCAGAAGTGATCCACCATCCCTTTACGGACCTCGTGCCACGAATCACGCCTGCCGAGCGTCAGGCTCAACAGGAAGCACGCACGCTGGCTGCTCAGCGCCAGGGCACAATGGAGCGTCAGCGGAAACGACCCAAGAAGAATACCACCCTCCTCAGCTTTGGCGATGAAGAAGATGCGCCGCTCGTGACTGAAAAGAAGCCCATGAGCAGTCACGATTTGCTCCACGATAAGCGCCTCAGCAAAGAAACCATGCGCCCGAGCAAGTCAGCCGCCCAGCCGGCGCTTTGGCCCGAGCCAGAGCCTATGCCCAAGCCCTCGCCCTCGCCTGAGCCACAGCCTGCGCCAGAGCTCCAAGCACCGCCCCCACCGACTCCCGCGGCTCCCCCTCCGTCCTCCGTGAGCTCCTTGGCCGCTCTCCTGCAAGCCTACAAAAAAGACCGCGGCCACGAACATGATACCCTATCCCGTCTCGACGCATTCCAAAAACGCATGCGATCAGAGGCACCGGCGCCCCAGCGACATGCGCGTTCGCATGAGGCACAGAGCGAGGACGAGCAGGATATGCGCGAGTATGGCGACGACGACGACGACGACGCAGATTGGCGGTCCCATACATTCCAGTCGGATGGTCGGCCGCTACAGGGGAACGACCCTTTGTCCGTGCACGACTACCAAGTCGTCGATCCACGCGCCACTAGAGGCTCGTTCACTGCCGCGCTCAGCTCGCATCGTGAGAGGCAGGCGCACGAAAAAGCACGCGCACCATAGTCTCATCAGTCACATGGCTGCCCTACGTAAAAGGTATCGCCCGCCCCTGGAGATTCGTGCGAGGCGCATGACATTATCACCGCAAGGGCTCTTTCAGCTGACGGGCCCCGACGCGTACCGTGTCGAAGATGCCGACGAAGAAGTGTACCTGCTTCAAGTACGCAGCGGGGAAAATACCGAGGGACTGGGCGTGGTCGATAGCAAACACGATACGCTGCGCGTGACGCTTCGTATATCGAGCCAGGCAAAGCGCCCATGTCCCGAGGACATTCAAGTCGCGCTGCACCAAAACTGCACGGCCCTGCGATCTCGCGCGGGTGATACCGGCAGCGTAGCATGGCGCTGCAGTACATTCTTTGCCGAGCATATGCTTCAGCAGCTCTGGGGTACACGGCCCGGACCCTCGCTGTTTCACGCACAGAGCTTCTCCGCCTGCCGTGTGCTGGAGCTGGGCGCGGGCACCGGTATCCTGCCTGCCTGCCTCTTTACGGATCCCGGCTGGCTTCATCCGTCAGCGCGGCCCATGCGCTGGATCGCCACAGACCGCGCGGAAAACGTGCCACTCCTCACCAAGAACGTCGGTGGCGGTCGTTACGATCATGCATACGCTCAAGTATCCGTACGTGAACTGGACTGGCTTCACGTCCAGGCTGCATCAGACCGCATGCTGAACCAACTACGTACAGATGTTCTCTCATCCTACGAAGGAGCCTATCCCGACCTCATCCTGTGCTTGGACTGCGTCTATAATCCCGCCTTGCACCGCCCACTCTTATCCACACTGCATGCATTCTGTCAGCCGCAGCACACAGTAGTCCTACTCGTGATGCAGCTCCGAGACGTAGACAATACGCTCGAGTTTCTGACGTCATGGCTGTCCGTATCGTGGATCGTGTACCATGTCCCGGAATCGCTGCTGCCGCCTCCCATGCAAACGGCCTACGCTGCCTGGGTGGCATGGCGCACGATGTAAATCGGCCGAAGACGCGCGACGCGTCGCGCCGCACGCTTTCCACCTCTTTCCGCCATCATGTCGATCCGCCTGCTGGTGAAGCGCAACCCCGCCTACCCCCTCGCCAAGCTGCCTGTCCGTGGCAGTGCACAGGCAGCAGGCTACGATCTTTTCGCGTGTGAAGATGCCGTGATCCCCAAGGGCGGCCGCGCCGTCGTACAGACAGGTATTCATGTGGCCCTGCCTGAGGGACACTATGGTCGCGTCGCGCCCCGCAGTGGCCTGGCCGTGAAGCACGGCATCGACGTCGGCGCCGGCGTGGTCGACTCAGACTACCGCGGCCTGCTGGGCGTCGTGCTCTTCAACTTTGGCTCCGACGATTTCCAGTGTACGTATGCACCTCGCTGACCACAGTCCATGCCGGCGACCGCATTGCTCAACTCGTCATTGAGAAGATCTCGACGCCCGACGTCGAGGAAGTGGACTCGCTCGACGACACGACACGCGGCAGCGGTGGATTCGGGTCTACGGGTGGATTCTCTAGCGCCAAGTAGGTACATACCCCCTCTTCGATCCATGGACATGCGTTGTACAAAATTTTCCCTCCCATTCATTCTATATGATCGCGGCTTAGTTGAGTGGCGTCAGGATCAGGGGCATACGGATACCTTCGGGCCACTGGCCTTCGACAAAGGCACGCCGAACAATCTGCTGGCGCTGCACAAGAGTCCAGTCAGGCACCACATCGAAGCGGAAGTGAAGCAGCAAGTGAGCCAACAAAACCAGCGTCTCAAGTATGGCCGTCTGCTTGCCGACACACGAGCGAGGACCAGCGAGGAAGGCAAACAGCTGACCCGGCGGCAGCTTGGCGTCAATGACACTCTGGGGCAGGTTGTCCCAGCGGTCAGGGTTAAAGTCCTGCGCATCCTCACCCCACAGGTCCTTCGAGAGTTGGATCACATTGAGAGGAATAAAGAGCTCGTGGCCCTTGGGCATCACAATCGAGTTGTACGTGCCCTTGCCGTCAGCACGCTTGTACGAACGCGAAAGCGGCACCACATCATCTTTAAGAGCCACACGGATCGTGCTGGGAATCGAGGGCATCATACGGATCGACTCCTTCACAACATTGTCGAGGTAGTGCAGCGAGTAAATGTCACGCACCGGCTGCGTGTTGTAAATCTCACGCTCCTCCTCCGACAGCGAGTCAAGCTCGGCCATCTCCTTAGCATGCGCTTCCTGCACCTCTTTGCGGAGACGCTCCTGCACGTCAGGATTCATGGCGAGCAGCCACAATGCCCAGCTGTTCTGCGTAGCTGTCGTCTCATGACCAGCAATAATCAGCGTCGTCATCTGACCCATCAGCTCCTCGTTCGACATGCGCTCCGACGCCTTGAGGTCCGTAGCCATGTTCGCACGGATCATGCGCGACACAAGCGACTTGTTCCTGGCGGACGTGTCATCATCAAAGTTGTCCTTCGACACACCCTGGTTCTCAGACAGAATATCGTTGCGCAGGCGCTCCACAATGATAGCAGCTTGCTCATCCACAATGGCCCTGGCCTTGTGAATCGTCGTGCTACGCTTCGTAGGGATCTTGCGCAGCCAACTCATGCTGGGCTTTTCCGACAGAATCAGGTAGAGTGCCACCGCCAAGTCCACATTCAGCACAGCCTCCATCAGCGTGTTCATCGCACCAGCAAGACGGTCCTTGTTACCGTGCTCGAGCGACTGGAAGTCAAAGTCAAAGCCAATCTCACCAATGATATCCAGCGTCGTACGAGAAAGCCAGAACAGCACATCCACCACGGCCTGGTTCTCGGGATGCGCCAGAGTCACGTCACGATCCGATGGAGCCTGACCGGTAATCTCCGTATCCTTGGGAATTTTGCCCGTGTGGCGATCAATTTCCTGGCGCGTAATGGCCTGCAGCTTCTTCACCAGCTTGTGAGCGTGGCGATGCACAGCGGGCTGAAAGTCCTTCACGACACTCGGGGCAAAAGCAGGAGCGATAATCTTGCGCTGGCGCGCATGGTTCTGACCGTCGATCGCCACAAGACCCTCACCCAGCACGCTACGCAAGAAAGTACTCGTGTACTCAGGCTTGGGGTACTGGTAGGCACGAGATGGGCTCAGAACATGAAGCAGGGCTTTCGGGTCTGCAAGTAGCACGCGCGGCACGTTGAACGTGTGGTGGTAGCGGTACACAGGGCCCAGCTCGTTCATCCACTTAACGTGCTGCTCACCAGGCTCAGCTTTCTTGATAGCACGAAAATCACCAAACAAAATCTTCAAAGGATCCGTGCTCTTCACCTTCGGGATATGCCTCCATGGGTGAATCATCTCACCAATGGTCATGCGATACAGCGACAGGAGCAGCTGATGCGCGATGAAAATCACTGGGACAGCCAGAGCAAGGCCCGCAAGGCCCAAAACAGCATACAGCACATCCTTCACGCTGAAGAAGGGCATGTCAGCCATACTCATCTAGAGGCCAACAACGAGATGGTGTTGGGGGACAGGGACGAAGTGGTACGATTTCAGCGGGATTTCACACCGAGTCCTGTCGCGACCAAACGAGACTCCCCCACTTGGGAATTTGGCGCTTGTGACTGGGCCAATACCCAACAAAGTAGACCCAGGAGTCTGTGGCAACATCCATCCGCTGACACTAATAGGCATTACGTCCACATCCAACGTCTATTCCCTTGCGTGATTGGCTCCACCACGCAAATGGTCTTCCGGGCTTGGCCAATTCTAACAACCGCGTGCTTAGTAGATTTTTACCGCGCGCCCGATGGCTGGGTCAGGATCACGAGTCGGCCGCAACATCGGGTCCTGCTCACGTGAGCTACGAGCGAGAAAAAGACCCACGCAGGAACCGAGTAACCCTGGCCCTGCATGTGTCAGGCGAAGCCAAGATGCCGACACGGCTTTTTTTTCGCTCTGCAGTGCTGAATAATATTGACTCGTATTTTTTTGCACACGTTATTGATACCCTGCACGCAGCTTGCAGAGGATTCACTTGCGTGCGTAATCATTCGCGCTTCTGATTCAATGATTTTCCCGCCCACATGTAAAGGGCGCATTGATAACCAAAAAGTTGAATCTGCGCACTGTCCTAGCGTCAGCTGACCGCCCAAATTTTTTCTATGCAGAGGTCCGGAATTGTAGGCAGATGGAAATTTCCGAGTCGAAGGGAAATCGCACTAGGGCCGATTGTTCTTCGTTACCTCCTTGAAGCATTGACACCCAAATGTCGTCGCTAGTGCTAACGCCTAAGCGTTATTTGATTATAACGAATCCGGCGACAGGCCAGGTGAACCCGCTTCTCTCTCTAGCTGAGGAGTTGGTGAACCGTGGTAACCAGGTGGTGTTCATGTCTTCGGAGCCCATTTTCAAGAAACTCAAAAAAATTCAATCACGCATGGGATTCATCGTGCAGCCTGAAAGCACACCAAGCCCAGAGTATGTCATGCGGATGCCTCTGGTGTTCTATACACTCGGCGATAACGAAGTGGTGGCCGATTACACAGACAAGGCTGCGAAGCTTTCGGACCATTTCCACGAAGTTCTGCGATCCAAGCCTGGTCAGATCTGGGCTTGGCTTAGTATGTTTGCTGAGCACGTACCTGGTGCGACGGACTCCTACGGTGAGGTGGTTTTCATGATCCGCGATTTGATCGAATCACTAGACCCTGACATGATTATTGTCGATAACTTTAGCGCATTTGCCGTGGATGGTGTTCGTCTGACGAAACGTGCTTTTATCGAGACCTCTCCTGCGGCTGCTTCGGCTGTGGCAAGCAAGGTAGATATTTTCCGCAACCCCATGCCCATGAGCGGTGGTCGTTCGGCTACCGGTGGTATCTTTGTCTTCTTCCACAATTTGTTGTTCATTCTAATCTGGCTGCATTTTATCTTCTTCAATCGGCATCCTGCCCAACGCCGTCGCTACCGCAAGGAAGTGCTCGGCCTCAAACCCACTGATATTATCTGTGACTCTATTATGACGCCAACGCCGGGCATGTTGCCTCAACAGATCGCCACCATCTCGTTTAACGTGGCAAACATGGATATTTATCCTTCGGACGCGTATGATAACTCGGTGTACTTCGTGGGTCCCTGCTTCGCTCCCAAGCAGCTGATGATGCCCAGTGCCCGCTCGTTCCCGTCAAGCCCGGTCAACTTCTCGTTCCGCAATCTAGAATTGTCGCCTAACGTGTCCACAGCATCTACACCTACCATTGCTGATGGAAATGTGCTCGAAAAGCAAATGTTGTCTGCTCATGCTGTGGCGCAGATGCAAGATCCTGTCAAGATCTGGATGGACCGTGCTATGATGGATTCGAAGCGTGTCCTGTATTTGAATATGGGCAGTATCTTCTTTTACAACAGAGAGGACTATGACAACATTGTAGCCTCGCTTGAGATGCTTCACGAGCAGGTACCAGATATTCTTGTTCTTTGGAAAATCGGCAACCACCCTCAGAATGTGCAGCCCATTCCCACCTTGGAAGAGTGCAACCTGCCCTCGTATATTCGTCGGGAGCACTGGATTGCCGACGTTGAAACTGTTCTTTCGCATCCGGCTTTGGCCGCTTTCATGCACCATGGTGGAGGTAACTCGTACAACGAAGCCCTCGCTCATGGTGTGCCGCAATTCTGTATCTCACAGTGGGTTGATACGCACGATATTGGATTGTACATTCAGCACTCGGGTGTGGGCCTTTGGGCAGAAAAGTCGCCCAAGTTTGACCCATCGGATATGGTTCCGAAGCTGGTGCGTCTGCTGAAGGACGACTACAAGCGGTTCCGACACTCAGCTTTGTCGTGGAAGCTAAAGTGCATCCAAGCTGGTGGCACCATTGGCACCGTTGATATTATTGAGAATTTGCTCAAGTCTTACGATTTCCCCGATAACAACAGCAAGGCACGCATACCAGACGCCATATAATGTGGATCATGTGTCGCGCCTGTTTTTCCCGCGTCTTACAGTGTATCAGGAAATCGAGTGGTGTTAGACTACGGTAGTAATTAATCAACGGCCTCGGTTGCAGGTGTTTTGAGTGGCTCAATATTTCGCGCTGCACAGTTAGTGTCGTGGTATATACGTACATGACAAAGCTGTAAAGTCCCGCCCCAATCGGTCGATTGACCGACGAAGAGAGCATGCGTTAGTACTGTGCTGCGAACAAAGGCGTTGCGGACATGGCTGGGGTGCCACACCATCCCGACAAGCAGGCATACGTACCACTGCGTGGTTAGTACGTCTCGAGCAAATGCCAATACGCACAGCGTGGATAATGCCCTAGAAGTAGAAACACACGTGTCAGCACCGAGCGAAGCTAATGCATACATACCGGAATGTAACCAAGACAAGTCAGAAGGATGTTAACTGATCCGGTTAACCGTGCGATGTCGCAAATTCCACGTACTCCAAAAGTCCGAGTGGCAGCCACGCTCCAAAAACACACCAAGGGGTGGCACAAAGATGGCAGCAATCAGCTTAATCGCGTCCGATCCACTGTAACATTGTCAGTTGGACCATAGACGCACGTAACAGGCATGGTCAATGTCGGTCGTTACGGAACAGTCTGGTGCTTGGCGGCCCCGATCGTCCGCGCCAAGTACATGGAGTATCTTGCCATGCCATTTGCTGATAGGGTGGTATGCTGATGTAATACGCGGCGAAATACGCCGCAATCGTACCAGTCTACAGAAAGATGAAGGTGGACATGGTAGGCTAATTATGTTGCAGAGGAATCGAGCCATGGCACGAAAGGGGAAAAAAGTTATAGAATAGGCGTGTTTTGAGAAAGGCGCATCTTTTCTTGCTCGAGGCGCTGGTACAACAGCGTCACAGCCATCTGGATATTGGGTGGGGGGCCCGTGATAGTGACAAGCCGCTCCGTGCCACTGCCGCCTGCAGCGATGCCAGCATTGCGTTCCATAATTTTGATGTGACTAGCGCTTAGTTGACGGATCTCGTTGATTTTCTGGCCACCCTTGCCAATGATACAGCCAACTAGATCATTTGGGATAAAGATTTGCTGCGTCTGGAAACCAGGGGTCAGGACCGAGCCGAGTACTTTGGGGCTACCGCCCGCACTCAGCATACTAGAATTCGGCGATGCCGTGCCAATAGGAGAGCCCATGAGCGAGGCACCCAAAGCTCGATTCATAGCAGCTGGGCGGTACGGGAGATTATTAGCGCCACGGTCAGGATGCTCAAGCAAAGTTGCTCCCACGTAGTATACGGCGATATGAAGGGCGTCCGCCACACCTGTGATGTTCAAGATCCGCTCGGTGGAGCCGGGCAACATAGTCTCGCCCGCATGCAAACGAGCACCACTGGCTTCCTGGATTTCCTTGATTTTGCTGCCCTGGCGACCGATAATCGCTCCCATATGCGAGTTGGGAATAATAAAGCGGAATGAGGCAGCACGGGCACCAGGCAGGGACGGCTGGTCGAATGGCTCGTCATTCATGCGGCGCACCAGCAAGCCAAAGGCCTTGCTTACTGCATCCAAAGCACCCGATACAGTCAGAATGCGCTCTGGATTCGACGGAATGCTTTCGCTAATATTGAGGCGTGCGCCGCTCAGCTCGCGGATTTCATTGATGTGGCGTCCCTGTTTTCCAATAATGACACTAGCGTCGCTCGTGATGATCAATGCGCGCATCACGATAGGGCCTGGTGCTGGTGGCTGGGTATACAGCGAAGGAGACTGAGACACATTGGCAGGACTTGACAGGCTGGACAGAGCGGGTGCGGACGTGTACATGGACGGGCCCTGCTCCATGACCACACTGCTGCCAGATGCGTCAAACAGCATGGGTGTGTGAGTGAGGGGCACGGACATATGAAACGGTGAGTCTGCAGCTGTGCCGCTGGTGTTGCTGGGTGTGCTCGACGTAGCAGTCGAAGATACAGCATTTCCTGGCATGTGGGTGGTTGCGCTGCTGTTGCTCATGGCAACATCTGCTGCATGTTGTTGAGTAAGTTGATCGATCGTATTGACGTCACTCATAGTGGGCTAGCTCGTAAGGTTGAGCGAAAAGAATGAACAGGGAGGAGTGACAGGGGAGAACTTGGATGTCAAAAATGAAATCAAGGGAGAAGTAGGGGGGCTGTGTAAATGGTAGAACAACCGCTCAGCGCCGAAATAATCAGGAAGAATCTAGAGCCTAAATGTGCACACACTAGGCTTGTTATCTGCTGCTGAGGAGAGGCGAGGCAGGGGAGAGGCGACGAGTGCGACAAAAACGATGCGGGAAACGCCGAGCCCTTAGCCCCCAACGCGGCCGTGTCGAGCAGACCGAATGTCGAATGCGTCTTCGAACGCCGCTGTATCTCATGCGTGGGGATGCGGACAAAACATGAAATGATGCATATTCGGCACGTGCTCCCCCTAAGAAACTCACCAATAAGAGCAGATCTAAAAAATTGTCGCCCGGCCAAACCTGGCATGGCAGGAATTTCCTGCCCCTGGGCTGCACTGTGGTGCAGCGGCGATGCATATATGAACGCAGGGTTTACACAGACTCGAGTGACGCTGTGGCACGACCGATCCGCGTTCTCGGCTTCGTGTGCGTCGCACATTTTACGTCCAATCATACGTATGACTCAGGTCAATTCATAGCCTAAGGCAAGGACTGTGAGGTCCTGCGTGCACAGCTTAAATGCAGCCTGTCGTCTGCAAGGTACAGCGTCCGCGCGAGAGGTAGATCGTAGGGTCCAGCCGCACTGGCGCTCTTAATTGATGACAAAGCGTGTTGGTCGTCAAGTACGTGGCGCTCGTCGTATGAAGGACATTGGCGATGAACCATGATGCGGCGATGGACCAACCACAGCAGGTGGCACCCAGCCCCAGTCAACTTGTAGACGAAGCAAAGGCAGCTGCTCCGTCACGGGATGCAGCTGATGTCGCAAAAAGTGCCGAGCGCGAAAAGTGGCGCGCTTCCTTGCGCGAGGCCAACCGGCATGTGTGGCTCCATGGTCCGCAGGAATCTGGCGACAGTCTCGACGCGTCGCTCAAGCGCAACTCGGCTTTCATTAAACGGCTGAAGCAGACCAACTTGGCTGATGCCAAAGACGCGCTTGTTAAAGAAGTGCAACTATTGAGTCTGACCAAATATTTGGACGAACTTATACCCAGCATACCTGAGATTTTATGGAAGGCGACGCAGCTCAAAGACAGATATGCAGCCATTGAGATTCTGAGTGCTTTACATGCCCGGTTTGGTGGCTCCGAGTTCACCGAGCCGCTGGTCAAGGTGATAGAACAGGAAATCGTGCCGCCACCACCCAAAAGTCAGGACGTCTCGAACGAGCAGGCGCAAAAAGAGGCTGCACAAGTCGCACGGCAGCGATCGTTGCTCCGTGGCGTCACCGAAATGGTGCTCGTAGGCCTCGTCGGCCCCGTGACGCAGTCGGAAGGTGTGTGTGCTCCAGGTCTGAACTGGCTACACGAGCAGCTGCGTAAAATGCTGTCCCAAGACCGCGATCTTGTATATACGTCCGTGGCCCAGGCCATATTACGCTCGTATGGCTCCGTGCTGCTTGTTCCTATGGAGGTGCACGAAGCCGGCCAGCCAGGCGTGCTGACGGGCAAGCTGGCAGAAGACGCTGTGATATCCGAGGCTCAGAGCCTCAAGTTCCGCAAGCTCTTCGAGGCATATTATGCTATGTTGGCACGTCGTGCTCAGCGGGAGCACGAACGGCTTCAAGAGCAAGAGCAGCGCAACAACGATGCCTATATCCGATCAGGCGTGGTGTTTGATGATCGCCAGTCGGCCTTTGAGCGCCGTATGAGTGATGTGCATGCCATGATCGAAGCCATGCATGCGATGGCTGCATCGCTGCAAGTCCACCTTCCCGAGCTGCGCGAATCGGACAAGGATCCTTCTGCGCCGCGTTTTGGTGTAAACCTGGAAGCGACATCAACACTGGCAGAGATGTCGGCCAAGATGGAGCAGGAGTACGCCTCTGGCAAGAGTCCCTGGGAGGACGAAGAGATGCGCAAGTTTTACAAAGATCTGTGCCCTTTGGACGAGTTGCTTCCAGCGTCGGTTTTGGAGGCGGCTGCCGTGTCGTCGGATGAGACCGATGCGCGGGTGCAGCAGTCCCTCCAGCATTCACTGGATCGTCTGCCGACGATGTGCAATCAGGGCACCGTCGATGACGTGGCCGTCGAACTTGGGTTCCAGCTCAAGTCGATGTCAGCTCGCCGCCTGAGTGCCGCGCTCCTACATGTGCCGAAGCACCGCTGGGATATGCTGCCGTACTATGCCAGGCTGATCGCCACACTCCAGCCGTATCGGCCAGGCTTGGCGGAGGCGGTTGTCGAGCACCTGAACCAAAAGCTGCGACAGCAGCAATCGTTTCGCAAACCTGATCGGCAGCTGCAGAGCCATCTCATTATTTACCTGGGCGAGCTCACCAAATTTGGCCTTGTACCTGAGCACATTGTGTTTCATTTGTACAGGGTCCTGCTGGACGACTTTTCGCCGACGTCCATCGAGATGCTGGCTCTGTCCATCGAGACATGCGGTCGGTACTTGCACCGCATGCCTGCCACCGCAGCCCGCATGCAGCATGTGCTGGACTTGCTGCGCCGTAAGCGCTTGGCACACAACTTGTCCGAGCAGCACACGCTCCTGCTCGACAATGCCTACTACAAGTGTGTGCCGCCTGATCGGCCTGTCGTGACGTACCACGAGCCGTCAGCTATGGAGCAGTTTATCACGCATGTATTCACGCACATGCTGGGCCACGGCTCGTTTGACAGGACGCAGGCCCTTGTCAAGATGCTGAACTGGAGTGACGAGTCGATCCGTGCGCACATTTTTACGCTCTTTACGTCGCCATGGCTCTTGACGCACGACACACTGCCTCTGCTGGCGCGCTTGCTGAGTCGGATCCAGCAGTGTCACGAGGCCTTTGTCTGTGAAGTGCTTGACACACTCAGCGAAGATATCGAGGCGGATCTTTTGCACCTTGACTTTGCTGGACATCAGCGGCGCTTGGCTCGTGTGCGGTACCTTGGTGAGTGTCACGCCTGTTTCTTAGTGAAGCCGGATGCGATGCTGCAGCAGCTGTACCGTTTGTGCGTGCCACAGCCCCAGCGCAAGGATCCGCCAAACGACTATACGCGCGTGCGAATGGCCTGCACACTTTTACCCTACTTTGGGAAGGCCTTCCAAAAGCCGCCGTACAAGCAGCGCTTGGACCACGTCTGTGCGGTCCTGCAGCACTACATTTTGTCGAAGGACGAGCCCCCGGTTGAGGTCGCGTTTCTACTTCAGGATACGTTTGCGCACCTGGGTGTGAGCCGCGATGGCCGCGTGAATCACAAACGCCTGGCCAAGCGCCTGCGCGAAGCGCAGCCGTACCTTGTCAAGCTAGACCTCGGTAAGCGAATGGTAGGCAAGCGGCCGGCCCACAGAGACGATGGCGACAGGGGGGACGAGGACGAGGACGACGGCGACGATGAGGATGATGGCGACGACGTTGACCCTGACCGCCATGCGGCTCAGCAAGCGGCCCTCGACGAGCGTGCCGAGGCTGACGTGGAGCAGGAGCTGGCGATGCTCATGGCCGATACCGGTGGGCAGAGCACGGCGCCCTCGGGCATGGCTCTCGAGCAGACGCGGTCGATGCTAGCGAGGGCGCATGTGCCGCGTCGGCGACTCGAGGCGAACGACCAGCACATGGTCTTTTCGCTCGTTTCGCGAAAGCAGACGCAAGAAATTCACGTCCCCACTGACGCATCCATCTCGATGCATGCGCGGCAGCAGCAGGCGGAGGCAGAGGCGGAGCGGCAGCAGCTCAAGGCGTACGTGTTGGCATACCGCGAGCGGGAAGAGTCGTAGCGCTACATGCTATCAGACACGGGCTCATCCATATCCTCTTCCTCCTCCGCGACAAGCTTTTCGTTTTTCGACTCGGTGCTGGGCGCCATGACGTAGTGGGGGCCGACATCCGTCTCCCGCAGCTGCGCACGCTCACCGATATCGGCGTGCGAGCCGACAATGCAGTTTTCCACCTTGGCATTGTCGCCGATGCGGACGCCGTCCATGATGACCGACCGCAAAATGCGAGCGCCCTTGCCGATGGTGCACTGTCGCCCGACAATCGAGTGCTTGAGCGTAGCGCGCTCGTCGATGCGTGTGTGGCTGCCGATCAAGCAGTCGTTCGAGAGCTGGGCCCGTGGGTGAATAGGGCCGTCGTCGTTTTTGGGTGCCTCGAACGGCACGACGCCGCAGCCGAGCATGGCCGGCAAGGGGAAAGGCGCCGGCAGCGGCATCGATGTGCTGGCGAGGCGGAGCAGATAGCGACTGCAGTCGAGGTACGTAGGCACCGTGTTGGCCCGCGCCATGAAGGCGTCGTCTGCCGAGCGGAGCTTGTCGGCATCGAGAACATGCTGTGGCGCACACGGCCGGCGTGGCTCGGGACGCATGTGAGCCAGCATCATTTCGCAGTGTGGGTGGAAGGGCGTGCCGTGCGTCGTATCGACGACAGCGTCGCTGGACAAGCATGGGGCTTCCGCCGAAGGCGCGTCAGTCGTCCACTCGGCCTTGTGGCTCAGCCGCTTTTGCCAGCCACACTTGATCACGAACGGCACAAGCTGCTCGGTGATATGGTTCAGTTCGGGATGCGCTTCCAGGAGCGGGAGCAGCGGCTGGAGATGCAATGCGTATACGTGCGAGTCGAGGAGTGCGGTCGTTACACGGACGTGTGGGTGCGTCCAGAGCATGCTCATACGCAGCTCCAAGTCTGATGCGTTCTTGTCGTACACGTCGTCCGCGTCCATCAGGAACAGGGGCACGTGGACCTGCAGTGTGTCTTTGGCGCCGTTCCTCGCGGACCGAATGCCCTCGTGCGACCGCAGCGGCCGGCGATCATAGGCCACGAACAGATTCGCTGGCCCATCACGCTCGCGTTCCTTGCCAGTGCCTTCGCTCGCGCTGCGCTCGTACAGGAGGCACGATACGGTCGGCACATCCGGCACGGCGCCCAAGTGCGCCATCAAAAAGTTGGAGAGCGGCATGTGCACGGCCATGAGATCCACCGGCACGACGAGCGGGTCCTGCGTCAGTTGCCGCGTCGCCGCGAGCCAGTACAGCAGCTGAGCGGTGCCCCACCGCGTGCGCGACACACTCTTCGACGGCTCGCGCACGCTGCGGACCATCTCACCCGGCTCCGGGCCGTATGGCACAAGTTCCACGTGCATCACGGGCATGCTCGGCTGCGGATCTACTAGGGCGCCCGTGCCGGAGATGACGCTGGACGTCGAGCTGCCGAACGTCACCGACACATTGCTCGCGGACGACGAGCCGAGTGCCACCTGTGTCGCGCCCTGCACGGCCTGCTCGGCCTCGCGATCTGAGCTGGACGGCACAAGGTACAGCGCGCGTAGCGCATCGTAGAGCGCTGCGTGCTGCGCCACAGGCGCCACCAGGAGACACGTACGGAAGCCAGCCGACACGAGCCACTGGAGAGGGAACGCGATCATGGGCCGATTCATCACAGGCACAAGCGCCTTGGGCATCGTCTCATCCATCGAGTCGCAGAGTGGGTACAGATTCGTCCCTTCATCACTGAATATCACCGGCTGAAAGCGCTGTGCATGCAGCGACGGCGTCGGCAGCACCATCGTCGGAAGACAAGGCCAGGGGCCAGAGCCGCGTTGGGCCCCCTGGTTTTGTCAGCAACCCACACTCCAATCCCTCGCTGAGCGCCGCGGCCGGCTCGGTTGCCACATGCTCGCCGTTGCCTTGCACCGCGGCGTGCTTGCGAGGCGCTTCGGTCTGCGCACCATTGCCACGTCGCGCGTGGTGTGGTCGCGCCCCCCGCCCGTCAAGCTGTCTGAAGACATTGTCACCGTCCCCAACCTGCTGACCATGTCGCGCATGGCGCTGTGCCCTGCGATTGGATGGGCCGTCATGACGCACCAGTCGCCCCTGGCACTCGGACTCTTAGGCGTCGCGGGCTGCACGGACCTGCTGGATGGATGGATCGCGCGGCGCTACGGCACCCAGACGGTGTTTGGCAGCATTGCCGATCCGGCCGCCGACAAGCTGCTGATGGGCACGATGGTCGTGTCACTCGGCCTGGGCGGTGCGATGCCGTGGCCGCTCGTGGGCCTCATTCTGGGCCGCGACGTATTTCTCGTGGGACTCGCGTTCGTGATGCGGTACCGCTCGCTCGCGCCGCCCCGGACGCTCGCGCGCTACTTCAATCCGCGCTTGCCCAGTGTCCATGTGACGCCCACGCGCATGAGCAAGTGCAATACGTTTCTGCAGCTCGTGCTGGTCGGCGTGCTCACACTGCTGCCGCTCTTGCCCGAGTCCTTCCAAACGCATCCACACACGACGCGCGCCGTCCGCGTGCTCGAAGGCATCGTGGCTGGCACGACGCTGTGGACGGGTCTGGACTATGCCATCAGTCGACGGTCTGTACGGTTCTTGCATGTATCATAGCTATACCACTACTTGGACGACACCACATAGCCGGCGCGCCAGTGGCCACCGCCCGCCTCCAGCTCGCTGCGTGCGAGCGGCGCCTCGTCCGTGGCTCGCCAGCCGGACCACGCCGTCTCAGGCACCGCATCGGACTCGCCCGTGGCCTGCGTCGAATGCATCACAGCCACTAGGGGCTCGAGCTCCGCACGCAGACGCTCCATATCCTCCGGCGTCGCCGGCGGCGACAGAGCTGCCAGGCGGTGCATGTGCTCGAGACGCGCCGGGTCGAGCAGCGGCGCCGTGTCAGCCGCCTGCGTGGCTTCACGCACACTCCAAACGGGCGTAGCCGGGACGTGTCGACGGCGAGCGGCCGTACTGTACGCCCGCTTGCCATCCGGCACCGCCACTGGGGCGGGCGGCGGCGCAGTCAGCTGCGACTGCATCAGCGCACGGAACCGCGTGCCTGGCTGATCCAGCTGCTCAAACGTACCCTGCTCGGCAATGCGGCCGTCTTCAAGCAGCATGATGGTATCAGCCGCACGCACGGTACTGAGGCGATGAGCAACGATCCACACAGTCGTGTGGCCCTCGCTGATAATCGACGTGATCGCCTCGTTGATCAGCAGCTCCGACGCCGAGTCCAGCGCCGATGTCGCCTCGTCCAGCAGCAGGACACTCGGCTCACGCACCAGGGCACGTGCAATCGCAATGCGCTGCCGCTGTCCGCCACTCAGCTCACGGGGCCCAATCACCGTGTCAAAGCCCTGCGGCAGTGTCCGCACAAACTCGAGGCAGTGCGCCGCACGAGCCGCACGCTCAATCTGCTCGCGCGTCGCATGAGGCGTGCCGTAGCCAATGTTGAACGCGATCGTGCCCTCGAAGAGCACCGGCTCTTGCGGCACGACACTCATGACGGAACGTAGCGATTCAGGCGTGTACGTGCGAATATCGTGGCCATCAATCATGACGCGACCCGAGTCAGGCTCGTAGAATCGCAGAAGCAGCGCATGGACCGACGACTTACCAGCGCCCGAGCTGCCAACAAGAGCGACACTCGTGCCTGGCTGGATGTCGAGGCTCACGCCATTCAGCACCGCCTTTTCAGGACGGCTCGGGTACCGGAAGTGGACGTCGTCAAACTGGATGCGAGCGCCGCGGTGATCCATGCTCGCCACGTCAAGCTTCACACCTTGGCCCAGCGGGATCTGCGGCTGCTGATCCAGGAGGCCAAATACACGCGCACCCGCACCGACGCCCTTCATCAGCGACGTAAAAAAGTTCGTCATGAGGATCAAACCGCCACCCAGATACGCCGTATACATCAGCAGCGACGTCAAATCACCCACCGTCAGCTGTCCCAGACTCACGAGATGACCGCCGTACGTGAGCAGCGTCACGATCGTACAGTTACCCACGAAGCCCAGACCAGAGTGGAAAATACCACCCGCGTACGCCTCCTTGGTCTGCAGCGCAGCAATCTCCTGAACACGAGCATCAAAGCGCTTCTCCTCCGCGCGCTGCGTGCCCGACGCCGAAATCGTACGGAATGCCGCGGGGGACAAGCGCTCCTCAGCCGTGCGAGTCATCACACCCACGGCATCTTGCGTCTTATTCGTCAGATTACGCAGGAAACGACCGTAATAGGCGGCGCACAGGGCGGCGGGGGGAATCACGAGCATCATCACGAGCGTGAGCTTGGTCGATATGTAAAACATGGCCGAGCACGACGCCAGGACAGTCACCGTCGAGCGCAGACCATCCGCTAGATCCGTCGTGATCGCCCCTCCCACCAAATTGCAGTCCATATTGATCCGACTGACCGTGTCGCCTGCGCCCTTGTCGGCGAACGACACATCCTGGCGCAGAGCATTGCTGAACGCCCGCTCACGAATCCGCTGAATCACACGCACACCCGTCAGCTCAAGCAAGATATTCGAGCTCGCACGCGCCAACGCACCGGTGGCAAAGACACACAGCAACAACGTGGCGACCGTCGGCATCGTGAGGCCGAACGGAAATCGGGCGTCAGGCTGCGAGAAAAAGTCAACGACTTTGCCGATAGTAAATGGCACCGAAAGCGAAACGAGCGACGCTATCAAGAGCAGACCTAGGGCTAGCACAATGCCCCGCAGCTCGGGCCGCATCAGCTGCACCAAGCGACGCACCGCCGGGTACTGCGAGGACTTGCCCTGCGTAGGCCGCGACGATGCCATATCACGCAGAGCCGATACGACTTGCGATAGCACACCACTGCTCTTGCGCGCTGGCTTCTTGTCCATCACGACACGAGACGTGTGCAGCGAGGCACGGAAAAAGGCCGTCAGTGGCGCCACCGGCGGCGCCATCGGGATCTGAGCGCGCATCATGGCAACACCACATGGCCCTGCCATGCCCGTACGCAGTACGCACGTACGCATCAATGGTACGCCTAGGCGCGGCAGACCCGCCACTGCGATGCGCACCATGGTGAAAGCGACGCGTCACTCGCAACGACCACCGCGGCTGGCCTACCTTGCTATGGAATCACGTGATGCCTAAGGAAGCGAGGCAGCGTAGGCCGGCAGGACCTCGCGTTCGATCGCCGCGCAGGGCGGCGGCAGTTGCGTCCACAGCCGGAATTGGCGATACGCCTGTGAGAGCAGGATGTCGATGCCACGCACTGTACGCCATCCGTGCGTCTGAGCTAGCACCAGCAGAGGCGTGTGCTCCACGCCGTACGCCATATCGATAGCGACGCCACTCTGGGCGGGCAGCAACTCCTTAGGAAGCACAATGTCTGCCCCTTGCTCAGGCGATAGCGACGTGGCCGACGCCGGCACATTGCTCACCACGACACGCAGCTGCGCGTGGTCGGCCCTGGCGGCCACCGTCGACAACGACGGAATCGCCTCCACATGCCACTCCACCGGCACTTGCTCGGCGAGAGCCACAGCCTTGTCGTACGTACGATTGTACAGCAGGATGCATGAAGCGCCGAGGCGGTGCATGGCGTACAACGCAGCACGCGCAGATCCACCAGCACCAATGACAAGTGCCACGAGTTCGTCCGATCGCACCTGAGCGGCCCGAGCCCGGTCGTAGATCGCGTGCCAGTCGGTGTTTTCGCCGTGCAGAGCCACTTGGCCCGTGTCGCTGTCAGGTTGCGGCACAATCGTATTGACAGCACCAATCACTTGCGCTTCAGGAGAAATGGAGTCCAGTAGCTGCATGATGGACAGCTTGAGTGGTATCGTGACACTCGCTCCGCCAAAGTCGGGCGCACGAATGAGCTGCACGAGTCGCTCGTCAACCGTGTTTGTCTCGAAGCGCTCATACACGTGCGGTAAGCCAAGCACCTGGAAGCCCGTATTGTGGATCAGGGGGCTTTGCGACTGGGCGATCGGCGAGCCTAACAGGAACAGGCGGCGGCGTGGCAAGAGGCCTAATAGGTGTCGCGCCTCGTGAATCGCCCGCACCGACATTTGACCGGGCGCGGCCGACGACGGCATGAGCTCATGCGTCACGGGCGTCATGAGCGGATTCACGATGCGCGAGAGGCGTCCCATCTCGTGCATATTGATCGCAATCAGCGGGTGCGGCGCGTCCCGTGCGACCGTCGCACGGAACGCCTCGAGATCCATCGAGTCTTGCCACGATCGCGCCACGCCCACAAGCTTGACAATGTCGCCCAGCTGACGCCCACGATCGTACATGCGGCGCATGGCCGGCGCCGTCCACCGCAGCTCGCCCGCCGTATCGTGATGCGATGCAAGTATTAGCGAACGGCCGCGGGCCTCGGCCACAGCCGCCAGACGCGCGGCTGGACGGTGCATCTCGAGGTCGATATAGTCGCAGCCCATGCGCAAACCGAGGTACACGAGCTCAAAGTACAGATCCTCGTTCTCATCCGGCAAGCGGCCACCCTGTGACATACTGCGCACCGTGTACAAAAGGGGCAGCGGCGTGATGCGCCGCAGCTCTGACACCTGCTCCCGCACAAACGTAGGCGTAAACTCGCGCAGCAAATCCACACGCAGCTCAAGCACGTCCACACCGGGCGTGATCTGCGTCATCAGCGGACGCGCCTCGTGCATGTCAGCCATCGTGAGGGAGAGGAAAAACGAGGGCGATGCTGGCAGTCGCCCAAGGCCGAGCGGCGTAGCCAGCTGCCGAGCAAGCGCCTCGGCGGTGGTATCACTGGTATTGACAGTCTCCATACATGCCACGTGCGTATAGAGGGGCAGGCGGCGCACATATACATCGCTGAGAGGCTCGCCGTAAGCGGGGCGATCACTCGTCGCAAGAAAGGCGCTGATGGCCTCATAGCTGCGCAGTATGTGCACGACCGGTCCGACCTGCTCCCGCACATGATCCAGAAGAGCACGACTCGGCGCATACTCGACGACACCGCCGCCCAGGGCCAATACATGCCCTGTGGGATGGTGCGAAATCAGCGATGCAAGGATCTGCGCCTCGGCTTCACGGAACGCGTGCCATCCGAACGACTGGACATACGCGCCGAGATCACCATGTAGCTGGGCAAAGACCTCGTCTGCATCCAGGAACGTGCGGTGCAAAAGGCTCGCGAGACGTTGCCCCACATGCGACTTGCCCGACGCCCGCATGCCAATCAGCACGATCGTCGCGTCGGAGGCATACGCCGGGGGCAACGGCCAGGCGGCCGTGCGCTTGGTGCGTACGTCAACAAGTGCCTCTTGCAAGTGGGCGCCAGACACTGAGGCGTGCAGCGGCCCATGCAGCACGTCCCACCAGGCGGGCCATGTCTTTTCGACGCACCGTTTTTCGAGAATCGTTGTGCTGCCAGGCACCACACACGCCAGCAGACTAAACGACATGGCGATGCGGTGATCATCGTACGACGACAGCTCGGCATTCGAGGTGAGCTGCGAGATGGGTACGCCCTCAATGTCGATACCGTCATCATGCTCCGACGCACGGACGCCCAACTTGCCGAGCTCCGTTACCACAGCCCGCAGACGATCACACTCTTTGACGCGCTGATTCGCGATACCTGTAATACGAGTGGGGCCAGACGCGACCGCGAAGAGCATTGACGCCGTGATAAAGGCATCCGTCATGGACTCCATATCCACCGTGCCTAGCGCCCGGAGTTGGCCGACGGGCGGTCCGGTGACAGTGGTAGTGGTATCGGTCTGCTCGACCGCACAGCCCATCGGAGCAAGCACCTGGCAAGCAAAGGCCGCATCGCCCTGCAAGCTCGTGCGGCCTAGGTGCGGAACCGTCACGGTCGTGCCTGTGAGCGCGGCAAAGGCCAGTGGATAAGTCGCACTGCTGGCATCACTCTCGACCTCGTATGTGGGTGGCGCCGTGTACGTCTGCTGCGGGATGCGATACACATACTCACCCACCCGCTCGACGTGCACGCCAAACGCACGCATGATAGCGACTGTCATGTCAATGTACGGCTGCGAAATGACTTTGCCACCCACAAGAGCCAGTTCCACCGGGGCCTGGGCATACGGTGCGCAGAGCAGGATGGAGGACACGTACTGGGACGATACGTCGGCAGCGAGCTCGATCCGACCGCCACGCAGGCCCATACCGGTGCCCTCAACGCGCAGCGGGAGGCATGTCGGCTTGCCCTGGTAATCGATGTGGACGCCATTACCCTGGAGAGCATCGACCAGCGGACCGATCGGACGCTCGTGCATGCGGGCATTGCCCGTGAGAGAGATGCTGCCCTGACGCACCAGGGACGCCACGCCCGTCATGAAGCGCGCAGCTGTGCCGGCGTTTTGCAGGTACACAGGCTTCTCACTCGCCTGAACTTGTCCGCCGTGGCCATGCACCACGAGCGTATGGCCGTTGTCTTCCCATGCAAAGTCAGCTACACCCAGCTGGACAAGCGCCTGCATCATGACGCGGGTATCGTCAGAATGGAGCAGGTTGCGAACGCGGCACGTTCCGCCACTAAGCGCCGCCAGCACCAAAGCGCGGTTGGACACGCTCTTGGAGCCGGGCGTCGGGATCGTGGCGGGCTCCCTCGGCATGTGCGTGGACTCGCGCACAAGCATGGCCGGTGCAAGCACATGCTCCAGGAGGGAGTCGGGCACGGCACTTGCCCTCTCCTCTGCCGTGGCGCCTAAGCGGGACAAGAGCACCACCTTTTTCTGCGCACCGGCATTTTTCTTGTCGACGCGCATAATGTCCAGGAGCCGAGCCGTCGTGAGCTCACGTGCCTTGGACAGGGCCACGATGCGGGGATCAGCCAGCGACACAGGCAGATCGTACAGCTGCAGGCAGCGCACGAGACGGCCAATCGCGACTTGTGGAAGGCCGCACACAAGCCGGGCGATTTCGGCTTCGAGGACCATGCCGATCGCGATACACTCACCGTGCAGCATGTCAGGCGTCAGCACAGCCTCGATAGCGTGGCCGATCGAGTGGCCAAAGTTGACGAGGTTACGTAGTCCTGTTTCTTTCTCATCGACCGTCACGATCCATGCCTTGACACCCACACTGCCGCGGATGACATCCAGGAGCAGCGTCTGTGACGTCGTGCGCGTATCTAGCGTGTGGCCCTGCGCCGTCCCATGAGCTCGAGCCGCCTCGCTCATGACCGCGGCGCGAATCGCATCGGACTGGGACTCGAGCTTCTCAAAGTCCTGCACGTCCCATATGGCGGCCGTCTTGATAATTTCGGCCATGCCATTGCTGAATTCGCGCGCGGGTAGCGTCAAGAGCCATGCGGCATCGATAAATACATAGTGGGGCTGGTGAAAAGCGCCAATCAAGTTCTTGCCGTGCGGATGGTCAATCGCCGTTTTGCCGCCGACCGACGAGTCTACCATGGCCAGCAGCGTCGTCGGAATCTGCACGTACTTAAGTCCACGCATGAACGTCGCAGCAACAAATCCCACCAAGTCGCCAATCACGCCGCCACCACAGGCGAGCACGACGGTATCGCGCGTCAAGCGATGCTCCAGCATCCAGTCTTCCATAGCCGCCTTGGTCTCGCGACTCTTGCTCTCTTCTCCAGGCGCTATTTCGTACGTCAAAAAGCGCTGGTGCGCACCTTTCGACTGCTGGAAGGCATCTAGGAACTTGTCGACCGCCCCCAGCTGAGCCAAGTGGGTGTCAGTCACCAACACATAGGCGCTCGACGGCAGCTCACTCAGCAGGGTCTGTACAATATGCGGCACGAGATGGTAGCCAAGCTGGATCCTGGTATCCAAACACCGTAGCTCGTGTATAGTAGCACCGCTGATGGGCGACTCAAACGGCGGCGCATGGTACGACGGCACTTTGTCGTGCACGTCCACGTCCCTGCTCATCGTCGATGGGAAATGAGTCAGCGGAGGTCGTATGGGTGGAGGAAATTACTTCCGTGTGCCTAGCCTACATTGCAGCGAGGCCCCTATGTCGCTCGTATCGACGGGCCACGGCATGCGCAAAGCACGCGCCATGTCTTCGTGTGACTTGGCACGACTTAGCTCCATGCGCATATCGAGTAGTTCTCGCTTCTTGAGAGGCGATACACGCGGTGCATCGTGCTCCTTGGCACCTGCCGTAGTGGTAAAGGCCATTTGGGTGATGCAGTACTTGGTATTGCCGAAGGGGTTGTCAAAATAGACAGCATAGCGGAGCCACTTGGGCGCAACGACTGTGCCGACACACTCTCGGTGCTCCCGGAAGCATGACATGTTGGCTTCAGGACCGCGCGCCATCATAAACGCCTGTGCGCCCGTGAGTGTTCGTAGTCGTGGCATATCAGTGACGCCAAAGCAATCGCCATTGCACACGACAGGGACGTCTTGCCCTGTCTCTTGAGCTACTTTGGCCACATGGGCCGCGACTTCGCGGAACCGATCCAGCAGCGCGGGCTCTCGAGGCCGCATGGGCTTGGTGCGGCAGTGAATTGTCAGCGCGCGGATGGTGCGCGTCCGCACGATGCGCTCGACTAGTTCCAACGTCTGCGCCTGCGTCGGTAAAAGACGTATCTTGCACGTCACACTCACATGCGGCGGTGCTGCACGCCGCATGGCTTTCAGGATATCACACAGCAAGTCAGGCATCGTGAGCAGATTGGCACCCATGCCACCTAGCGTCGAAAATGGCTTGGGACAGCCGCAGTTCAAGTCGACACCTGCGACATCGTCATGCTCGGTGACGATCCGCACAGCCTCAGCCGCATTCTCGGGTGTGGAAGATCCCACTTGGTATATGAGATAGGGCCGCTCGATGGGATGGCACGAAAACACCTGTTTGCCGTCTTTGACAAATTCGACGAGACCCGTCGAGGGATGAACGTGGCGCTCTGTGCCCATAATCGCACGATCTACTACTTCAGGGCCCCACACCAGGTCAGCTCCGTATTCGAGAGCCAGGAGACGGCATGGAAGAGCGCCGCTTCGGACCATAGGCGCGAGAAAGACACCTCGATCAAAGCGGGGCATCTTGTCATGCGCAGGCGGCGGCAGCACATCCTGACTGTCCAGCTTGATCCGCTTCGGTGCTTGTTCGCCAGGTTCTGACATCCAGCCACGCTGCCCAAACAATCGCCACAGTCTGCCGATGCACCGCCCAATGCGATGCATCCAAACGTGTCCAGGAAAAAAAAAGTGGAGGAGGCTCCTATGTTGCCTCGAGCCATGGTACTACATGACGTGCACCGGGCATGGCTACGACACATGGTGCTCGTAGTTGATCCCGAGTATCAGTTGCCTCCGCCCATCACATACCCTGAGGATCTGCATCCTCTACCTGATGATATTGAGGCGTACTGCAGGTACTCGTTTCGATCCGAGGACTTGGTCACCCAGTCGCCCCACCTCTCCAGCGCCCAATTCCGCGCGATGTGTGATCGACATGCCGCCGTCCTGACAGAGCGGGGTATCACGCTTGCAAATTCAGGTACAGCACTCACAGGGCACGACGACACGCACACACACCCGCCGAAACCTGAGGCAGACGGATCGGCCGTCTCGGGCGAGACACTACCGACGTCACCTACTTGCTAGACCTTATCTAGAGGCCGGTTGAAGCCGCCCTTGCTACATGTGAATAATGAAAATACATACCGATTCATGTATTGCCGCCAGCTGTGCTCTTTTCGAATGTGGGCGTAGCCCTCACAATTGTTCTCCACGGCTTTTCCCTGCAGGTAAGATAGGTGTGTGTCCACGTACTTTGCTCGATCCAAAATGGCCAAAGCCCATGATAGCCGCCATTTGATCAGCATCAGCATCTTGAATGCTAGGGGTATCTTGCTGAACAGGTGACAAAGGCTGCTTTGGCTGTGTCGGACGTGCATCGTAAGAACGTATCGGACTTTGCTCGCGGCGTCGACGCCAGCTATCTTGTCGTTCGTGGGGGGCGCTGCGCCACGAACGTGCTTCTCGTCCATCGCGTCGGTCATGGTCTTTCATCCAGTCACGATCACGCTTATGCCATCTAGAGTACGCACGCTCTTCATGTATTGGATCTGGCGGCGTGTCCTCATCGTACCGGACGCGCGAACGTCGCTCAGTCATGACTTGATACCAGCAGGCGAAGTTGGTGGGACCTGCACGGGTGGAGGAGCACTGCTGACTCATCTCCTACGTGCGCCACCGCCGTCGCTCGCCCGCCCTTTTTTCGCAACGACATTGGCCCAACAACAACATCATGGCAGGAGGTCATCACCGTGCGTACAAAAACTGCGTATGTGGCCTGCTAACAAATTAGGTTCCGTCAAGATTGATCCCGCTATTGAGCGATGGCAGCACATGGTACGTACTTGTGCGGAAGGCTCATTCATGATAGCACAACACCATGTACCAGCGCTTTCGCTGGACGCCTAGGAATGCGCCGGTGATTGCCTTTTGGGGTCTGGCTGTGCCATTCGCTGCGTTCTTCGCCTTTTCCAAGACCAACGTACGTATGAACATGGCTTTCTAATCATGCAGACGGCATGGGACTTTAGCGGCAAAGGCTTTGATGAAAAGCTTTTGCGTGTATCGCCGGCTGCTCAGGAGGAGTCGGAGTGAAGATAGTGCCCATCTACCTAGCCACAGAACATGTACTCAGGCTGTGCGTTGTGATGATGATGAATCGTTCATGAACACCTATGTGAGGCATATAGCATGGGTATCTCCCTCCTTGTGCTGTGCGGCACCTTGTTCTTCGTGGCTCGTACGGAAGCACGTAGCATGCCGCCCTGTGGCCATGCTCCCGGCCGTCGAGCGCGAGAGGCCGTGAAGCTCCGTCGGTGTGAGTACCCACGTGGCGTGTTTATTATGTAATAAAAGCGAGATGTCGGGCGAGTCATTGTGACATGATTAGAACTGTTGAAAGACGTGTGAAAATTGTATTACCCCATTTCCCTTCGGCCCATCTTGGAGAACTACCACGAATTATGTGTGATTGCCAGAATTCGCGACCTTCCAAGATGCAACGAATCGAGGGAGAAGCCTCGCAAGAGGTGAAGAACAGTCATGAGGCTGTAGACAACTCGAGTGCTGTATCAAGAACTCGGGTGGAAAATCAGGCGCTGGATAATGTGCAGCCCTTTGGTGCTTCTCGCTACAGCGACTTTTTGAGCAACGTGTCGAACTTCAAGATTATTGAATCGACGCTCCGTGAAGGTGAGCAGTTTGCCAATGCTTTCTTCGATACGGAGACCAAGATCCGCATCGCCAAAGCCCTGGACAACTTTGGTGTGGACTGCATTGAGTTGACGTCGCCCGCCGCATCGGAGCAGAGTCGCAAAGACTGTGAGGCCATTTGCAAGCTTGGTCTGCGCTGCAAGGTGATTACGCATATTCGTTGCCACATGGACGATGCTCGTATCGCCGTTGAAACCGGTGTGGATGGTGTGGACGTTGTTATGGGTACTTCCAAGTTCCTGCGTGAATACTCACACGGAAAGGATATGACATACATCACGAAGGCGGCTGTCGAGGTCATTAGCTTTGTGAAGAGTAAGGGTATTGAGATCCGTTTCTCGACGGAAGACTCGTTCCGTTCGGACCTGGTGGATCTGCTGAGCATCTACCAGGTCGTCGACAAGGTCGGTGTGAACCGTGTGGGCATTGCCGACACCGTCGGTGTGGCCAACCCGCGCCAGGTGTACGACTTGGTGCGCACGCTGCGTGGTGTGGTGGGCTGTGATATTGAGTGCCACTTCCACAACGACACGGGTTGTGCTATCGCTAACGCATATACGGCTCTCGAAGCTGGTGCAACGCATATTGACACTTCCGTCCTGGGTATCGGTGAGCGAAATGGTATCCCAAGTCTGGGTGGCTTCATCGCTCGTATGTACGCAGCCAACCGTGAGTATGTGATGAGCAAGTACAACCTTAAGGCGCTCCGTGACGTCGAAGATCTTGTGGCTGATGCTGTGCAGGTGCAGATTCCCTTCAACAACCCTGTCACTGGATACTGCGCGTTCACGCACAAGGCTGGTATCCACGCCAAGGCCATTCTGGCTGAGCCGAAAACGTACGAGATTATCACGCCCGAGGACTTTGGTATGAACCGATACGTGCATATTGGCTCTCGCCTCACGGGCTGGAACGCTGTGAAGAGCCGCTCGAAGCAGCTGGGTCTGGAGCTGACGGACGACCAAGTCAAGGCCGCCACGAACCGTATCAAGGTCATGGCGGATATCAAGGACCAGACGATGGAAGATGTCGACGCTGTGCTGCATGTGTTCCACCGCGCGATTAAGAATGGCCAGGACGTAGGCCACGACTCGACGTTCAACCGTCTCTTCCAGCAGCACATCGAGGCCCGCGGCACGGACGCGATTGCTGAGGAGGAAGCCGAGACGCAGGCAGCGAAGTAGGTAGCTTGGCAAGATAAAAATGACATGAGGCCCCCTCCATACGATAAGCTGGTTTCACAGAATCGACGGCCTGTGATTGGCGCAATAGGGGGACTGATAAGAAAACCGGAGCAGCGCGTTGTTCGAGTAGAGGGATTCGATTGCGTGCTCTTGAATGACTCGCCCGGAGGAAGAGCAGACGCCAGCCGAGCGAAAAGAGCATGAGGAGCATGCACACGCATCCATGGTGGATAAGCTTGACCAAGTGCTTGAGCCCCACCTGAATGAAAAGTCAGATAACAAGCTCGGGCACATGCTCAACAAGCGCCACTGGCGCCGATTTGCATGGCTCGAATGGGGGAATATTGATCCTATCAAGCCTGAAGAGCAGCAGATGAGGCATCCCTATGTGATCGCTTTGATTTGGGTGAGCATGAACTTGAACGTGCTCAGCTTTTCGACGGGGATGGTTGCGCCTGACATGGGGTTCGAGTTCCGATATTTCAGCTATACAACATTAGGCTTCCTCATCGGATGGGCCATTTTTCCAGCAGCCTTTACGATCTTTGGACACAAACTGGGTATGCGTCAAATGGTCCATGCAAGGTACTCGTTTGGGTACTTTGGAGCCCCTGTACCTGCCCTCCTCACCGCCCTGACGGGTCTGGGCTACGGTATCTTGAATGCCATTGTGGCTGGCGAGACTCTCCAGGCCGTATCGCCTCATGGCTCGATGTCCGCCACGGTGGGTATTGTGATCGTGACGGTGATGGCGCTTGCGGTGTCGTTTTGTGGTATTCGAGTCCTCAATGTGCTAGACATGGTGTTTTGGCTGCCTGTGTTGATTAGTTTCGCCATCTTGGCCGGCGAGGCCAAAACAGGTCCAGAGGGACTGCATGTGCTTCCTCAAGAGCCGCGTCCGACGGCGCGCAATGTTTTGGCTTTGGGTTCTTTGCTCTCTGGCTTTTATGTGTCATATGCGTCCATGTCGTCGGATATTTCGATGTACTACCACCGCGACCGATCTTCGTGGCTCTTGTTTATCATTTCGTGGATCGCACTCCTTTTTGCAGCGCCTCCCATCTTGATGCTCGGTGCTGCCTTTGCCACGTCGTCGCAGCGAGTACCTGCATGGAATGACGCCGTCAGCAATAACCCATCGCCTGGGCCGCTGATAAATCTCGTGCTGTCGACGCACTTGGGCAACTTTGGCAAGTTTTTGACCGTGCTGATTGCGCTCTCAGCCGCTTCGAACATGATGACGTCCTTTTATTCCATTGGCTTGTGCTTCCAAACAGCCTTGCCGCCGCTCAGGATTTTGCCACGCTTCCTTTTCCCGATCGCCGCCACAGCGATTGTGCTGCCACTCGCGATTGTGGGGCAGACGTCGTTTTACTCCACGCTGAGCAACTTTTTGAGCGTGATCGGATACTGGTCGGCCCTCTACGTGGCTGTCGTTATAGCCGACTTTGTCATCATCCGCCGATGTCGCATGTCTTCCTATGACGTGTCGATCTGGAACGACTGGCGCCAACTCCCCCCGGGTATCGCGGCCATGACGTCGTGCGTGCTCTCCCTCGGCCTCGTGGTCCCATTCATGGACCAGGCATGGTTCACCGGCCCCCTCGGAAAACACGTGGGTGACCTGGGCTTTGAGCTAGGTCTGGCCGTGACGTTTGTATTATATTGCGTATTGCGCCCTATAGAGCAGCGCCTCTTCCGGCGCTAGTCGCCCCTAGCGGAGGCGGTTATAGTCACGTGTTGCACCCAACACACGCGCGTCTGTCTCAGCTCGGCGCTTCGTCACCGCGTCGACCTCCGCCGATGGCCGACTCGGACGATGTGTCCCGCATGCCGCTCGAGGAGCGGCTCTCGTCCAAGTTGTGGAAGGCGCGTCTGTCTGCGTACGAAGAGCTAGCGGCGTCGTTCGCGCGCACGCCGTCTTCCGACGATGCTCTGATGCTGGCGTATGCTAGGCAGCCCGACACGCTGCGTGGCATGGCCCTGGACGCGAATGCCGCCGCGCAGGAGAAGGGCGTCGAATGCTTGTGTGCGTTTGTGCGCTATGGCGCGCACCATGCGGGTCGTACGCGCGATGTCGTGATGCCGAGCGTGGCCGAAAAGTGTTTGGGGTCGATGCGTACAGGCACACGCAAAGCGGCGCTGGAGCTGGTCCTGCTCTATGCCGAGCATGAAGATACCATGGGATGTGATGGACTCGTATCAGACATCTCAGACAAGCTCGCGGCCAAGCAGCCCAAGGTCGTGGCGGCGAATGTCGCTGCCCTCACAGCGCTCGTGCGTGCCTTTGGTGGCGAGCAAGTCAACGTGCGCCTCGTGGCCCAGTGCCTGCCCAAGGTATTTGGGCATGCCGACAAGCAGGTGCGTGCGGAGGGCGCCGACCTGGCCGTCGAACTGCACCACTGGATGGGCGCCGGCCTTGCCCCTGTCCTGGCGCAGCTCAAGGACATCCAGGCCAAGGAGCTCGAGCAGCGCTTTGCCGAGGCGCCCGCGGCCTCGGCGCCGACGCGCTACCTGGCCTCACGGCAGCCTACAGAGGCCCCTGCGCGCGAACCTACGCCCCCACCCGCGGCCGTGGACGAGCCACCGCCTCCCACGCCGTCCGTCGACCCATACGACATGGCCGAGCCTGTCAATCCCCTGCAGAGCCGCCGACTCGCGCCCACATTCTTCGATATGGTCACATCCACGAAATGGCAGGAGCGCATCGAGGCCCTGGAGTCGCTGCACGCGGCGTTGACCGAGTCGCCGCGCCTCGTACGCGACCCTGGCCTGGACGAGTATGTCCAGGCACTGCATGTGCGCATCCAGAAAGATGCGAATATCAATGTGGTGTTGCACGCGAGCCGGTGCCTCGAGGCGCTTGCGCGGGGTCTGCGCCAGGACGGTGCGCCGTATACGTACGTGCTCCCCACATTGCTGGACAAGCTCAAGGAACGCAAGCCCGCGACGCTGGAGGTCCTACATGCGACGCTCGATGCTGTCTACCTCTGCAGCTCACTCCCAGAGATCCTGGAGCCTGTGTCCAAGGCGGCTGTGCACAAGAATCCCGCCGTCAAGGCGGGCACGATCCGGTTCCTCGGCCGCTGCCTCGCTTCCGCACGGCCGACGCCGCAGGACATAGCCGTCACGGCGCCTCTTCTCGTGCATGCCATGTCGGACGGCACCGGCGACGTCCGTGATGCAGCCGCCAGCAGCATGGGCGCGCTTCTCCAGGTCGTGGGCGAGCGGCCGCTCTTGCCGTACTTGGACCAGCTCGACGATTTGAAGCGAGCCAAGGTGCGTGAGGAAGCCAGTGTGCGCTCTGCTACCGCGCCTGCGTCGAAAGCGGCGCCCATGCCCCCCGCCTCGCCTGCGCCGAAAGCGGTGCCGCCGCCCAAGCCCGCCGCAGCGCCCAAAGCCGCGCCTTTGGCCAAGCCCGCCGCCAAGCCCCCACCCATGCCGCCGCCCAAGCCCGCCGCAGCGCCCAAGGCCGCGCCTTTGGCCAAGCCCGCCGCCAAGCCCACGCAGCCGGCTGCTTCCCGCGGCGCGGGAGCGCCCAAAGCGGCGCCGCGAACGGCTCCCAAGGCGGCTGCACGCGCGGAACCGCCCCGTTCTCGCTTCGCACCCGAGGAGGCAGACGCACTCGCACGGGACCTGATCCCCCCTCGCATCCAGGAGCAGCTCGCGTCGTCCCAGTGGAAGGAACGACTCGAGGGGGCCCAGGCCCTGACGGCATGGCTCGATGACGCAGATGCCGACGTGCTGGCGCACTTTCTGGCGCAGCGCCCTGGGTGGAGAGAGAGCAACTTCCAGGTCATGGGCGAGGTGTTTCGGTGCATGCAGCGCATGACGCAGCTGCCTACGTTTGGGCGTGCGACGGTGGCGCTCACCGTGCAGCCGCTGTGCGAGAAACTCGGCGACATGAAACTCAAGGCGCTCGCGGGCGAGACGCTGCTGCAGTATGCCGAGGTGACGTCCCTGAGCGCTGTGCTCACACACTGTGTGCCGTGGATCGGTGCCCTCAAGGCACCCAAAGCCCAGGCGGACGCACTGGCCTGGATGGACCAGGCCATCCTCGCCTTCGGCGCCGTCGGTCTCGATGTGCCGGCCCTGGTCACGTTTCTGGGGACGTGCCTTGCGTCAGCGAATCCTGCTGTGCGGACGAGCGCGACGGCCGTCGTCGTGACGCTCGCGAGGTTCTCGGGGCCGTCTGTCGTGTCTCTCCTGCCAGACATCACGCCACAGCTGCGCTCGACGATCGAGACGCAGGTCCAGACAGCGCCGCCACCGCCGCCACCCACGAGATCGGCGCGGACGGCCGAGCCCGTGGCTCAGGATGAGCCAGTCGAGGCCGTCCCGGAAGCGCCTCTGGACGACGCGCTGCCCCGCATGGAGATCGACACGCTCGTGTCGCCCGCGACGCTCGCCTCGTCGTCGGACACTGCATGGAAAGTGCGCAAGGAGGCGCTGGAGCGCATCCGCGACGCCCTCCGGCCCCATGCGCGCCTTCGCGGTGGCATGGAGCTGGCTCAGACACTCCGCCCCCGCTTCCTCGATACGAATTTGATGGTGCGTACCCTGGCCCTGGACATTGTGATCATGCTGGCACAGGGCACGCAGCCATTCGAGCCACTCGCACGTGTGCTGGGCGCCTCCGTGACGCAGGTGCTGGCCGACAGCAAGGCGCCTCTGCGGGCATCGGCCAAGGCCGCGCTCTCGGCCATGGCGCACGGCCGCGCCTTGGGCCCGTTGCTGGCGCCGATGGGTCACGTTCTGGACGGCAAGCATGCGAATCCCACGCTCCGGCAGGAACTGTTTGCATGGCTGCACGCGTACATGACAGAGACGCCCGGCAGCCCTGGCGACGTGCATCCTCTGATCCCCTCGGTCGTCGCTTCGCTAGACGACCGCGCGGCGCCTGTCCGCCAAGCCGCGCAGTCGCTCCTGCCCTTCCTGGTACAGTATGCCGGGCCCAAGGCGCTGTATGAGGCAGCCGCGCAACTCAAAGGAGCCTCGCGCGCCACGGCCACGCCCCTCATTGATGCGGCTCGCGGCTCGGCGCCCACCGCGGGCCGTGCGGTCAGCGCAGCCAGCACAGCCAGCACAACCAGCACAACCAAGGAGCCTTCGCGAGGCGCAGCTCGCCGCCCCCTCCCAGCGCGTGCGCCCGAAACGCCCCGTCCCAGCGCCGTGAACCGCTCGCTGGCGCCGCGCGCGCCGCGGCCCCACACCGAGACGGCCCTGCTCCTGTCCGCCGACGCCAAGGGCAAAGCAGCCCGCGAGCGAGCGAGTCGGACGCCGCTGGTCGTCGATGGCACCGTGCGACCCGCGGAGATCGAGGCGCTCCGGCACCAGATGGACCTGTGCTGTGCCCCTACGCTCGTCGCGGCCCTGTTCAGCCAGGACCACCATGCGGAGCGCGACTATCTGCAGGGCACGAGCGACTTGCTTGCGTACCTCGCCAAGGCGCCGAGTGCGCCTGTCCTGGCGCAGTCCGACGTGCTGATCAAGTACGCGTGTGTGCGTGTGCTTGACAGGCACACGAGTGTGGCGCTGCGGTGCATGGAGCTGCTGAGCACGCTCATGGACGTGCTGAGCACCCACGGCACGCATCTCACCGAGAGCGAGGCGCAGGCGCTCCTGGCGACGCTCCTGGTGCGTCTCGGCGACGCCAAGCCCATGTTCCGCGAGCACGCGCGCGACATGCTCCGCCGCTCCACGGTCCTGTTTCCGCCCTCGCGCGTGTTCTCCGTGCTGCTGGAGCAGGGCGTGTCGGCCCAGCAGGTACGCACGCGCGCCGAGTCGCTGCAGGAGCTCGCGTTCCTGCTAGCGCGCCAAGGCCTGGGCGTGTGCACACCGTCGAAGGCCTTCCCCGTGATGGCTTCGTGCATCAGCGATCGCGACGCCGCCGTGCGCGGCGCGGCGCTCGCGGCGCTCACCGAGGCCTACCAGCTGCAGGGCGACGCCCTGTGGCGCCTCCTCGGACCCTTGTCGGCACGTGACCAGGCGCTGTTGGAGGAGCGGTGTCAGCGGACCATGACACGCCCGGCGCGTCGCGCGGCGCCGCAGGAGGACGATGTGCTCACGCAGATCTGCAGTGACGACAAAGAGGAGAGTATTGCAGGTCTCAAATCGCTGCAGGCACAGCTGGGCGAGCGGTCCCTGCCGGCGTCGGATACCGTTCATGCGCTCTTGCACGCATGGGACGCCGTGGGCCGTGAGCCCGAGCTGGATCACCGCTATATCAAGCATATTCTGCAAAGCATCCTGGTCCTGCTGGACACGCACATGCACCTGGACGCGACGCAGCTCTCGCCCTTGCTCGAGGGCCTGCTGCGCCGCCTCATGCACGTCTCGGCGCAGGACCATGAGGCGTCCCAGACACTGTCCAAGCAGCTGAACGCCGTGGTCCTGCGGATCCTGTCGATGAGTCATGGCGACGACGTATACCAAGCCCTGTTCTCGCTCCTCGTCTCGACGACAGCCGACGTGGCCACCGGGGATCAGGCGCAACTGGCCGAGTTGGTGGTCAAGTGCCTGTGGAAAGTGGCGCGCAAACTGCCCGCCGCTCTCGACGCGAAGCAGGTGCATGCCGAGGCACTGCTCCGCAGCGTCGAGCGTTTCTTCGAGGCCATCCCACCGAGTGAGTGGGCTCAGCGGGCGCAGAAACACGTCCCCCTGCGTGATATCCCCCTGATCACCGCCACGAATGTGCTCAAGCAGCTCACAGACACCCTCGGCGAAGGCGCTTTGGCCGCGACGGACGCATGGACGGAGCCAGAAAAGACGCACGTCTACCGCTACCTCCTGCGCCTCTTGCACGGCCCGAGTCCTCCCCCCGCCGCCGATGCGCCGTCCCCAGCGCCGCCAGCACCACCAGCCGCGTCCGACGACGCGCCGACGGAGGAGCTGCGTGCGATCTTCGACGCCATTTCCCAAAAGGACAAATCGCGCGCGGCCATTCGCGACCTGTACGAATTCCAAAAGCGGCATCCCAGCATGCACGCAAGTATCGAGCGCTCCCTCCAAAACACAGGCCCAATCTTCCAGCGCTACATCAAGCGCGCCCTGGCCAATCACGCCGCCGAAGACGAGGCACCCGCACCGCCCACACCATCCACCAGTGTGGACGCACGTCTCGCCGAGCTCAAAGCCAAGTTCCGCCGCGAACCGTCCCGCGACGCTCCTGAGCGCATGCAAAAACGCATGTCCATGTCCACCGAGGCATTGCGCACTCGCCTTGCCAACATGCGCACAGACGACGCCGCTCCTCCATCGACCATGTGACGTAGGTACGACTCGTAGGTGGAGAACGCTGCGATCACGTCGAGTTCCCCTCCATGACAGACCGTGCACCCAGAACTGGGCTGTGGGGCGCGCCTGGACAGATACGCGCAGAGTATGTGGGCGACGTAGCGCACGCCTCCCAGACGCCATCATCGCACCTCTCGCTCTCTGTGCGGAATAGCGAGCCGTCAGACACACCCACGTGCCAGACGCGCACCCAGAGCGTGTCTGCGCTGCCGGACGCCTGGCGCTCACAGCTGTCTCTCTCTTCTGCGCTGTCGAGTATCACGCAGGACGCAGCATCGCTATGCCCAGGCACATCCAGTGTGCCCCGGCACAGTGCGCCGCACGTCCTGCTGTCCCATGACACGTCGCCGCGGTCATTTTCGTCCGCCCACTCGTCGCCCCTGCACGGCACGCAGCGCCGCGCCTCGTATGCGCACGACCCACTGGGGCAGCGCCGCGGCAGTGATACGTTCAGCGCCGCGGGCGCAGCAGCTGCATCCTCGTTGTGGTCACCGATCGATGACCCGAAACTTGCGTACCGGCGCAGCACACTTCACATCGGCGATGTCATCACACCCGTCCCGCCAGGGCCCATGCCGCGACGCGTGTCATCGCGACGCATGTCGTGGGACGACGCCGAGCCGCCCGTAGACGTCGAGCCGCCCGTGCCGATGCCGCCGCCCCAGCCGAGCGCCCCAACGCCCTGGTTATACCAAGATCCCTTTTCGCTATACCGCCCGCTGCCCATGACTTGGCCGATGCCCGAGCGGGCCTTTGTGATCAAGAGCTTTACGGCCATTGACGTCCAGCTATCCGTCACGCACGGCGTGTGGACCAGCACGGAAAAGGGGAACCACCGCCTCAACAAAGCATGGATGCGGAGCAGTCAGCGGGGTCCCATCTATCTCTTCTTCTCCGTGAACGGCAGCGGTAGGTTCTGCGGCGTGGCACAAATGGTATCTGGACTAGACTACACACAAAGCAGCAATATCTGGGCAGAGGGCGACCGCTGGAAGGGGCTCTTCCACGTACATTGGCTGATCCTCAAAGACATCCCCAACGCACGGCTGCGGCACATGACGCTCCTGAATACGGTAGAGCGGAAACCTATTACGCAAAGCCGCGACACACAAGAACTGCTGCCAGAGGCGGCGTTAGAGCTGCTGCACATATTTCACACGCACCAGAGTGTCTCATCCCTTTTTGCCGAGCAAGACAATCTGCCACCCTAGTTTTTCGATAGACGCTGTTGCAGGGGGAACATTTGGCCCAAATTACCGCCCGGATGGTTCGCAAAAAACGTCCCGCACTGAATACCCTTGGCATGTGTAAGTGCCATCGAGAACGCATCACCCAGAGCCAGCATCGTCGTCGTACTGGTCGTCGGCGCGGGTATATCGGGCCATGCCTCGCTCGACGAGGTTGAAAACGGTCCGGATGCCGCGTCAGTCACCTCGATAGAAGAGCCGCAATCCAGCCAAATGTCGCCCAGCGGTACCAGTCGCCCTTTCGGATTCGCCGACATGACGATACGCACGCACTGCTGAGCCTGCGGCAGCTGCATAAAAGTCAGGAGCTCAGGCGATTCACCCGAGTACGATAGAGCCATAATCACATCCTCGCCCGGGTGCACGACGCCGATATCGCCATGCAGCGCCTCAACTGGGTGCAAAAAACAAGCCAGCGTACCGAGCGATGTGAGCGTCGACGCAATTTTGCGGGCTATCAGACCGCTTTTGCCCACGCCCACTAAGACCACCTTGCCGCGAGCCGCACGCGCGGCGTCCACAGCGCATTGCATGGCCAAGCGATTCTGCGAAAACTTGTCCAACAGCCTGGCCATCGCCTGTGCTTCATGCACAAGCACGGCCTGAGCCACATCGACAGAGGCCGCCCCCGCGTCGACCTCAGCCAGCTTCATGTAGAGGCGATCGCTCAACCTTATGATCAATGCCTACGCGCGGCTCGTCCCCCACTCAGGCACACGTGGGCGCACGTGGCCTAGGCAGAGGGCGCCGTCGGTGGCGGCGCACTACGGAACGGAGCGAGCAACGCACCCGACTCATACTCTTGCCGCAGCTTTTTCCAGCGCAGTTGCACCATAGACAGGTTTGTAATGGCAGGGCGCACATCGAGGTTAAAGTTGGCCTCGTTGCTGTCAGGATCATCGTCTTCTTCCGATGAGTAGTAGTCAATAATGTAGCGAACTTCCTCGCCTTCAGGATAGGCCTCGGTCGGACCACGACGCACAATCCAGTCATGCCGGTCGAAGGGCGGCTCAGAGCTGAATTTGTCAGGGAACAGCCATGCTAGCCACATAAACATGCGAGCACGCGGACTGAGTGTGCCGGGCCGGCCCTGGAAGCGCGCCAGCTGGAGCTGCGACACATCACTGCCCGCCATGGCTTCCCAGTCCACAATCTCCTGCCATGCGCGCTCATTCAAGAAGTTGTGGATCAGCACCATCATATCCACGTGCTCTTCAGGCGTCTCCCAGCCCTTGCGCACGAGCGCATTGTAGAACTGTTGCGGCGATGGATACTCCCAGTATCCAGGCGCTTCATCTCCCTTCTCATGCGATACAGGGCACGATGCACCCTCACGAGGCGGCGCACGGCGCTGGTCATGTGGGATGGGGCATTGCGGGGCGCCATACGGCGAGTCGCCTGGGGCCGCCGATGTCTTAGCACGTGGGATAGAGGATACTACGCGCTCACGAGAAAGCTCCATTTTTTGTGTGTGAGCGCGGTCCTGGGACAAGGCAGGCATGTTGTTGAGTGGGTTCAATGGCGCGTCAGACGCCGGGGCCATAGCACCGCGCGGTCCATGGGGCACCGGACACGTCGCACGCTGATCTTTGGCAGGAGACTTTTGCAGAGCGAGATGATGGTGATGCAGCAAAAGTGCTTTGACCGCGTCCTGGTTGTTGTATGGACGCGCCGCGTCCGTCGACGGTGCTGCCCCCATTCCTACGAACCAGGCAAGAGTCAAAATGTGCTGCCGCTCAATGCTCCACAAGACCCCTAAGGCGTTGGTATTACTAATACAAAGGGTCTACGAAGTCCAGTTCCATACACTCGCCACGAAGCGTGCCATATCCGAGTTGGGAATCATCTCAGCTCGCCGCACAAGCGGATGTTGTAAGAGCATACGTGGCGAGTCGCGCTTCGTACCATCGCGCTCCAGGCACCGATCGACAAAGTCACGCAGGGACCGACTCCATCGAATCTGGTCGTTACTCTCAAGTGTGGGTAATGGGGAGCCGAGTAGGTAGGAGAGCAAATCAATAGGGCCCATTGGTGTCTCGCCATCTTCTGAGAATGGATACCGATTCAGAGCCAGTTCTAAAATGGTAACGCCCACAGACCACACATCGGACGTAATGGTATAAGAGTGGCCCATGATTCGCTCAGGCGCCATATATGTTGCGGTACCAGTAAACGTGCCGGCCACGCTATCGATAAGCTCACCCGATACACCAAAGTCACACAGCTTCATTTGGCCATCGCGCCTCACGAGAATATTGCTAGGTTTGACGTCGCGATGAATAATGCGACACTGGTGCAGGTACTCTAGACCCTTGATAATGGACTCGGCCAGCTTGGCCAGAACCTTTTCGCCCACGCGTCCACCGCGCGCCTTGACACGACGGTAAATCGAGTCCATACTGCCTGCCTCACAGAACTCCATGCAGATGGTAATACTCGCCGTTTCTGGCTCAAAAAATGCACCATAGTAATTTACAATGTACTCACTCTTGCACGATTTGTTCACATTCAATTCACGCAGAAGCTGCCGGTGGATCATTGGGTCAGGCGAGGTCGGAATGACTTTTTGCGCTATGATCTTGCCGGTGCTCTTGATCCGAGCCTTCTTTACTTCGCCACTGGCACCTTCGCCTAGTGACGCAAGCACTTCAATGTCGTTAGCATGCTCAGAAGCAGGCGGTATGCTCGATTCAAGCTCTAATGAGCTGTTGGAACGCATGAACGAGACGGACGAAGGGTCTTGAGGCATGTGCCAGCTGCTCGAATTCGAGCTCGACGTCATTCCACTGTCTCCCGATGCCTGGACTTGCATATCTACACCACCATACTCGTATGAAACGGAAGCAGGCGTTTTCATGTCGTCCAGCATGCGCTTGAGCTCATCCATCTGTGCCTCGAGCCCAAGGCCTAGCTGTGAAGGTACGGCACGAGGCATGATCGTGGCGTCCGTCTCACCCGTGGTAGAATCGATCCGGCTCGTGTCCTCGGGTGCATCTGGAGTTACACTTGTTGGCATGACGAGCTTGGGCATGCCTGCACGCACAGGGCGTTTGGGTGGGATAATGGATGCCATGGTTGAGTGCTGAGAGCAACGCGTCGAAGGTAGGGCTATTTTGTATAATTTATTTCTTGGGCTTGGCATCCATTGTCCCACACTCGATAATTGTCCCTTTAGCATGTCCTTGTGGGAAGCACTGTTTGGCCGGACTGTGACGCCTGCAGAACGGTTGCGACAACACCTTCGCTCCCTGCAGCGTGCACAGCGCGAGTTGGAACGCGAGCGTACGAAGCTCGAAGCACAGGAGAAAAAGCTCACGGCAGATATTAGGCGGAACGCGCGGCAGGGACAGATGGCTGCCTGCAAAGTCATGGCGCGCGATCTTGTTCGGACACGGCGAAGCATACACAAGTTTTATCAGATGAGTACCCAGCTTCAGGCAGTGGGTTTGCGTATGCAGACACTGCGGAGTACACAGCAAATGGCGGAGACCATGCGCGGCGCGTCCCGGGCACTCGGAACCATGAACAAGTCTATGAACATTATGGCCGTCCAGAAAATACTGCAAGAGTTTGAACGCGAGTCCGGTGCCATGGATATGAAGGATGAGATTATGAATGATACCGTCGAAGATGCGATCGGCATAGACGATGATCCTATGAGCGAGGGCGTTGGCGAGGACAGCGAGAGTGATGCCATCTTGCGCGAAGTCTTTGACGAAATTGGCCTAAATATGCATCAGCAGGTACGTGAACACATCCGGTGACTAACAATAGCTACGACAAGTGCCTGAAAGCACCCTTACCATGGGCACAACAACGTCCGCGCCTGATCGTGTTGCTATTGGAGAAGGCAGTGCGGCAGCGAACGAAGACATGGTTTTGCAGGAGCGACTCGATAGACTTCGCAAGGGAACATGATGGTGCACTGGAAAATAGCGCTTGGCTCGTGTCTCCCTCCATTTGGGTCGTTTTTTAGGGTTGACGATCCATGGCGGAGACAATACCCATGAACGCACTGGACGAACATCCGTCTGCTGTGCCGCAGAGTGTCACACTCTTACGCAGACATGCTGTGGCTTTTTTCATTCTGGGCCTGCTGAACAATATGATGTATGTCGTCATTTTGACGGCCGCCTTGGAGATACTTCCCTCTCATGTCCCCACAGGCATTCTTGCTTTTGTAAATATTGCACCTGCCGTCGTATCTAAAGCCTTGTTTCCATACTATTTCAAGGGGGAAATCTGGTACGGATGGCGCGTATGGGCATGCACGCTGGGATCATTCTGTGGTATGATGTGCATTGCATTTTTCCCTGGCCTCTTTTTACGCCTTGTGGGTATTGGTATGGCTAGTTTTGCGAGTGGCCTAGGCGAAATTACATTCCTGCAATATGCCACACGTTATCCTCATCAGGTTACTACGTACTGCATCGGCTGGTTTGCCAGCGGTACAGGTGCTGCCGGTTTGATTGGTGCTTCGGCTTGGTGGATCGTTCGTCCCTTGGGCGTGCGCGGCGGCCTTGGACTCTTGTCGTTATTGTCCTTTGGAACGGCACTGTCATTCTTTGTAATTCTTCCATTGCCATCCATCATGTCGCGCTCGACCGATGAAACCACAGAAGCTCTCATGGAGGATTCTGATCGCGAACCTGAACGCAATCCTTCACTCTCTTTTTCCGACAAGCTACACCTGCTCAAGCCCATGCTCATCCCCTACATCATGCCTCTTATCTGCGTGTACTTTGCCGAGTACACTATCAACCAGGGCGTCGCACCAACTTTGCTTTTCACTGTGCCTGATTCCAAGCAGCACCAACTTCTTTCTATGATCATTCATACGCTCCGTGATTATTACCCTCTCTATCAACTTGTATACCAGGCATTTGTATTCATTTCCCGCTCGTATACATCTATCCTCCCTCTACCTCCTATTCCCAAGGCCTGGCTCTGGTCGCCTGCAATCCTTCAGGTATGTCTTCTTGTGCTTCTTTCAACGGAAAGTATCTACGATTGGTTCAAAGCATCAGTTGCTCGGTCCCTTGTCATTGTCCTGGTTGCTGTGGAGGGACTGGCCGGCGGCTCCTCTTACGTGTCTGTCATGTCGCACATTGGAGGCTCTGATCGGGCTCACACGATGCCCCAAGAATATTCGGCACGGACTATACAAGAATACGAATTTAAAATTGGCTCTGTGAGTCTTGGCGATTCATTGGGTATCGTGCTTGCGACTCTTGTATCTATACCTCTGCAAGTATCCTTGTGCCGTATGCAGGTAGCACGCGGTCGAGACCTGTGCACACGCGTCTAATGGGCTTTGGCATATGGAGTCTAGAGCAGTTAATCTTCATCGAGCGCTGGTCCGTTCGTATAGTGGTTAGTATAGTGGATTTTGATTACTCTTCATCTTCCATTGACCCCGGTTCGAACCCGGGACGGACCTCATTTTTTCTATCGCATAGATATAGGTGTATTTTTTTATAATCAGAATGTCACGATGCTGCAAAATAGTGCGTCTACATGGAAGCTGCATCCTTGATCTGAGTGAACTTGGCATTCATGGCAGCACAAATGTCACTGTAGACCTGCTCAACAGAATTGGTAGCGTCGACATCCACCACCTTTTGTTGCGTGCGCTGGAAGTCCACCACTGGCATACTGGTTTCGATAAATGTGTCTGGCAAGTTAATGCGTGTATACGTACGGAAGCGCTTCTTGATAGAGTCCATGTTATCATCGGCACGTCCACTTGTCTCACCGCGCCGCAAGAGACGCTTCAGCATGATCTCTTCGGTACAATGCAGGAACAGCACAAGTTGTGCAGGGCACACACTTTGCTCAAACTTCTCGGACTGGTCAAGTTTGCGAGGAAATCCGTCAATTAGGAATCGTCCTCTGCCTTGACCCCAACCTTCCGATGTAGAGTCAGTGTTCTGCTCAATCGCGTTTTGAATCGAGTTACGCAGCAATGAAATCGTGACTTCCATCGGGACTATCTTCCCTTCCTTGATGTGCTCCGCGATCATTTGACCGTATTGCGAGCCGGGTCGAGCTTGTTCCGCACGCAGCAAGTCGCCGGCGCTTAGGTGCACAAAGCCATAATCGCGCACAAGGTTAGCACAATGTGTTCCCTTGCCTGCGCCAGGACCGCCAAGAACAAAGACAACCACGACCTTGGACGGGTCGTACTCTGCCGTGCTCATGTTTAACGAAAGACGGCGTGATGAAGTGAATCCCCATGCACGTCGTGTGTGCGTCGCTTCTGACGCATATATCCCAGTTTACACAACATTTCCTTGCTTCGTACCACGTAGGACGCCGACGTGTGCCAATGTCGTCGCCCTACGCATTCAAGCCAGGTGGCGCGCTGAAGCTCAAAGGCGACAAGTCCAAGTACGTGCTGTGATCACTGACTGATTCAGGAAAAAGAAAAAGTCTAGCGCAAGTGCCAAGCCGCCGCATGAGATTCTGGCTGCCGACAAGAGCAGCTCGACAAAGTACGCTACAACAAAGGCCGAGCAAAAGTTTGAAGAAGTGCAGCGCAAACGTGTAGGTACACACGAATACTAATGCAGCAGCTTCGCGAACAGGCGCGCACAGAGGCACACAAGTCACACAAAGACAAGGTCGATTCCTTCAATGCGTACCTTGACTCTCTCAGTGAGCATCATGATATGCCCAAGATTGGACCTGGATAGCATCACAAGCCACGCTCGCATTCCATGCTATTTCTCGCCAAACGAGCGCCATACCCCATAGCGTCGAGTACCATGACCGTGCGCGTAGCGATCCATCTTCGGCCGAAGAAGGCCCGGCGGGTGAGTGTCTCTCGCTGCTCCTAGGGCAGCGTACTGTCCTTCCTTGTGCGCGGACGGACCATCCCACATCGACATGGCATCATCGGGACAGCGTGAGGCCGTGTTCCCGACGCGCATGACGCTCGGAACAACTAAGGTTCGTTTGAAGGGTGCGCAGAATGGCCACTCGCTCCTGAAGCGTAAGGCAGACGCCATCTCCAAACGGTTCCGCACGATCACAGGCAAGATTCAGGACGCCAAGAGGCAAATGGGTGTTGTGCTGCAGCAAGCCGCGTTCAGCATGGTAGAAGTTGGCTATACGACTGGTGACATTGGCTATGCCGTGCGCGAGAATGCGAAGCGTGCGACTTTCAAGGTCCGGTCGCGCCAAGAGAATATCAGCGGTGTTATGCTCCCATCGTTCGCGATACAATCGTTGGATGGCGAACCAAAGAGCGAATCGTCGAAGGATGGCGCTGGTTCCGGCGAATTCAGCTTGACAGGTCTGTCGCGTGGTGGTCAGCAAGTGCAAAAAGCGCGTGACACCTATTCCAAAGCGCTGCGCGTTTTGGTGGATCTGGCCAGCTTGCAGACCGCCTTTGTCATCCTGGACGAAGTCATTCGCCTCACGAACCGCCGTGTGAATGCCATTGAATACGTGATTATCCCGCGCCTCGAAAATACGATCGCCTACATTGTGTCTGAGCTGGATGAAATGGACCGTGAGGAGTTCTTCCGCCTGAAAAAAGTGCAGGGCAAGAAGAAGCGTGTCGCCGAGGAGCAGGCCGCCAAGGCTGCTTTGGAGAAAGAGCATTTCGCCGAGAGTGCCAGTGCTGTCGGTCAGCAGGATATGCTCAGTGCAGAGAAAGACGCGGATGTTATTTTCTAATCTATGTATGTAGTCAAGCCATGTACAAATGATTGCGGGATCATGTCGAAGTCTGAGGCTCCGTTGATGGACGCTCGGCATCGTCTCCACTCGATGCCGAGTACGTCGATGGCGGTGAATCAAATCCGCTGGTGGCAGTGACCACCGAGTTCATGGTTTCATCATCGTTGTCATCGTGCTCCTGACACATGGACTTGGTTTCATGATCCGTTTCAACGGGGGTTGTCGGTACCGATGGCACCGTATCCTGGGTATCAGAAAAGCTAGGGGTCCGTGATGCAGCCGACGGCGGACGAGGAATATCCTGAAGCACTGGCACGCTATTCCGCTCCAAGCGCTCTCGACGTCGATCCGCTCGCGCTGCCTCGACCGCCTGCGCTGTTGACGATGCAGCACTACCTGCTGGATCGCGCTTCTCGTCGCCCTGTAGCTTCTTGAGCATTTCTGCAGCCAGGCTGGATGGATTATGATCGGCGTGCTCTTTATCCGAAGGCGGAGCAAGCTCTGAGCTGGGTAGCCGCATACGACGGCGGTTCTTGCGGCGCTGCCGCGACGAAGCACCGCCACTGGAACGTAAAGAAGAAAGGAGTGACTCTAGTACAGCGCTGTCGCCCACACCTGCTTTACGGCGCGCCATGGCCTCTTGGCGTTCCTTCTCACGCTCTTCTGCCGCTGCCAGCCGAGCTGCTTCCATAGCACGCTGTTGTGCGAGCTGCGCATTGTCGTTTTTGGCCTTACGATACGCTGCGAGAAACTCTTTAAAAATACCAAAGAACTCTTCGGTGGGCATGGTCTTGACACCCGTAAAGCTGCGCCGAATGGGATCTGAGCCTTCTCCGTAGAACTTCAGGGCTTCATCAAACATGCGCTCTGTGTACTGGATCTGATCTGTAAGGCGTTGCAGTTCGCCAGTGGCCTGATTCAAAAATGGCAGCATAAGCTTGGAGTAGGGCGCCTCAATATTTTCTTCCTGCTCACTGTGGAGCCTGTCGAGGATCTTTTTGTGTTGGTTATTTGCCGTCTTAAGCTCCGAGAGATCGTGCTTCAGGTCGAAGAGCTGCACACGACAAGCCTCGGTAGCACCTGCAAGCTCATCGACAAACCCTTCGAGGTCAGGGAAGTAGCGCGACACCGTTCGCTCAACGAAGTGAAGCAGAGTCGTTCCGTCAGATGCTTTGGTATCCACGAGCTTATTAATGCTGCTGATACGGAATCCGTATGCGCCACCCTTGATACCCGTTGCGTTTAGATAATTACCGAACAGCAAAATCAAGTTGAGCAGCTGAGCAAATTTGGGAGCGTTCATGATCGACTCAGAGCCCACGCGAATTTTGTTCAGGCCATGTCGAATGAGATCGATGGTGTCGTTGTAGCGCGTCATATACAACATTCCCTTCACCTTGTCTTTGAGATGTGGGACTGTCATGAGCAGCACGACAAGACGGTCCGCAGGGTGCAAGAGACGAAGCTGTTCATCCGTTGCATTCTTGTACTCACCCAGGCGACCCTTGGTCTCAGACTCAGGGTAGTAACGAAGCAGTTCCGTGAGAACGCTCTGATCAAAGATTTGGGCATCACATTGAACAAGCATGTGCGCCACTTCTTCTGGCGTGCATTGCTTGCCGCCAGTCAGCTGGCTCTTGAGCCGCTTCAGCACCATTTCAATGCCCTGGCGCGTGGCATAATTCAAGTAGGTCTGCAGCTCATTCTTGTCTCGCTTCATAGATATGACTCGCTTCGATGCCTCTTTGGCCTTGAATTCTTCATCCATCTCGCTAAAGATACCTTGCTGTACCACAATTTCACGCAGGACAAGCTCGTTGGAGGCATTGCGACCCCAGATGGTGCTGGATGCATGCTCCGCCGAGAGTTTGTCCCATTGCAGTTGCTTCATACGTGTCTTGGCCATATCCAACACTCCTTTGCGCATGCTGGACGCGCCTAGCATACCGGGCGGCGCGGGTGGTGCATGCACAGGACCAGGCGGACCTAATTTTGATGGCTCGAATGAAGCGCGCATGTTCAGAAGCGACGAACGAGGCTCGATGGAAGGTCCCGATGCCACGGGACCTTGTTTCTCAGCGCGCTGCGCCACTTTGCCTTTGAGGGCAGAGAGGAACGCGTTCTCATGACTAGGTGCGGGTGGTGCGGCTGAGCCTGGAGGTGGGGGAGGAGGAGGCGGTGGCGGCGGTGGCGGAGGAATGGTATCTTCAGTAGGAAGCGCACTTGGAGCCGTAGGTGGTGGCGGCGGGGGAGGCGGCGGGGGAATGGTATCTTGACTGCAAGGTGCGCCGGGGGGAGGCGGAGGCGGAGGAGGCGGAACAGATTCTGGCGGCTTCGCAGACGACGTCGGTGGATGGGCCGATGTCGGTTCTGGAGTCGGTTCCTGAGCAGCGTCTGTCGGCTTGGATCTCTTGTCCACAGGCGCTAGCTGCTCGATGTGAGGCGAGACATTCACGCTGGACGAGCGTTCCCTGCTCCTGGGTGCCCCTGAGTCACACTCCGGTGGACGATGTGTGGAAGAGGGGTCCGAAGAAACCGGTGTTACCACGCGTCGAGGATCCCGAGTCGGCGTGGCGGGCAGATGAGAGGGCGACACAGGCCGTTGATCAGAGGACGACGCACGCGTGCTGGCATTTCGCATCTCGCTTTGTTCCGCCTCGGCACGGCGGCGGGCGCGAGAAGCACGCACGTCGCGCATGCGTTCCTGCATATCGGAATTGCGGGCCATGCGAGATGCAAGAATTGCCTGCATGCCCCATTCGTTGGATTCATCCAGGGAGGACCGGGAGCTGGGGAAAGCCTCAATACTATCCGTGCTTGGTGAGACGGATGACGGGTCTAGCTGCAGAGCTGCGCGTCCAATGCGATCCGATACGTCCGTCGTATTCGGAGAAGCGTCGTGCTGGGTCCGGCTCAGGGAGCGGGGCGGCACGGGCGGCGAGTGCGGAAGGCCTGTATCGAGTGGCACAAACGAGTCGTTCGATGTTTTGGACACGAGCTTGCGAATCGTGCGGCTCCGCTCGACTTGCCGCTCCAGCGACTCGCGTAGCACCTGGCGATTGAAGTGCGAGAAGGCGGGATCGGCCTGCTTGGACTCCTGCGCCTGGCGCAGAAGTGACGACGATTCGCGCAGCTCTAGCTCAAGTCCAAGGATGCGGTCGACATAGGAGCGTTCCATTTCTTCCATGTTCTGCTGCAAAGTGGCCGTATTTTCACGCGAGATGCCTAGATCTTGCTGCAGTTCACGAATCTGGGATTGCAACTGACCCACCAAGCCGCCGGACGCATCTTGTATCTGCTGCTTCATCTTCTGCAACTCTTCGTCGCGTGTTCGGAGCATCGTGCGAGCTACTTTCAGCTCATGCTGCACCCGCTCCAGCAAATCTTGGTCGGCGAAGCGGCCCAACACGTTGTTGACCGATGTGCCCAGCAGCGACTCCATATCGCCGCCCGTCGCAGCGCCATCGCGATCCATGACTACAGTCGATACCATGGAATCAATAAGCTGGTAGTAGTGCACCAAATCTGCGCCGTCGCGCTGGATCAGCAATAGGTGCTGCAGGGCGCTCATGAAAAAATCCTTTGCGCGCGAGTTCTGAATGCGGTCCAGCACGAGGCGGAAAACATCGTGCGGGTCCGTCAGGTCTTTCACGACACTTTGCTGGAACGTCTCCAGCATGTCTTCTTGATCTGCCGCTGCATTCTTTTCGTATACACTCACTTGCATATCAAGATCCGGCGTGGACAGTGCGCGCATTTTCTCCATGATCCGCAGCAAGCCGCTTGCCGCCATCTGGCTCCGCAGGTGCACGCGTATGTTGAGTGCATCGACAATGTCACTGTTCACAAGCGCATTGACGAGAAACATGTTGTTCACGACGTACTCAGGGAGCCCAGCCTCCGGCATCGCACTCATCTGTAAGCGACGCACCTCGTCACTCGCTCCGACCAAGCTTCCCATCCGACCACGACCATCAATCGCAGCTTCCAACGCCGTGAACCACGCGTCGAAGCGGCCGTGACGATCAAAGGCGACGCGCAATTCATCCATGCCCTGCAACACCAACGAATGTCCGCGTGGCTTTTCCCAATGACACAAAAACAGCAAAATGTCGGCAGCTTGCTTCCGGGTCGACAGCTGCTGAGAAACGAGGGAGCGAGAAATGCCTGTAATACACTTGGGATGCTGCAATGCATCATGTGCTCCGGGCTTGCTGTTGAATAGGGACCGAAAGGCCTTGAGCACCTCGTATTCCTGCGCCAGGTCTTGCTCGTTCATCGGGCCGCGCGTCTGAAGCGCAATGAGGTAGCTCGAGAGCACATGGGTACCTTTGGCCTCGACAAAGCTCTGCAACCATCCAATGGCACAGGTACGCAGCGTCACGGCCAACGACTCGATGTGCTTTGTGGTCACTGAATTATCCATAAACTTTTTGATAAACCACTCAGGCGAGTTGCGCACAAGGACCATGGGCGTAACAGACGAAGCCGAGGCAGCAGAGGCGGCATTCGGTATTAAACGCTTGACACAGTCCCGCTCCGATGCTTGCGTCGTGAGCAGATCATTGTACACAAGCTTCCACTTCTTGTCCAGGCTAAAATCAAACATGTTGCTGAGGGCCGCGGGGGGCGGCGCGCTCGGCCCGCTGAGCATATCTCGGCGCGTGATGAGGTCGGCAAACATAAGCTCGACTTCGACGTCAGGCGGGCGGGTGGTACGCAGATCAGGCAGCCGCGACAGTAATGACTTGCGCAGAGCTGCGACGTCCGTCTCAGGCACCGAGCGGTGAGCCAACGGCACCAGCGGCACTTGAGGTCCCAACGTCGAAGTATTGGCGGTAGTGGGCGTTAGCGGCGCGGACGGCACAGGCGACACTGTGCCATACTGCCGATCCACCGAAAGACGTGGCGTTTGGGCAGAGCTACCGCTGCCTGTGCGGACAGGCGTGATGGTGGGTGCACTCATAGCAAACGCACTAGGCGCGTCATCGGACAAATCAACGGTACGGCGCGAGGACGACGAGGACGACCGGTCGTCATGCTGCTGCCGTCCCCAGCGCCTCAGTCCGAATAAGCTGTCCATCGCACTGCCTGCGAATATGACCTCGGGTCACGCGCACCGCAGTCCAATACACACACACACACGGGTTGCTACAGTTAGCGGCCACGTCGTGTCCAGACGAGCCCTACCACAAAATCCCATGTCGGCCGAAGGGGCTGCTGGAAGAGGAGGCAGCGATGGATGATCATCGCCCTGGTCGCACATAAGATGCACCATGGCTCTATCGACAGGGCTATTGGTATAGGCGGCGCGCACATGTACAGGCAGCTGCGCTAGTGTTGTGGTAGATCATCATGCATAGGACTCCAGATGCCACGAGCCGACTCACTCGTGCTAGCTACCGGCGTGCGCTTCAAGCGCTGCGTCTTGGCGCCACTCGAGTCAAGTATGAGCTGCATTTTGGGCATGATCTGTGTTGCCTGCATGTTGTGCGTCGAGATCACCTTGGTTCGGCCGTTCACTGATGTTAGTGTGCGTAGCGTACGTACGATAAAAGCCACGCAGGACAGGTGCGCGCTGTGGGCGTGGTATAATGACAAACTCAACTGAAGGGTTCGCGTGCGCCAGCGAGGCGGCATGCTGCAAAAGAAAGTCGCGTGTACCTTTGCTTGCGATGCTCTTCTCACAGTATTCCACGACGACCTTACGACACGGCATGACGAAGACGCCGCTTGGACCTCCAAGTCTGGGCTGCGTCGAAAGAGCGCTGCGCACGATACGCGGAGCACGCTGCCAAATGGCCGAGGCAAACATGCTGGGTGGGAAGAAAAAGCCAGAGCCCGGACAGTGGTGATTGATGAGTAAGACCTAGGGAGGAGGGCGAAGCACGGGGGCATTTCTGCAACAAAAAAGAATTTCGCTCCGTCGGCGCTATCGAGATCGCAATTCCTTTTTTCTTTCTGTGCAGCGCACTAGCACAGCTCATACCGCAGACGCTCGCGAAAACTAGTCGCTGCGAAACAACATGTCGGCTCCTATGAGTGAGACGGATCAGAATATCCAAATTTGGAAGGTCAAGAAGCTCATTAAGAGCTTAGAGAATGCGCGTGGTGCAGGCACGTCGATGATCAGTTTGATCCTGCCACCCAAGTCACAACTGTCACAGGCGACCAACATGCTTACGCAGGAGTATGGTACGGCGAGTAACATCAAGTCGCGTGTGAACCGTCTGTCCGTGCTGGCCGCTATCACGTCGACGCAGCAGCGTCTGAAGCTGTACTCGCGTGTGCCCGATAATGGTCTCGTTGTATACTGTGGTACTGTGCTCACGCCCGAGGGAAAAGAAAAAAAAGTGAACTTTTCGTTTGAGCCATTCAAGCCGATCAATACATCGCTGTACTTATGTGACAACAAGTTCCACACGGAAGCGCTCTCTGAGTTGCTCGAGTCGGATGCGCGCTTTGGATTCGTTATCATGGACGGTAACGGAACCCTCTTTGGTGTTGTGTCGGGCAACACACGCACCGTGCTGCACAAGTTTTCCGTGGACTTGCCGAAGAAGCACGGTCGTGGTGGTCAGTCCGCCCTTCGTTTCTCGCGTCTTCGCGAGGAAGCGCGTCACAACTATGTCCGCAAGGTTGCTGAGCTTGCGTCACAACACTTTATTACTGATAACAAGGTCAATGTGACGGGTATTGTGCTTGCCGGTTCAGCCGATTTCAAATCGGTGCTGAGCCAGTCAGACCTGCTTGACTACCGCCTGCGGCCCAAGATTGTGCAGCTTGTAGACGTGTCGTATGGCGGTGAAAATGGTTTCAACCAGGCCATTGAGCTCGCTGCTGACAGTCTCGCCAACGTCAAGTTTGTCCAAGAAAAGCGCTTGATCCAGAAGTACTTTGACGAGATCTCGACGGAGACGGGCAAATACTGCTTCGGACTCGACGACACATTCCGCGCACTCGAAATGGGTGCCGTCGAGATACTTATTGTGTGGGAAAATCTCGAACACATGCGCCATGTGTTTAAGGACTCGGAAGGTCGTGAACATGTGTTCATGTTGAGCAAAGAGCAAGAAGACGACGAGGATCGCTCGCGCTTTATCGACAAGGAGACTGGCACAGAGATGGAAGAAGTCGGCGAGCCGATGCCCCTGCTCGAGTGGATCGCAGAGAACTACCAACAGTTTGGTACGAACCTCGAGTTTGTGACGGACCGCTCTCAAGAGGGCATGCAATTCTGCAAGGGCTTCGGTGGCATCGGTGGCATTTTGCGATACAAGGTGGCTTTCGATGACCTTGCTCTCTACGATGAACAGGAAGACGAGTTCATGAGTGACGACGAAGACATCTACTAGGCCACTACCCCACATAGACCAAGCCAAACTTGTCCTGCCTTGCTGGCGTAGGGGCGCACCTCCACTATATATAATTGCTGATGTACCCGTGATCGATGCCACGCCGCTTCGTTGGGCCGTGCCGCTTTTCGTCGACAAAGCATGGCACAGCCGCCCAGACAGCGCGCGCCAGGCCCGATGCCTCCGCGCCCGAATCCCGCGCAGCGTGGTCCGCGGCTTGGTGCACGAATGCAGCCACAGCCAACGCAGCTGCTGCCGCCACAGCCTGTCAAACCTCCAACAGCGCGTCCGACTGCACCTCGGACGGTAGATTCCAAGCCAGCGCCACCAGCGCCCATAACGCCGGCCGCATCAGTACATCGGCATATGCCAGCATCCAAGCCTGTTGGTGCAGCTGCTCCACAGCCTCCCGCGGCTGCTCCGCGCCGACCACCCGCGTCAGGACATGCTTCCTCACTGTTTGGGGAGACAGACGTATTTGGCGTCGTGCAGTCGTCGCCGTCTTACCACGCACCGCCACGGCCCAGGCCGACGCAAAAGCCGCCGAATGCTCCACAGGCCAAGCCAAGGCCATCACAGGCACCGGCATCAGCGCCTCGTGCGCCACAGGCACCCATCACACAGCGACCGACGTCGTCGATGAGTGCACAGCATACGGGCCACAGCATCCAGTCGCAGCCCACTGGCCATGGTGCCCCATTCCATGCGATCCAGCCGATCGCAAAGCAACAGACAGGGCCCATTCCGCGTGCCTCTGTGCCACGCTCTCGTCCCTTACCGCCTCCTGCACCAGAGCCACAGCCATGGGATGCATGGGATGCGCCTGGGGAACAGGCGCCTCAATGGCAAACCGAATACGATTCGCTTGCCACAGTCCCTGAAAATCAATATGGGCCAGCGCCTTCTGATGTGCAGGATAATATGCAGTACGGTGCTGATCCACAGCAGGGTCAGTACGATGAATATGCGCAATGGGACGAACAGTATGCGTCGCAAGAGCAGGCGACCAACGAATGGGATTATGGCTACGAGGGACAAGACGATGGATTCCTGGACCCGTCACAGTACGAGGCCGAATTTAATGACATGCTGGGCGACATGGCCGCCGCCCCGCCGCTCGAGACACAACAACCCACCTACGATAGTGCTTATCAAGAAGGCTACGAATTCGTTCCAGAGGAAACTTATGTACAACAGAGCGAGGGTGCCTACGAGCATCCCCATGATACGCAACAGGCGTTTCAAGAAAATGATCAACAAGGCACTTTCCCTGAAGGAGAGTACCAAGAATGGACCTTCTTGGAGGGAGAATACCAAGAAGGAGAGTATCCTGCTCAGAGTGAATATCAAGCAGATTACCTTGCCGAAGGTCAATACCCTGAGGGCGCTTTCCCCGATGGCGAGTACCAAGGAGAATATGCTGTTGAGGGAGAGTACCAAGAAGGCGTATTTCCTGAGAGCGAGTATCAAGGGGAATACGCCGCCGAGGGAGAGTACCAGCAAGGCACAGTTCCAGGGGAACAATATCAGGGCGATTATGCTGCCGAGGGAGAGTATCAAACAGATGCATTCCCTGAGGGCGAGTATCAAGGCGAATATGCCGCTGAGGGCGAGTATCAAGAAGGCACATTCCCTGATGGCGATTACCAACAGGACGCAGTTCCAGAGGAACAATATCAGGGAGACTATGCTGCCCAGGGAGACTATCAAGAAGGCACATTCCCCGAGGGCGAGTACCAACAGGACGCACTTCCGGAAGAACAATATCAGGGCGATTATGCTGCCGAGGGAGAGTATCAAGAAGGCGCATTCCCCGCGGGCGAGTACCAAGAAGGCACATTCCCCGAGGGTGAGTACCAAGGCGAATATGCCGCTGAAGGAGAGTATCAAGAAGATGCATTCCCTGATGGCGAGTACCAAGAAGACACATTCCCTGATGGCGGGTACCAACAGGACACAGTTCCAGAAGATCAATATCAGGGAGACTATGCCGCTGAGGGCAAGTACCAGGAGAATATGCATCCTAGTCATGAGTATCAAAAAGAAGTCATCCCTGAAACTGAATATCAAGACTATCCGACCGAAGGTCCTATTGCTTCACAGAGCGAGCCTCTGGGGGACTATCCAGAGGGAGAATACCCACAGCAGTATCTCTCAGAAGATGTCCCGGAAGGAGAATACGCCGCTGAGACCTACGCACCCGAAAGTGACTTGGCTCGTGAGGGCTCTGTCAGGAATCTGGGAAAATCAATGTCACCACCTAAGGAACCAAGCTTTGATTCGATTGTTGCTTCGCCCAAAGGATCGGCTCAACGTGCAAAGCCCGCCCCGTCAAAACCACCTGTAGAACGTCAGACGCCATCACTGCCACCACCTGTTATGGAAGCAGAGGATGATGCGTGGGGCTGGAACGAAGAAGCAGACGAACAAGACGATGTGTATGCACACGATGCGTATGCATCGCAGGACTATGGCACACAACCCGCACAGGTATCCATGCCTGACCACGCGAAAGCCACCATCCCAATTGCGGCGTTTGGTATCGGTGGTCAATTGGCCATTCACCTGCCGCATGCTAAGCCTCAGGGCGATGCGTTCGAGTACACATCACCGCATATGCAGCGGACGGTGCAGATTCATTCGCTTGCACAATTTGTCGGCGCTCGTCCTTTTTCAACGCTCGACATGCACAAATTCCCTGGCCCCCTTCTCGATGGTGTGCGACCTAACAAGCAGAAGAAGGCTCAAGTGGTGCAGTACCTGCAAGACCAAATTAATGAGTCGGCGAGCGGTATTGGATACCTGCGGCGCAAATCAGTGATTCAGGCTACGGGGGTGCAGCAAAACGATGCGAACGAATGGAGGCGTACGGAAGACAAGGTGCTGCTACTCAAGCTTCTTGTTCTGCTGGTCGAGCATGACGGCAAACTAGCTGACGATCCTAGCCTTTCAGCAACGATCGGCGATCTACTGCAAAATCGCAATGAGACGGCTGATGAGTTCAGCGCATTCAATGTGCCAACCTACCCACGGTCCTCGTCGCAAACGGCCATGAAACGGCCAATCCGGACGTATACGCTGCGCCAGGCCTTTTTGGAAGAGCTTCAGACGCTGCTCCAACAGGGCGACGTATCCCGTGCTGTGGAATGGGCTCTCCAAGAAAAGATGTGGGCGCATGCTATGACCCTATCTCGGCAGCTCGACAAAGCCACGCAGGACCGCGTGGTTACCGAGTTTGTAAACTATGAGTTGGGCGGTGCTGATGTGGATGATGCGATGCGGAAGGACTATACGAGTATCAAGGTGGCCTACTCGCTGTACACCCAGCAGACCCCTGAGCAGATTGCAGCGTTGTTCCGTGGTCCATCGACGCTTCTGCCTGAGGCGCAGCATGTGCAATGGCGCCAAGCGGTAGCGACACTCCTTTCGAATCGCGACTCGTCCAGCAGTCACAACTCCGTGCTGCGCGCCATAGGCGATGGCCTTATGGCATCAGGCCTACCCGAGGCGGCACATGTGTGCTACTTGCTGGCTCATCAGCACCGTGCATGGTTCAAGTCGCCCGAAAACTCCACGTGCATCCTACTAGGCACCATGTCTGATTCGCCGATACACACGGTACTTAATGACATGGATGCCCTGCTCATGACGGAGGTGATGGAGTATGCGTATGCATTGAATCAACCCAAGGGTTCTGAGCCTTACGTCGGCATCCCAGGTTTAGCACCTTTCAAAATTGTGATGGCTGCTGTCTTCGATGAACTGGGGGATGCGAAGCGCGCGAAGAAGTACTGTGATGCATTAGCCAACTTGTCTCGCACCAAGAATGCCGCACCGATTCTTACGCCGCAGTTACAGCTTGAGCTGCATCAGTTGACGAGTCGGCTGAATGGCCAGCCAATGCAAGGAGATACGCTGTCCTGGAAAGCCAGGCGTCCAACACTAGATGGCGTATGGGGAGCGCTTGAAGGTCGCTTGACCAAGTTTATTGCCGGCGAAGAAGGCAATGAGCAAAAAGGTGCTGGACTTGACAGCAAAAAGGCGGCGGAAGCAACTGTGGGCGCCTTTACGCATTACAGTGCCATCACGCCTGAGGCTGCCTCACTCACCTCCGATGCACCGCAGCCAGTTGACAGTACAGAAGGCAGCTACTCGGCAGACGCCTATGCCCAAACGTACGCACAGGATCCATCAGAAGAGCTACCTGACCAAAATCAGTACTCTGAGAGTAATTTCAAGGGCGACTACCAGGGAGACTTGGCCGATGGCGATGACGGATACCAAGGATACAACCAAGATCAGGGCGAATATGCTCAAGAGTACCCCGAGGGCGAGTATCCTGACGACAACTATGAAGGAGAATTTGCTCAAGAGAGTTATCCGGAGGACGCCTATGCTCAAGAAGGCTATAATGAAGGCGAGTATCTTTTAGACAATTATGCTGAAGGAGACTATGCGCAAGAGGGTTTCGCAGAGGATGCATATACTCAGGAAGGCTATAATGAGGGCGAGTATCCTCCAGACAGCTATGAAGGGGATTATGCTCAAGAGGGTCATCCGGAGAATCCATATGATCAGGAAGGCTATCATGAAGGCGAGTATCCTTCAGAGGAGTATACTGAAGGAGGTGATGCTCAAGAGGTCTACCCAGAAGATCAGTACGCCCAGGAAACCTATGTGGAAGGCGAATATAACGAGGGCGAGTATCCACCAGAGGAGTATGCTGGGGATGATGTTCAAGAGGCCCATCCCGAAGATGAGTACTATCAAGACGATGCTGGAGATGAGAGAGAAGGCCACCCTGAAAATCAGGATGGCGCTGACAACGATGCCAGTCAAAATGTTCCAGAAGGCCCAGAAACGGAAGAGGACGCACCGCCCCCTGTATTCCATAAGGTCGATTCAACTGTCGACGAAGACGGCTTGCTATCCACGATGCCCGCGCCGACGTTAGAGCCGGCAGCAAGTCCCGCTCCGTCCAAGTCGCCTCCCAGAAAGCCTGTAGAGGATGACGAGGACGATGATCTGGGCTTTGGTAACACAAGTCACAACAAGACGGTAGAAAAGGAACCCGAACAGGAACAAGACACCAAGCCCAAAGAGTCGGAGCCCAAACCAGCGGACAAGCCGTCCAGTAATTCATCGTGGCTCGGTCGTCTCCTCGGCTCTCGCAGCAGCCATGGCTCAGGTCAACAGAACGAAAAAGAGGGTAAGGCCGTACGTGCCCACTTAGGCGAAGAAACGTCGTTCTATTACGACAAGGAACTCAAGCGTTGGGTCAACAAAAAGGCCGGTGATGATGCCAATGCCAAACCAGCACCGCTTCCTCCCCCACCGAAAAAGGCTCCTGCGCCCACCAAACCCGAGGCACCCGCAGCGGCGCCCCCACCATCCAGTAATGGTGGCAGCTCAGGTCCACCGTCTGCCAAGGCCGGTGCGCCTCCGCCGCGACCGCCAGCGTCAGGTGGTGGCAGTGGCGGCGCAAAGAAACGCACCAAGCCGCGCTACATTGTCGTGGACTAATCGTCACGAGTAAATAGTGATGAAATGCTATATAACATGCATGTGGGCATTATTTATTGCGAAGCGCATCAACGAGCCAGTCGAGGCCTTCTTGTAAGCCAGTGCCGTCCTTGGCACTGCAGCGCCATATACTCCATTGCCGGTCACGCAGCTCGTCAAGACCAATCGCCTTGCCGACCTGGGCCTCATCCATGGCATTCTCGAGATCTTGCTTATTTGCAAACACCAGAAGTTTGCATTTTGCGAGTTCCTCTTCTGAAAGCATCGCAAGAAGCTCGGCTCGGGCCGTTGGTAGTCGCGCATGGTCTGACGCATCCACAACGTAAATAATGGCGGCCGTATCGGCATAATAACAGCGCCAGTACGGGCGAATGCTCGACTGACCACCTAGATCCCACACCTGTAGTTGGATATTTTTGTATTCGACTGTCTCAACATTAAAACCAATGGTAGGAATGGTGGAAATGACCTCACCGAGCTGGAGCCGGTACAAAATAGTGGTTTTGCCTGCACTGTCCAGCCCCAGCATTAGGATACGCAAAGGCGCTTTGCGTCGCCACCAGAACAATGACTCGTACAGGGATGAAAACGTCACCCCCATCACAGGCGATCCGTGCGTGTCGCAGACAAACGCACACGGCTGTCGAGCAATGCAGCTGCTTCATCGCATCCTCTCGACGGATGGCCGCGTGGATGCCACGTGACAGGGCACGTTGCTTCCAAGAAATCAGGGCGAAAGTGCTTATGTTGATTGGTTCTTTCTAATTAAGGCTCACGGCCCACATTTTTCCACATCCTAGTCATCCAGCCGGAACGCGTGTCGTTTCTCCATCCGTCATGGCCACGGACGAGCAGCTGTTGTAAGAGTATGAAAGCATCTGATACTGTCAATAAAACGCTACTTGAAGACGCTTTCTTTCCAAAAGACAGTGGCGAAAGCCGCGGTGGAGCTTCCGAGGAAACGGACCCTGCTGCCCTGGCGAAAGAAGACCCGTTGGCGACGCAAATTTGGCGCATGTATGCGAAGCAACGCGACCAGCTGCCCAATGCTGCACGCATGGAAAATCTCACATGGCGACTTATGTCGCTTACTTTGCGCAAGCAGCGCAATCGGACGGCCACAATGCCGACGCCTGCCCCTGTGCCTGCCACTTCCCACACCGAGCAGAACGTGGACGATGCTACTGATACGCGTCGTGGACGCGACCAGGCAGTGCGTAAAATTGAAGCGAGTTCTCTCCCTTTTCCTATGCACTCGACTATAAGTGCACGATGTATGGGACGTTCTCGCTCCCGCTCCACCAGTATGGTGGATGTGGATGCAGTACGATCGCCACGCAACACATCGCATAGCAGGCAGCGTTCTGCAGTGCTCACATCGGAGCTATCTGGTCTATCCGGAGATGCGATGGAAGCCGAATTGAATACGCACCACCCATCATTCCTGTTTGATGAGACTATGAATGGGATTCCTGGCGTACCGCGCGCGCTTGAGTCCAACATGGACATATTATCGACGCTGCCGCCAGATATGCGACAGGCTACCTGGGATGTTCATGCTGAGAGCACAAAGATCTCCTCTGGGCCGCCCAGTCCGCCCCACAATAAGCTGGGGCGTGAGAGCGTCAAACAGCGTTTGATTGACGAGTTCACCATGGCGGCAAACAAGAACTTGTTTGACCAGTCAGAACCCAACGCATGGCGCGCAGTATCAGATCTTGAAGAGCATGCTCAGGTTGTCATGGAAATGAGTGCTAAGCGGGCCAACTACATCAATCTGAATCAGGATCGCGACGACGTATTCCTCTCTAACCATCACGTCCTGGACAGTGTACCGGGTATTGACGACTATGTGGGGCACAAGGCAAATCAGCATCCCGAATACGGATTTTTGCCTAGGCTGGTACGCAAGACATCCTTTGATCACAAAGTACGTGAACGCAGTGAGTCCCGTGGTCCACGGAACCATACGCCGGCCATCTCGCAGACGCCTTCAGACGAGTCACTGCAACAGTCGCGCAAGCGTTTACGCGATGCTTCGCCTATGCCTTTTGGCATGCGCATGCCACGTACTGGTGATCAGCGTGTCGCTTCAGGTCTATCGCGACAGTTGCCTCAGATGTATTCGCAGAACATTGTGCCATGCGTGCCATCTTTGCCGTTCGAATTTTCTATGCCTTCGCCAACAAGTGCATCGCATACGCCCACGATGCTTGGAAACGCAACAACATCGATTCAGGCAAATCACGTTCCACCCCTGATGCCGTTGTCAACTTCATACACGACACCGATATCACCCGTGGGGACCTCGGCCTCTGCAGCGCCAGTGTCTAATATGGACGTGCCATCAGCCGCATCCGGTGCATTTTCAGATTCAGCCGACGTTTCTCCATCGATTTTGCACGTGGATCCGTCACAGATTTTCGCGCAACAATCATCGATGCCGTATTCCATGGTTGGCCATGGGGGTATACCAACGAATGCTGCGCAAAGTCAAGCTGAAACGACTCTATCTTCTCAGCCCGACCTGTTTCAACAAAGCGATCCGCAAGCTTTTTTCGCCTCCATTTTCCACACGGCCCATATATTCAACTCGGCGCAAGGAGGCATTTTGCCCGAAACTGTACAGAACAACTATGCGTCTCTCTCCAACACGGGTCTCAGCCCGTCGTCCCAATACATGAACATGACCTATGAATCTACGGCGACTCAGAACTATTCAACGGATGGAATATCCCCATCTCAGTCGTATGCGCCGTCATCTTTGGCTACCAGCGTTTCTACTTCGTCGTCATTGCCCAGCAACAACACTGACCCTTCACCCTCAACAGTATGCTTCAACTGTCAAACCACTACCACCCCCTTATGGAGAAGAGATCCAGAAGGAAATGCACTTTGCAATGCTTGCGGTCTTTTTCAGCGCTTGCATGGTGTTATGCGTCCTTTGTCACTCAAGACAGATGTCATCAAGAAGCGCAACAGGAGTGCAGCAAGTACGCGTGATACGCAGTCGCGTGGTACTGGGCGCAACTCTGCTAGCGGGCGCATTACTGGTGCGAATGAAAAAAATCCTGGTGCCTTGCCTAATACTTAGAACATCTTTATCGTGTATCACAAATGTAGTTGTATAGCTTCCACCTTACATGGCAGGTACCACTCGGATGGTGATCCGTGTGTCTCACGTGACACGCGATTGCCTGTCTGGTTGCCAAGGAGGGCCAAGTTGCTTGTGTTCTCTGATGCTGATCAGTGCGTACCGCGGCAGCTTCGCAGGTATACATGTTGTGCATCGTGCAGCATACATATTACCTAGGTATGCTGTGAAACGAGCGAGCGCCCCCATGGCGCTCATGCCACATGGGCGCATGGCGTCTCTAGTTCAAGGTCGATTTCATAGCCATATGTCATCGACGCCCCCCGAGCCCCCGAGGACGGACAAAAATCAACTTGTGAAAAGAAACAGCACAAATTGGGAGATTTTGTCGACTCTTCTAACATACGTGTGGCCAAAAAATGATTTTGGGACAAAAGCTCGCGTCATATTGGCTCTGTCGTTACTGTTAGCTGGTAAGCTCCTTAACGTCCAAGTTCCCTTCTTTTTCAAGGCCGTTGTGGACCGCATGAATGACGTTGCTTCGCAGCCGCTCGATTTGGCTAACCCAAATACGGTTTGGGTTGTCGCAGGTGCATCAATCTTGGGATATGGTGTCGCTCGTATTGGCGCCTCAGCTTTTTCAGAGCTTCGAAACGCTGTGTTCGCAAATGTGGCACAGCGATCCATCCGCAAGATTGCACGCAGCGTATTTACGCATCTGCTCAATCTCGATCTCAGCTGGCATCTTAGCCGTCAGACCGGTGGTTTAACTCGTGCTATCGATCGAGGCACGAAGGGTATCTCTTTTCTGCTTTCGTCCATCGTTTTTCATATCGTGCCAACTGCATTGGAGATTTCGTTGGTTTGTGGCATCTTGAGTATCAAATGCGGTCCTTCATACGCTTCAGTTGCCGGTCTTACTATGCTGGCTTACGCATGGTTCACGATTCGCACGACAAGTTGGCGCACGCATTTTCGTCGTGATGCAAACTTGGCCGATCAGCGCGGTGCCACAACTTCCCTTGAATCGCTTCTCAACTATGAGTCAGTCAAGTACTTCAACAATGAACAGCATGAAATTAAGAAGTACGACTCAGCACTGCAAAACTATGAAAAGGCCAGTGTTCGAGTATCTACCAGTCTGGCCGCTTTGAATTCAGGACAGAACGCTATCTTCTCTACGAGTCTGACCATCATGATGCTGCTCACCGCGCACGGTATTCTGAATGGCACCATGACAGTAGGTGATTTGGTCATGGTAAATCAACTTGTCTTCCAGCTCTCTCTCCCTCTCAACTTCTTGGGCTCCGTATACCGCGAGCTGCGCCAGAGTCTCGTGGACATGGAGACTATGTTCAACTTGCAAAAGCAGCAACAGAAAATTTGCGACAAACCGAATGCACCTGCCCTACCTCCTGTTCGTGGCGATATCCGGTTTGAAAATGTAACGTTTGGATACCACCCGGGACGTCCTATATTGAAAAACTGCAGCTTTACGATTCCCGCGGGTCAAAAGACGGCGCTTGTTGGTCCGTCGGGATGCGGTAAGTCGACCATTTTCCGTCTCTTATTCCGCTTCTATGAGCCTCAGACCGGCAAGATTTATATTGATGGCAATGACATTAGTCAGTTCTCCCTCGAGAGTGTGCGCAAGGCGATTGGTGTTGTGCCGCAGGAAACAGCCCTCTTCAACTCTAGTATTTGGGACAATCTGAAGTATGGCAAGCTCGCAGCGTCCGATGAAGAGGTGCGCCGTGCTGCTCATTTAGCGCGCGTTGACCAGGTAGTGGAACAGCTTCCAGATGGCTTTGACACGATCGTTGGCGAACGTGGTCTCATGATTTCTGGCGGAGAGAAGCAGCGCTTGGCCATTGCACGAATGCTCTTGAAAGATCCACGTATCATGTTCTTTGATGAGGCAACGTCATCACTTGATTCTCACACAGAAACAGAGCTTATGCGCAATATCAACATGCTCTTGCGCAATATGAGCCGCACATCGATCTTTATCGCTCACCGATTGCGCACAGTTGAAGATGCGGATCACATTCTTGTACTGGATCATGGATGTGTGGCTGAGCGCGGCACACATGAGGCACTCTTAGACAAGCATGGACTCTACTATGATCTTTGGCTCGCACAGTCAGAGCGCATCAACAAGGACCCCGAGGAGAAAGACGAAGCATCGCTCAAAACAGAGTGAATCAGGTAGCAATGGCAGCTCATGTGGAGATTTTGTAGGGGGCGGAAGACGCTAGCAGAGCTTTCTTGCATACCGAGACTATGATGTCGGTACGATCGTTTCTGGCCGACTTTGCTCGCGTTCCGAGCCACAAGCGCTGGGCCATTGACTGGGCAGCATGCGTTCTGATGCTACTTCTATACCGCGGTATTCTGCACCACCGCTCGGATGGATTCCATCAGCAATTCACTTTGAACGACCCTTCGATCCAGCACCCTCATACCGACAGTCAGCGTGTGCCTGAGCACCTGCTGACCTTGCTGTCGGTGGTCCTACCAATTTCATGCATCATATTTTGCTCTATGTTGCTGAAACAGCGCTGGGCGCGTCTCAACATGGGCTTGTTAGGCTTTGCAATGACGATTGTGATTACGGGCTGCATTACCGAACTAGGCAAGAATCTGGTGGGGCGGCCCCGCCCTGATTTCCTAGCACGTTGCAAGCCTACCCAAAGCAGTATCCAGTCTACCAAGTACCACAACTTGCTTGTGGATCACACGATTTGTTCAACACCGATCACTTCGCATACATTGGCCGATGGCTTCAAGAGTTTCCCAAGTGGGCACTCGAGCATGGCTTTTAGTGGCTTGACATTCTTGGCATGGTACATTCGGGGCTTTTTCACCGCTATAATGCGCAAACTTACATGTGCTGTCTACGAACAGGTCCCCGACGAGGAGCCTATTCGCCTGGAGGAAGGTTTAGACCGTGAAACGGAAGAAGCACCTCAACATCTCGTGTTATCCAGCCTAGTTCTACCACTTGTTCCTGTGATCCTCGCTGCGTACATTTCAGTCAGTCGTTTGATGGACTATCGTCACCATCCAACGGATATATTGGCCGGCACGATTTTGGGGGCAAGTGTTGCCACGGCCGTATACCATGTGTACCACAAGTCACATACCATCAAAGCCTAAGACGGGTGTGCACTGCTGCATTTGATGGCATATAAATTCGATCATGTTGTCACCACCAGCTTCACCAAGCGCCTCGATTTCGCACTTGTACCCTGCATGAAGCTGTGCTGCCACTTCCCTGCGCAGTAAGGGTGGTAGGTGTGTACGATGGTTGAGCACATGCATGGCCTTATTGCGGTCCACGCGTGACATGGGTAGCATCTGTGTGCAGGTGGTGTGCTGCATCCATTGTCGCGTTTTTATTCCCAACCAATGCATGCAAACCCAGTCGGAGGGGTCCAGTGCCTCGCAATAGGTGCGTATGATGTCAATGCCGTGTGGATCGCTGTCCACGAGAAAGTACACACAGTGGCATTGCTTGCTGCGTACCAGATCATGTAGGAGCCATCGTGCCGCATGATCTGGATATCCTTTACCCGTCATGAGAAGTCCAGGACAGGTTATGCCGTATTGCTGTACCTTGTCAAGAAAACGCATTGAGCAGAGTGTTTGAAATACAGCATGCTTTTCGACCATCAGGATCCAGTTCGCATGGCACGTAACACCTCGTATCATCGAAGGATCGGGGATCAGCTGCTCGAGTGTATCCTTGGCGTGACGCTCTGGACGTATGGTGCTGTTTTGCTTGGTATGAAACCGGATAGGTCCCACCACGACACTCCTTGCTGAAGCCGTGATATTCAACGAAGCTCGCGAACACGAGAGGGTCATGCATATGCGCACAATCATGGAATCCACCCGACACTGACTCTGAAATAAGCTGGGATCTCGATAGTAAATGTCTCTTTTCGTGATGACGGTGTTCGATGCAAGTGCCGCATGTATGTGACGCAATACACAAAAGAGGCGGGCCCATTGTACCATGCGCTCTGTACATTTTGATGGAAACTCCCAAAATACGCGGCTATGGCGGCTGGCATTTCGTGCGCGTGGTGCTCCCACAGCGACTGTATGACACGCATGGTTCTTGGGGACCATCCGCACACCCTCCATAAAAGAATGCACAAATCTCTCGATCCGCATGAGAGCCTCATCTCGTGAACTGTGCTCGGTAAATGTAGAGTGATACACACCATGTATCCAAATCTAGCTCCCCTTTCATGATCGGCACCGCTAATGGCGCCTTGGATCGTAAGCTCATCGCGGAAAGCAGCGTCACGTCGAGCGCACGTCCCAAAAATGGCACGTGTGGAGTGCAGGACTTTTGCCAGTAGCGATGTCGCATATAGCTCCGAGTCTGTACCAAGAGTCGACGGAGCTGTGTGCAGACTCTATCGAGTCGCACCCTTACTTACCCTACGTTTTTGCCGAGTCAACGTATCAGGTGGATCAAGACAAAAATACGGATGCCCCTAGCCCTTCATACACACGCCGCGGGCGATGCCGACTGCGGCGAGCTGACGTTCAAGGCGGTGCAGTCGGCTGCGCGACCCTAGATACATGGGATGGACCAGCCATCCTAGATACTAAGTGGTGTCTTGCTTCTTCTGAGAAACAGGCGCAGCATGGGTACGGTATTTTGGGGATTGCGGATGCATCAGGGCACGTACATTTGTTGCATTTGCAGGATCACGAATCAGCCTATCGCCTGGTCCCTTGGAAATCGTGGCGTATGAACCATGATGACGCATTATGTTTGAGTCTCGACTGGTCCGATAGGCGTCGTCCTGGCGCCGATGATGCACGTATGATTTTGAGTCAAAGCAACGGAACGTTATGCATGGTACCGAGCTTGAATTCAGCTGCACCACTTCCCCAAGCATGTGAAACATGGTCGGCGCATGACTACGAGGCATGGATCACGGCATGGGATTGCTGGAATGATGGCATGGTGGCTTGGAGTGGCGGTGATGATTTGGCCCTAAAGGGTTGGGACATGCGTATGCCGCTGTATAATGGACAACGCGCATCTATCTTCACTACGCGTAAATGGTATGTACTGATGACTTACTTTTTCAGCTTCGAGGGAGGAGTCACAACGATTCAGAGTCATCCCCACAAGCAACATTATTGGGCTGTCGGAAGCTACGACGAAAAAATCCGGCTCTTTGATGCTCGGAGCACGCGCTCACCTTTAAGTGAAACGGAAGTGGGTGGCGGTATATGGCGCACGAAATGGCATCCGGACGAGTCCCAGAAACTTCTTCTTGCATGCATGCATGGCGGCTTGGTCGTTTTGGATTGTCCAGGTCTTGATGCAGGAGCACCATCACCAGACTCTATGCGCATCCTCACGAAATTTCAGGGTCATAATAGTATCGCTTATGGATGCGATTGGGAGCGCGGGTCACCGCAAGATCATCTCATTTACAGCTGCTCATTCTATGACGCTTCGATGCACATTTGGAAATGGTAGTAGTACTTGGGAATTAGATAAGCACATTTTTACACGCGCGGCGCGTTACCAGGGGGGTGTTGGAAACAACGATCTCGGGGCATGAGGCCCTGGTTGTGACATGCGTGTCTTATGTGTTGCAGAGAAGCGTGCGTATGCTTCCCTAACTTGTAGCATCTATGGCGAAGTCTCTTGCGCAAATACTTTCGCATGGATCGTATACCAATGTATGTGTGGCCATGCTCACCGTGTAGCGCCCAGGTCGAGACAAGTACTGCCGCAACTACGACTTTGTATACAAGCTGCCGCGCCATGTCTTTGGATCGCGTGCACCTTCAGTAGGTCCGAACATGGTATCTGCCGAGATTACGTTCACGTCCGTCCGTGGCCATATGATGGAACTTGATTTTCCAGAAGAGTACCGCTGGGGCAAGTGCAACCCTTCTGTCCTATTCCAAGCTCCCATTACTACTAGTATTTCTAAAGAAGCCGAAAAACTCGCTCAAAATCTCTCTGCTGAAGTTCGAGGATCAGATATGCTCATTATTTGGACTGACTGTGATCGTGAAGGTGAAAATATCGGATACGAGGTTGCACAACACTGCCTATCCAAGCGTAAGAATCTGGTGGTGAAACGTGCGCGCTTCAGTGCCGTAATTGCTGACCAGATCCACCGCGCTTGTATGAACCTCGTGGACTTGGATTTGCATGCTGTGCACGCTGTCGATGCTCGACAACAAATCGACTTGCGCATAGGCGCGGCATTTACGCGACTTCAAACAGCACGACTCACTCCATTGTTACATGTGGATCGAATGGTGATCAGCTATGGACCATGCCAGTTTCCGACGTTAGGGTTCGTTGTGGACCATTATAGACGCGTTCAGGCCTTTGTTCCGGAGCCATTTTGGTACATCGATTTGCGTCACAAAACAGGTCCTCAATCCTCAGCGGTGGAATTCATATGGGACAGAAAACATCTCTTCGACGAATACATTGTGAAAATCTTGCATGGACGATGCAAAGAAGCTGTTGACGCCCAAGTAACATGTGTGCAATGCCGCCCTACAAGCAAGCGGAAACCGTCACCTTTGACAACAGTTGAGCTCCAGAAAAATCTATCGCGGTTGACAGGCATGGCACCCAAAAAAATTTTGGATTTGGCAGAAGCATTATATCAGCGTGGCCTGCTGTCGTATCCCCGCACCGAGACGGATCAGTATGACAACGACTTTGACTTTGTCGGACTTTTGGATAAGCAATGCCAAGATGCACAGTGGGGTGCATTGGTATCAGAGCTGTGCGCGTCGGCAGCAGGCGCAACAGTGGCTCCGGGCGGACTCACATATGAACGCCCTCGAAATGGACGCAAGAACGATAAAGCTCACCCGCCCATCCACCCCACAGCGCATGCAAATGACCTTCGAGCTGATGAGAAAAAAGTGTATGACTACGTAACTCGTCGATTTCTCGCGAGTTGCGCGACAGATGCACTGGGTGAAGAAACCAAGGTGTGTATTGAAATGGGCGGCGAGACATTTCATACATCGGGGTTGTTTGTGAAAGATATGGCGTACTTGAAACTGTTTATCTACGAACATTGGTCTAACAAGTCGATTCCAGAGTACCGAGAGCGTCAGCGCTTCCGACCCAGCTCATTGACGATGAAACAGGGCAGCACATCAGCGCCGAAGTTGCTGACAGAGGCAGATCTAGTTCACTTGATGGACAAGCACGGTATTGGAACTGACGCGACCATCGCAGAACACATAAAAAAGGTCATGGATCGACAGTATGTCGTCATACAAAAGCAAGGCAACACCAACTATTTACTTCCTTCTACGTTGGGAATGGGACTTGTTGAAGGATACGAAGGCTTAGACACGAGTCAGCAGTTATGCAAGCCCAAATTGCGACGTGATACTGAGACACAGCTAGGCTTGATTTCTGCGGCACAGCGAACTAAAGACGATACTATTACAGAATGCATGGAAGAGTACAAAAAGATTTACGACGTTGTGGAACGAGACTTTGATCGTATTGGCCGAGCCGTGAGTACATATTTTCAAGCACTTCCCTCATCTTCCGCCCCATCTTTCCCGTCACTTGCGCAGAATACTGAAACAGCAAGAGCAGCGACTGCCTCCCATGATATACCCAAATGCCATTGTGCTCATGTATGCAAGTCGTCTACTGATGCGCGTTCCGGGCGCTCGTATTGGTCGTGTGGTAAACAGGGGCATGCCAACGATGATTGCGGCTTTTTTAAGTGGTGTTCTGCTCCGCCCCCCTCGTCGAGTGAGCCTCGCATGAAGCGCCAGAGAACTTCTGCAACCTGCCCCGAGCGCATCATGTGTCATTGTGACCTGACGGCAAAACGCTGTGAAACTCGTAAGGTACGCTATCTATCCTAACATTGAATAGGGTCCAAATACGGGACGTGTATTTTATGCATGTCCGAAAGAGAGCGCTCGTGCCAGGTGCGTGACAAGAAACTAACGTAAGATGCAAGTTTTTCGCGTGGGCTGACGAGAATGACACCGCGGTCGCATGCAGCGCGCCTTCACGCGCTCGTACAAGCTCAAAGAGAACGAGTGGTCGCAGGAATTCGAGGCGCACACCTAATCGAACGAGATAGCCATGAGACTCTGCTCTTTCCTATTGCAGGGTTCTCGCATTTGAGCATGGCTCGTACAATGGGACCCTGTTAGTCTCCATGAGGCTTCTTTATGTAGCTATTAGTCATTTATGTAATCGGGTCCGGTATTTTTGGAACCACGCGCTCTATGCACATAATGGGGGCGTCGCAATTTGCAAATTTCATATCACACCGTCGAGCCCAAAAAAATTCGACCTCGTCAAGAGTAGATTGGACCCCGCTAGCCGTGCGAGAACCGCACATACATCGTGTCATACAAATATTGAGTGAGGAGAGTCATGGATTCTTTTGAATTTGGCTCTGAGTATCCTTCTTTAGAAGAGTTACCAGCTTTTTATCACGCTTCGAAAACGACCGGCCCCCTTGAAGCAGCCAGTTCTCCCAGCAAGAACGGAACACTGATGTACGCTCACAATGACGTTTTGGTTCCTGTTCACTTAGAGGGTCACAACAACGTTTCTTTGCCCATGGCAGGCGACGATGCTGTACAGCAAAAAGACATTCATGCGCCTGGCCCAATATCCTCGGAAGACATCCATGCCTCTTCTCGCTTCTACCAAATGCTTCATGAGCACATGCCCGCAGACATCCAAAGGCCAGATAATGCTAACATGCAAGGACACCCTAATTATGAACCATTTGTGAACCAAGACAAGAGCAGTGCTCAGTCCATCGCAGGAATGCAGCCGTTCGACATGCCGGCGTTTTCTATGCACGGCAAGCTTCCACCCACAGAATCGCAGTCCTATATGTCAAGTAATAATGTGGTCTCCGGTGAGCCTGCCGCTGGATCTCAAGGCATAACTCACATGTCCAGCTTCTCGGAAAAGTCATGCCCTCCTCTTGATTCGTCGGGCGTGACGCCGGCAAGTGTGTTCTCCAAAGTCAGCAGCTCAAGCACAAATGATTTTTTAACGCCCATTACATCACCAATGCTTCAGCCTCAGGGATCGCAGCAACATGTGTATGGTCTGAATGAAGTGAAAGATGTGCAGCTGACACCCGATTTGCTGCACATGTCGTCTGCATCGTCTGGTGCGAATGTGCCCGGGCCGTCTGATTTGATGACGAGCAATGTTATGATGCCAAATGGATTTACTCATTCGATCACGCCGTCACCTACCTTATCGGCTGAGCAGCGACCTGTGCTCCGGCGCAGTAGGGCCACCGACAGCAAGATTTCTCGTGTGAGGCCATCGCCACTAATAAAACCTGTGCAGAGCCCCAAGAATGTATGGCAGGGAAAGAAGCGTGGTGGTAGCTTACATTCATCGCCATCTCTGGGAGCCATTGAATCCATCTCTAATGCCATGCAGGATTCAAGTAATGGTTTTTCGATGCCATCTCCGGCTTTGTCGCCAGCATCGATGAGTCTGCCACGAAACAACACGGGAGCAAAAGCCCTCCCTGCCCGATCATCTACGATAGATGAGACCAAGTCAGGCGTGTCCAATCCTGGCCATGGCGACACCCAAGAGCAAGCGGAGCGCACCCCTTTCTTGAAGAGTCCATCTCCCATCGAATTGGCGAATTCAGATCCGACACAGCCAGCAACGCAGCCAGCAACTCCAGGCACGTTAATGGGTCTTGCGTATTCTCCTCGGCCAAGCTCAGCGCCAGTTGAAACGGCGGGATCCGTCACGTCGACACCGGTACTACCTCCATCGACCTCATCGCAGCAAAACGTATTCTACCCACCTAGCTACGGTGGGATGAACTCATACCAAACCCAGAATGCTGTAAGCGCTGTTACGGCTTCTGCTCTGATCAATGCATCGCAGCCACCACATGGTATGTTTTTCCAAGGTGGTGCTGTACCGCACAAATCTTTTTATCCGAGTGGCATTTCCCAGGACGGCTCTGCCGGCTGGTTCAACATGCGCCGTGCGGAAAACTTTGGACTGGATCAGCGCCGAACGTCTCACAAGGCTGCGGAGCAAAAACGTCGCGATTCACTTAAGCACTACTTTGATGAGCTGCGTGTATTGTTACCTGGCATAACTGTGGATCATAATTCACCCGGTGGGTCCATGCTGGGTCCAGATGGATCAAACGAAGACCGCCTAGCCGAAGGCTTTGGGCTCATGGAGATGTCCGACCGAAATGGAGACCAGCCAAGCGCACAGGGTGAGTGTGTCACAGATCCATCCCTAGATCCAAATCGGACCATCGCCAAGGTTTTGCTTTTACGGCATTCAAATGAGTACCTTATTCGTCTAAAAAAGCGCATTGAACGACGTGATGTGGCTTTGCAAACACTCAGCGAAGAGGTGGTGCGTCTTCGGTCCATCTTAAGCAAGCAAGGCATTTCCTTTGATGGCGAGGATGCCAAGGTATCCAGCGAACTCAGTTCTCTCAGCATCAAATCAGACAAGCGTGAGCCGCCAGCAAGGCAGGATGTGCCGCCCGTTGGCCCTCCACAGAATCAGGACGCGACGCCCAAGGACGAGGAGAGACCGCTGAATCCCTAGGTGGCAAGGCTGACTATAGTGTTTTGGAGGACTTGAGTTTTTTTATATTGCTATGAAAAAGATTGTCCAAACATACATCTAGAATCGTTATACACGTATCAAACGTGAATGAATTGGGAAAAGGTAGTTAGGAGGATTGCTTTGGCTGCTTTTGGCTAAGAAGCTGGTTCAGTGTGGACACCAATTCCACACGCCGAATAGGCTTGCTCACGTATGCATTCATGCCAGCTTGTAGACACTTTTCTTTGTCACCGAGCATGGCATGTGCGGTCAGGGCCACAATGGGGATGGGCTCCAGATTGAGCGACTGCTCGCGTTCTCGAATAGCCATGGTGGCCTCGATACCTCCCATGACGGGCATGCTTACGTCCATAAGAATCACATCGTATTTGCAGCGCTGCGTCGCTTCGACGGCCTGCTCGCCATTGTCGACAACATCCACTTTGTGGCCCTGGTTCTGCAGGATCTTGCAAGCCAGCTTCTGGTTGACCAAATTGTCCTCGGCGAGGAGAATATGGTACGTAATGTCCGTGTTACCTTCGCTTGGAATGGCCGCGCTGCTTTCTAGCGAGGGAAGTAGGGCATAGTACAGGTCTTCCAGCGACATGGGCGTGTTGATGTAGGACGAAATACCGTAGTCCAAGCAGTATGTGAGATTGAGTGAGAGGGTTTCCTGGGTAACGAGATTGATGGGGATATAGCGGAGCTGTTCAATTGTGCGTAAATGTGATACCACGTATAATACGTCTGTTACGATGGCATCGATGCGGTTGAAAGACGAGCTGTGCTGCATCGTTTCATTCAGGGTATGGAAGACAATCGGTTTCAAGCCGAGTTGGTCAATCATGCGAGCCACGTCTGCTCCCTCGCCCTTGGTGTCCAGGAACAGCACCTTGCGACCTTTGTAAGGGTGCATGCGCTCATTTAATTGCTCTGTTGTGAACTTGTCGCGCCGCACTACCATGGTGAAGAAAAAGTCAGAGCCTTTGCCAAGGTGGCTGCGCACCCACATATCACCACCCATGAGGTTCACAAGTCGGCGTGAAATAGACAGTCCAAGACCTGTGCCACCATACTTCCGCGTCGTTGAGCCATCGGCTTGACAGAAAGTGTCGAAAATCATATCCAGTTTGTCCTGCTTGATACCGATACCTGAATCGGACGCACAAAACTCGAGCACAGTCTCGGCCGCATCCGGAGGGCTGTTGAGCTTGCAGCGCAATGCGACGATGCCACCGCTCTCGGTAAACTTGACGGCATTACCAATCAAGTTTGTGATGATCTGCTTAAGACGCAGGGCATCACCGATGAGAGGATCTGGCACCTCGGGTGCCACTTCGTAGACAAGGTTCAGTTTCTTTTGGGCAGCACGCACGCTTAGAGTTTTGAGCACACTGAACACGATGCCACGCAGGCTGAAGGGAATCTCTTCGATGTTCATACGACCAGCCTCGATCTTCGAAATATCGAGAATGTCGTCAATAATGGCCAGTAAATTGCTGGCAAGAGTCGAAACGGTCACGAGGTTCTCTCGCTGTGTGCGGGAAAGTACCGTCTCGAGGGTGAGCGATGTCATACCAATGATACCATTCATGGGCGTGCGGATTTCGTGCGACATGTTGGCCAAAAACTCAGACTTGGAGCGATTCGCCAGTTCGGCAGCTTCACGAGCCGCGGTGTTCTTTTGGATACTGTCACGCAGACTGTACACCATTTGATTGATCTTGGTTTTGAGCGAGTCCATTTCACCGCTGGCCTCAACGGTGACGAAGCGCGAAAAGTCACCATCCGTTGCTGCAGCAGTAATCTGGGCAAACGCACGCACTTGGGACGTTAGGTTGTTGGCCATGATGTTGACATTGTCCGTGATTTCGTCCCAAGTACCTTCGATGTCCTTCTTCTGCGCCTGAACGCCTAGCTTGCCCTCAGTGCCTACCTCACGCGCCACACGCGTGACTTCGGAGGCGAAGAACGACAATTGATCAATCATGTTGTTGATGGTGTTGACAAGATCGAGTATTTCACCGCTGACAGAGATGGTCACCTTCTGGGTCAAATCACCACGCGCCACAGCTGTCGTAGCATGTGCAATAGTTCGCACCTGCAGCGTGAGATTGGCGGCCATCGTGTTCACCGAATCCGTGAGATCCTTCCAAGTGCCATCGACACCCAGCACATTCGCACGACCACCGAGCTTACCCTCCGTACCGACCTCAGTGGCCACACGCGTGACTTCAGTGGAGAAGGTGCGCAGACTTTCCACCATGTTATTGACGGTGTTCTTCAAATCGAGGAATTCACCGCGCACTTCCACGTTGATGGTTTTGCTGAGATCGCCACGTGCGACAGCTGTATTAACTGTGGCGATGGAGCGCACCTGCGTCGTAAGGTTTGAGGCCATCATGTTGACACGCTTTGTGAGCACTTCCCATTGGCCCTTGACGTCTTCCACATTGGCCTGGCCTCCCAGACGACCCTCGGTGCCTACTTCGACGGATACGCGGATAATCTCGTCTGACAGTGTGCGCAATTGCCGCACCATGTTATTGACGGTATCCTTGAGCTCAAGAATCTCACCCTGGACATCGACCGTGATAAACTCGGTGAGCACGCCTTCGGCGACACACTTGGTGACCCGCGCGATTTCGCGCACTTGCGACGTGAGGTTGTCAGCCATTTTGTTGACACTGAGCGTGAGATCCTTCCAGATACCTTCCACATTCGGGACGTTGGCCTGTCCGCCAAGACGACCAAACGTGCCGACTTCGAGCGACATGCGCACTACTTCACTGGCAAAAACACGCAGTTGAGCCACCATGCTGTTGACTGTATCCTTGAGTTCAGCCATTTCTCCCTCGGCGGTGATTTCGATGGTCTTGGTGAGGTCACCACGTGCGACAGAAGTCGTAACCATACCGATCGACCGCACTTGCTCAGTGAGGTTCAGACACATGCGGTTTACGTTGTCTGTGAGCTCTTTCCACACACCCTTCACGCCAGGCACATAAGCCTGGCCACCCAATCGACCTTGAGAGCCGACTTCACGCGATACACGCGTTACTTCGTTCGCGAAATGCCGCAGTTGGTCCACCATGACGTTGATGGTGACTTTGAGCTCGAGAATCTCGCCGTCGGCTTGAACATCGATCTTTTTCGACAGATCACCTCGTGCAACAGCCTTGGTGACCAGCGCCACGCCACGCACTTGGTTCGTAAGGTTCTCGGCCAGGCGGTTCACCACGTCTTTGAGTTCCTTCCATGTGCCCTGCACACCCGGAACGTCAGCTTGGCCGCCGAGCTTGCCTTGTGTGCCGACTTCCAATGACACACGCGTTACTTCGCTGGCGAAATTGCCCAGTCGGTCGACCATCTGATTGATGATCTCTTTGAGTTCCACCATGACAGGTCCCTGGACAGGCACCATGATATGCTGCGATAGATCGCCTAGGGCGACCGCCTTACATACGCGGGCGATATCACGGACCTGCGCACGCAGTAAATGCAGCTCCTCTTCTGCACTAAGACCACTTTCTGCAGAAGCGTAATCGAGCATTTCGTTCGGATCCATACCCGTCGGAGCCACCGCCGCGAGAATCGGGGCGATATGTGGACTGCGCAAAACAGGATCAGCACGTTCGGCAGTCAGTCGCGAAACAGGGTCCGGCAAATTGCGTGTCTGGATGTAAGGCCGCGAACGCATATCCACGGCGTGTCTGTCCTCGGCGCACCACAGACGGCGGGCAAGGACATCGACTAGCTGCTGAATCTCGGCAATCTTGGGATTGGATGATCCGCCAATCGGAAGATGCACGAGGTGCAGCTCATCGCGCTGTGCATCACTACCACTGTGGACCGTGTGTTGGTCGTGAGAAGATGTGACAGGTACACGGGTGGCCTGAACGATGGATTGTAGCAAATTGGCGACATAGTCAAGGCCGGCATCGCCACTTCCCTCCGCTGCCTCTTGGCTCGGCACAGATGTCGGCGAGTACCGCAGTGCAGGGCGCAAAAAGGTCGCCATACAACACTTGTGGCCGACGGCTGTGAGGGCGGACAAAAAGTCGTGATGTGCGTCGCCTGACGGGGGTTCGAGGGACGGTCCTTCTTATGTAATGAAAAAATGCCTCGTAGCAGGGGGTCGGTGGATGGATGCACAGCTATCTACGACCGCCACCGTTGCGCCGACGACGGGACTTGTCTTTGACGCGATCAGCATGACCGCCGTACCAGCCACCAGGCCCTACTGGGAACGGGTGCGGTGCTCCGCTACCTGCTCCGCCATAAGCGGGCGATACAGGGCCATAGGCGGGTGGCGGCAAGACACTGTTGCGCACAACGCCGCCCCAGGGCCGCATGGGCTGGGGTGGTGGTGGTCCGGGCGGTGCTGCAGGTGGACCTGGTGGTATGGGCGGCGGGCCTGGTGGGAGAAGCGAGGTGGGCATGGGAGGGGGTGGTCCAGGCGCAGGCGCCGCCACATGAGGAGAAGCGCTGCCGCCGCCGTTCAGAGTAGACAAGAGATTTTGTATAGCATCAGGCTTGACGTTGAGGATCGCGTCCAGGGAGGGAGGCGGTCCTGGTGGTGCCGACGGAGGGGCGGCGGGTGGAGCCATGCGTCCTTCGAGACCAGTCTTGAAAAGCACTAGCACGACCAAGAGAATGTTCGCAGGGCGTTGAGCATCCCAGGCCTCGCCGAGTCCATCGGGATGGATGTCTTTAAGCCAATCTGGCACGGGCATATGTGACAAGAGGGGTGCGAGATAAAAGTCCTTGACAAGGGAGCCTTGAGCACCGGGTGCAGGTGTGAGGACACCGAAGCGCTCTTTATCGGCAAAGTAGTGCACGAGTTTATCCAGAGCCGGCGAGCTATGCAGCGTGGATGCATCAGACGAAGCAGCACCACCGGCATCCATGACCAGTACTACAATATCGTTGCGGGGAGACAGGCGGACCTGGCCCAAGTAGTCAATGGCTGTTTGGCTGGGCAGACGGCCCTCAATGATACGCTCTTGCGCAGGGAAAAAGTCCTGCCAAATCGGCGCCTCAGGCACGAAGGCAGGTTGTGTGAGCTGGCGCACATGTACGTAGGCTGACGTGTACTCAGGCATCGTGACGACGCCGTCCCACACGACAGGTTGTAGCGAGACGGTGGCCTTTTGGGTGGCGCGCACGACAAATGCGTCAGGCGGAGGCGTGCCTGATGGTGTCGTAGAGCTGGGCTCTGCGCTGCCCCCCAGGAACGAGTCAATGCACGTATCCGCCTCGGGATGTGCCTCGGTATCGTCGAGGTCAGAGACGGCATCGACCTCGGTGTCGGCTGGCGCGGATTTAGGTGCGGTGTGCCACACGTCCGTAAACGAAATGGGCTCTGGCGGTTGTCCTGCCTCGTTTTCCCTAACACTCTCCGAGGACGTGGTGGGACATGGCATCTCATCGTTGTCTGGCTCCGGCGCTGGCTCTGGTGCCGTCTCGGGCGCCGTCTCCGACTTCATCGCTTGCGGTGCTTCCGGCGCTGGCTCTGGTGCTGGCCGCGTGTCGCCCTGCTCACGCTCAATGTCTACCTCACCCTTGTGCGTGATTTTCCGAGCAGGCCCATCAGCATGCTCGTGCAAGATGGCCTGCTCCAAGGCCTGACGCTTAGCTTTTTCGGTGGCTTGTCGAATGGAGTCATTTGCAAGTGCTTCGTTTGACAGGTGCACCATATCCCGTGCACAAAGTTGGCCTGATGTAATGCGTTCATGCAGCGACACATTGCGCTGGTCCTTCAGGTTAAAGGCTAGAGAGCGGAACCGCTCCTTGTAGGCGCGAAGCGCCACGTCCTGGCCGTACGCGTGGAACAGCTCTGCCTCGAGATCATGGGCATAGGTATGTGCTGCCTCTTCTTCGAGCTTTTTTGCGGCAAATAGAGGCTCTAAAATCGATGTGAACGTCGTCAAGACGTGTTGCCGCACTGGATGGTCCTCGGCGGGTGTACGTTTAGACGTACGGGTTTTCCGGGGAGGGGGGAGGGGTGCCTCGTCAGATTCGTCCTCCTCCTCTGAGACGCCGGCTTCTTCCTCGTAGTCGGTATCCTTGGGCTGTGCGCCTTCGCATGCACCGCACACATACTCCTGCATCTGCTCGGCGGCGCGCTTCGACAGGCCCACACATCGAAAGTGGAACCACTCCCCGCAGCGGTTGCAGCATATCATGGGCGAGCCGTCGTTGCCACGGCGGCATATGCAATATTCGCTATCGTCTTCCTCGTCGTCATCGTCCTCCTCCTCCTCTTCGTCGGCGGAAGACTTGGCACGCTTGGTATCCTCTCGTGTTTCCGTATGCACACGCTTACGTCCCGCGGCACGAGTGTCTGCTGACTCGGCCTCCGGGATATAACGGGCGGCGGGGCGCTTTATGCGTGATCCTCGTCGAAGAGGTGCATCTGCTTCGACACCCATCTACAAAGCGCGCTACGTAAGGTGTGCCACACACCCTTGGAGGACAGCGTGACGGAGAGCTGGGTGGCGGTCTCTTTTCGGTCGGCTGCTTGTCACGTGATATGTTTCTTCGGGCAGACGCCGCTGGCCGACTGGAGATGAGGTGTGACTTTGACTCCAATGGCTACCCCCGTCGCACAAGTGCCCGTGCCGCCGGCCGCGCCTGCAGCGCCGCAGGTCCCTGCAGTGCCTGAAAAGACTGTCAGCAACAGCTCGCTGACTGGCTTCTTCGCTTCGCTGGACCCGATTATGCGTCCCATCGCGAACGTGTGTAGCACGATGCGTGAGATCCGCCGTTCGCTCGCGCTGCCGAACCTCGGCACTGTCGAGAAGATGCAGAACGAGGTCAAGATGGTGCAGACGTCCAACTTCCAGTTTGAGGGTGCGCGTGCGGACCTGACCAAGGCCCTCAGTATGAACCCCATTTTCCAGGTGACGCACGCATTCACGCTCGGCGGAGCTGGCAAGAATGCGTACAACTTTGGCGCCGTGTACGGCGATGAAAAGCGCTTTTACCAAGCCGGTCTTGATGATGCAGGCAATGTGACGATGCGTCTGAACCGCCTGCTATTCCCCGGTCACATCTCCAAGATCCAGGCACAGTTTGCTCCGGCAGGCGGCCAGAGCTTTGTGCAGTTGGAGCATGACTTCCAGGGCTCGGACTACAGCATGAACTTCAAGGCGCTGAACCCATCGCCCACGAATCTGACTGGTATCTATGTCGCCAACTACCTCCAGACGCTGACGCCACGCTTTGCGCTGGGTGCCGAGGCCGTGTACCAGCACCCGAGTCCTGAGATTGAGGAGGCGACCGTGGGCTATATGGCCAAGTGGGTCGGTCCTGCGAAGGAGTGGATCGCGACGGCGCAGTGGCAGCCGCAGGGTATCGCTCAGCTCACGTACTGGCACCAGCTGAGCGAGCAGGTTGACGTGGCTGGTGACCTGCAGATGATCACGCTGCCTCAGCGCCGCGATGCACAGGCGTCGCTGGCCGCGCGTTACTCGTTCCGCATGGCATCGCTGCGTGCGCAGATCGACAGCCTCGGCAAGCTGACGTCCGTGTACGAGGCGCGCATCTCGCCCGCGTTTGCGCTTACCTTCAGCGGTGAGCTGGATCACTTGAGTGGCGGAGCCAAGTTTGGCTTGGGTGTGTCGATCGAGAGCGGCGTCGAGCCTGTCGACCCGATGGCGCTGCCACCCACGCCGCCGACGGTGCCGATGTAGGAGGCTAGAAAAAATGATACACTATGGATAATAGAGAAAGGTGCCTTGCGTAGGTGTCTCGTTGCGAGGGAAGAGGAGGTGCTGGAGCAGGCATTGACCTTCCGCAAGCATGTTGTTGGCCTGGATAGGAATGAAAAAGAGGGGTGCGACGATGAGGAAGAACGACATGAGCACCATGTAGCGGATGACGACGGGTGTGTGCTGTACGAGCGATGGGTGGAACTTGCTCACATACGTCGAAGCCACCGTCATGAAGCCGTTCAGCACGAAAAAGAGCGTCTGGCTTCCGTGGAGCCTGGGCGCGGGCGAAAAGTGCAAGAGGTATTCGTGCAGCAGGCCGGAGACGAGGAAAGTCATGATGGCCTGGAGGGAGTGGAAGAAGAAGCGCTGGTCGAGGCGAGGAGGCGTTTTGTGCTCGGGTTTCTTTTCGGGTGCCTGGCGCACGTTGGTATTTTTGCCTTGGAAGATGACGCGGTGTAGCACCGAAGCAATCGCGCGGTTCCAGCGCGACCAAAATGTACGAATGCTCGTGGTGAAGAAGGGGTTCTCAAACATGGGCAGCTGCTCGACGCCAAACACGAGGCCAAACGCGTTGAGCGAGAGCGCGCCGCCCGACGACAGCATAAAGTACAGTGCGAGGTACATGAGCAGCAAGTTGATGCGATACGAGAACCACGACTGCTGGCCGAGCATCTGTGCGGGAGGGAATACTGGCGCGAGGGCGAACGAGAGCACGCTGCGGATGAGAGCGATGCCGAGCTTGTGCAAGCTCGTGAGGCGCGGCGTGCTGCGGATGCCCTTGGCCGCACGGTATTCGAGGTCGACGGTCTCGACAGGCAGGAGCCACAGGTGCGAGTAGACGAGGCGGAACGACCAGCTCTCTACCTCGGCGCGGGTGCGCATAGCAAACATGTCCCATGTCATGAGCGAGGCGCGGAAAGCGACGGCGGCGCGGACGTACGAGATCATGCATGAGCGGCCGCGATCGAGAAACGTCGGCCAGAGGAGGAGAAGCGTCGACAGGGCCACGGTGACGGTGCGGCGGATCGGCGTGGCCCGTGCAGCCGTGAGGCGGTACAGGACGATGAGGAGGAGCGTGATCACGAACGTGTCAGCGATGAGGCGCCCAAACTCGTCGGCGATGTCCTCCAAAGCAATAGGCGGCAGGGGGAATGTGTAAACAGACGCGCCGAGCGGCTGAGCGATCGTGGCAAACACATTGTGGGACGTGCGCAGCTGGGGCAGCACTTCGAGCACGCGCGGCAGATGCGCGACAAAGAGGCGCGCGGGGTTGTAGGCGGGCGGCACAGGGAGCCCTGGTTGGGACAGCCAAGTCAGCATGGACCCTGACATGGGTGGCGGCGCCTGTCGTATTTAAGGGCGCTGCCGGACCACACAGCCGGTGGGGGCGCCAGAGACATGATTGGGTCTATTTCAACTCTAAACGACGCCCACATTCACGTGCGCGTGTCCGATGCCAAGCCGCACGCTGTGTTCGTCGTGCCACTCGAACGAGACATGGCGCAGGGTATCGATGGGCGACAGCTGTGCGGCCGCGCCTAGGTGCAGCTCGATCGTGCGGTAGGTATGTGTCGTGGCTGACGTGGGGCGGAACATGTTCATGAAGCCGCCGTGCAGCCGCCAGAGCAGGACGACCTGTTCATCGAGACTCATGGATAGGAAGCGGCGTCCGTCGGGAGAGAAGGTGCACGCTGTCACAGCGCGCCTATGCCCGTCGAGCACGTACATGCGCGTGCCGGACTTGAGGTCGTACATGACGATGAAGCCATCGGGTGTGCCGACGGCGAGGCGCTGGGATGCGCCGTGGAAGGCAATCATCGGATACGTCCGCACGAGCTCGTTGATCATGAGCGTCGCCGACTTGGCCAGGGAGGAGCGCACGCCCACGTGCGTCGGGTCGAGCGAGCGCACGACGGCCTCAGCCAGGCGCGGCAGGCTGGGGTACAGGACCAGCGGCTTTTGGTGGATCATGAACGCCACGAGCCGCTGCGTCACTTGGCTCTGCTCGACGGACGGCGCGTGCAAAATGTCCATAGCCAGCGTGCTCATGAACAGCGTGCTGTGTTTTTCCGCGAGTGCGAGCGTCGCGCGGCGCGCAAGGCCACGCAGGCCATGGCCCTCGTCTTGCGTCGCAAGGCAAAATACACGCCGCACGAGATCGACCGTGTCAATGTAATGCTGCCACACATGGCACCCGACACACAGTTCGAGCGCGATGTGCGCCTGTCGCGTACCTGGCGTGGCATGCGCAAGGAATGCGAGCACAAGCCGCGCGACGTGGCGGAGCAGCGCGGGCGGAAAGTAGGCGTAGCGCTCCGCGCACACGAGGCCCAGCACCAGGACGGCCTCTTCTTCGACGCGGGCGACATCCGCGAGCGGCACGGACGGCAGGTGCGGGGCCCATACGTGCTCGAGGTGCGCAAGCACATGCGGCGGGGCGGCGCGTGCGTACGTGACAAGGACGAGGCGCGCGGCGGCACGAATCGCCTCGTTGTCGTCCAGCACGAGGTGAGCGATCCGCGGCAGCGACGGAAACACCAGCGATGCCGGACGCACGATCCGGCTCATGAAGGCGGGCGTCAGAAGCGCATGCAAAAGCTGCTGCGCGGCATGCGCGTCGACGGCTGCCGCGTACAAGAGGCCGAGGGCCGTCGTCAGCACGAGATGCTCGGCCGTGGCCTCGGGACTCGTCGTGAAGCGGACGTGAGCGGCCGCATCGCAGGGCAGGCACACAGTGCGGCCCGATACGTAGCCCACCAACGGCGTCGTCGACTTGGCCGCCCCGAGACGGAACACGGGGTCCAGCTCCAGCGGCACAAGCACGGAGATGATCGGCGTCAGCACGTCGGCCTCGCGCACGGTAGGCGGCGGCAGCGGGGCCGATGCGAGCACGGCGCGTTCCCAGGCGTCGAGCGACACATGTAGCTGTCGACACGCGACGTCCATGGCGCGATGAACGTTGGCAAGGAGGATGCCAGCGGCGTCCGCACAGCCGCTCGGCACCAGCATGCCGGAGGGCACCGTGCGTTCGGAGAGTGGCCAAGTGTGGTCAGGCACGAGGGCCGTGCGCTGGAGATGCCCTGTCGTGATGTCCCAAGAGTGCACGGCTTCCGCGTACACCAGCGCAATGGCGTGATCGCGCACGGCGACATGAGTGAGTGCGCCGGCCGAGGGAAAGAGGTGGACGAGACGCACGTCATCGAGGGCCAAGAGGGCCGCGGTGCCGTCGGTGGCTACGCACACGACGCACCCAAAGAACCGCGACGTCGGAGCGAGTCCTGTGAGCGGCACAAACGTCTGTACAGGCGCAGTGAAGCACGACCAGGCGGCCTCCAGACGCAGCGTCGATGCATTCCACACGCCCACATCGCCACACGGTGTCCCGCCCAGCATGTGCCGCGTGCCTGTGCGTGGATTCGTGACGACCTGGAGGAGCGACACGTCACGATCCCAGCGCGATGCTGACGCTGCGGCAGGCGTCGGCGACGTCGACATGAGCATGTCGTCGAGCGACATGACCGCGACACCGCGTCCGTGGGACAGTGCCACGATGAGGCGGTGCAGGCTTTGTGGCCATGTGCATGTCCACGGCAGCGGCCCAGGGGCGCACGACGCCGGGAGCGGAGGCGCCGCCAGGGCACCGGGTATCGGCACGACGACATGCGGCACGGTGGGCCGATCCTCGACATGGAGGGTCGAGCGCAGGTGCACCATGTGCTTGCCACACACGACGCCCGTCGCCGAGCCGAGGTCGACGAGTCTCTCGACCGGTGAGGGCATCGCTCGCGTCATATCAGCACACACAATGTGGTCAGTCGTGGCGAGATACCATGTATCGCGGAGCAGCAAGTCGACCACCTGTCCCTCAAAGGTAGCCAGCACGCGCTCCGTGCCGCCTAGGGACACGCTGCGCACCTCGTGCTCGTGTGTGTATACAAACGCCAGGGCCGACATGTCCCAGGCCAGCGCACTCGCGCTGGGCAGGGGCACGCTGGCCCATGGCACAAGACGCTGGGCGGCGCGGTCGATACGCAGCAGGGTGGCGTGCCTTGTCCCATGCAGCGCCACCAAGTCCCTCGAGGCATGGATGGAAACGGGCGGGGGACACGTACTCTCGCCCACGAGCGACATGGTGCGCACGTCCCAGACGGACAGGCGCTCCGACGCCTGATACACGATGAGAAGCGCGTCCTGAGCGTGCATCGACAGAACGCGCGATGCGTCTTGGGGGTGCAGGCGCAAGAGACACGTCCACACGCCGTCATCCAGCCTCCATCGCGTCGCAGGCACGATCGGCGCGCTAGTCTCCTGCAGAAGTGTGGGCGGTGGCGACGGCGAAGAACGCGGCGGTGGTGGTGGCCATCGGGACGTCGGTGCAGGAGGCGTGTGGCGCACCGCACCCAAAGCCTGCGACTCGAGCGAGTCTTCCGCCTGATGCGCCGTATTCTCATCCAGCTCAGCAGGCGCAGACGTGGCCTGCGACATGCCGACCGTGGCTGCTTGCGGTGCGTCCTCGGATGCGTGGGGCGATAGGTGAGCCACGAGCCTTTCGAGGTGCCGTCGGTGCGCTCGGCGGGTCATGCCTCCTTGAGGCCGCTCAGCACGCGGGAGCGGCGCCTCCGTGACCCGCACAGCGTGCCTGGCATAAATAGACACCGTACCATCAGCATGCCCGGTGGCAAAGCATGCATGGCCTCGAGTAGGTTCGTCATCGTCCAGACCCGGAGGCGGGACGTGGAACCACGTCGAGGACCACACCGGGTCGTCGTCTTCGCTGTCCGACCATGCATCCTCCTCCTCCATGCTTCTTGTGGCTTGCGCTGGCGCTGGCACGGGCGGCGGCGCTCGAGGCACGCCCAGCGGAACGAGCAGCGCATCCGCGCGACGCATCAAGCACGACGACAGGGCCGGAGGCCGGAGGGTCGATTAGCTAAAGCGCGAACGGACCTCATACTCGGCCGAGACGCGTGGACAGGGGTCGTGGGTCGATCGCGACCCACGCGTGTCAGGACGCAACAACCATGTCGTCAGCAGGCACGGGTGGCAAGTCGGGACCCGCAGGACAGAAACCCGAGGCACGGAAGCCAGTGTCCCAGTCTGTTCGCGCAGGCTTACAGGTACGTTTGTGCACGCTCACGCCAGTTCCCTGTGGGACGTATTCACCGTCACCTCAAGAACAAGTCGCAAAACAACCTTCGTGTGGGCGCCAAGGCCGCCGTGTACTTGAGTGCCATCCTCGAATACCTTACAGCAGAAGTGCTTGAGCTGGCAGGCAACGCCTCGAAGGACCTGCGCGTCAAGCGTATCACGCCCCGTCACTTGCAGCTCGCCATCCGCGGTGACGAGGAGCTGGATTCGTTGATTCGCGCCACGATTGCCGGTGGTGGTGTGCTGCCATACATCCACAAGTCACGTACGTACATACGCACTGACACCAGTCATCAAAACGCCCGGCAAAAAGAAGGGTGCATCCGAGTGATAGCTTCTATGGGCGGGCGTGTCGCGCCCGTAGCGTGTAGTGGGTAGGGATCGTGTTTATATGTGCCACGTGGTTTAATTCGCACGTACATACCGACCGGCACGAACGCATGCCTGGGGATCATGCCGCATGATCCAGGGGTGCCGAAGCACCTTGGAGAGCGGCAGGCGGTCGGCGGGGTTGTAGCGCAGCAGCGAGCGGATCAGATCCTTGGCTTCAGGACTAAAATGCTCCGGCATATGCAGGTCCACCGCCGCAATGCGCTTGTACGTCATGCTAGCTCCACTCAGCTCCTCAAACGGCGGCACGCCCTCCAAAAACTCATACGTTAGCACACCCATCGCCCACAGGTCCACGGCCCCACCATGTGGCTTGCCCTCGACCATTTCAGGCGGCAGATAGTCCAACGTACCGCACAGTGTTGCACGGCGGTTGCCAGGCGCATGCACACTCCATCCAAAATCAGCAATCTTCACCTCACCACGTATGCCGACAAGCAGGTTCTCCGGCTTGATATCACGGTGAATGATGTGCTTGGAGTGCAGGTACTGCAGTGCATCGGCAATCTGGGCAATGTACTTGGCCGCTGTGCTCTCGTCAAAGCGCCGCTCCGGCAGCTTGGACAGAATCTTGAACAGCTCGCCGCGCCCTGCAAACTCCAGCATCATGAAAATCCGGCCACGGTCATGAAAGTAGCCATACATGCGCAGCACATTCGGGTGCCGCAGATTCATCTGGATCTCAATCTCTCGGCGCAGCTGCAGATCCACCTTGTTTTCCATCAGTTCCTTTTTGTACACACACTTGAGGGCCACTACATAGCCCTGGTTGCCTAGACGCGCCGACGTCACGGATTTCGTTCGCGCCAAATACACGCGCCCAAACTTGCCTTTGCCCAGCGGACGCCCGATCTCAAAGTCATGCAAACCCCATGGCCGCGTCGGTTGGTGGTGCAGACCTTCCATTGATGAGTCCATCTCCAGCAACTGTGCTTCAGTCGATGTGTTCCGACGCCCCTTTTTCTCGTCACGCTCGAGTCCACCATCGTAGCGGCCCAGATCCAGCCTCGCAGACTCGGCTCCTGGCCTCGACGATCCCACGGCTGATTCTTGCATGCGCGAGACAGAAGATGTACGCACCGATGGTACCGTATCTTGCGCATGTTTCGCAGTAAGGGGAGCGCGCGGGTATGTAGTCTGCTCGGCCTTGGCTTTGAGGGGACGGGGCTGAAACGGGTGTGGAGCGGCTTTCCGGTGCTGCGACGTCATCCATGTCGTATTCAGAAGTGATGTCGCACTCTTGCTCTTATCAGTCGTCGATCCATGCAATGACATGGACGACATGCGCGACTCTAGCTTGTCATGCTCACTCATCGCAATGGCAACAAGCCAAGATCAACACTGACGGACGCGTCTTCCGTCACGTGAACAAAAACGCCTAGAGGCCATACGAGGTGCACGGCCCTTGCCGAAAGCCATGGTGCTGTTTTTCACGTCGACAGGTACGTGCATGGATTCTTATTTCAGCGTACAAGGAGCCTGTGAAAATTTTCATGGGCCGCGACAAGGTTGAAAGTGGGTGCTCGCTATACTGACCCAAAGACGAAGATTTACTGGCGCATGGCTTCCCAGAGGTACGTGTGCCACGACTCACGCCAGGATGTATGGTTCCACGTTGACAAGGTACGCACGGTGGGCTAAATAAAGTTTTCTTCAGCACATGTGTATCTCCGCATGCCTGAGGGGATGGAGTGGACATCGATTCCTGAGGGGATCTTGGAAGACTGTTCGCAACTTGTCAAAGCCAACTCCATCGAGGGCAACAAGAAAAACAATATTACGATTATCTATACGCCGCATGCCAATGTCAAAAAGACAGGAGACATGGCTGTGGGATCTGTGATGTTCCACAATGACAGGCTCGTCAAGCGCTTCCATGTCAAGGAACGCAAGAATGAGATTGTCAATCGACTCAACAAGACAAAAGAGGTGCGAGCCGTGGACTTTGAAGCAGAGCGTCAGGAGCGTGAGCGTGCACTAGGACGCAAGAAAAAAGAGCATGCGCTTCTGCAGGTGCGTTAGGTAAAGCTGACCATCAGCAAAAGGAAACGCTGGAGGCCAAACGCATGTACAAAGAACAGGCCGAGGCGAGGGATTACTCGAAATGTACGCTCGCGTATGCTAATCACAGTGTTTTCCGAAGAGGCCATTGCAGAAGAGCAGCGCGCCAAAGAACGCCGTGCCCGTATTCGCGCCGCGCAAAAGACTCCGAGGGAGGAGGACGATGCGTATGAGAGTGACGACTCGTTCATGTAGATAGTGCGCACATGCTGCCCCACGTAGTATATCCACGGACAAGATGGCCGAGTGGTTAAGGCGGTCGCCTGCTAAGCGCACAACCGTTCCGGTTGGTAAGCGATTGGGTTCTGCCCGCGTGAGTTCGAATCTCATTCTTGTCGAATTTTTTTACTTTGCTTTGTCTTCGAACGGACTTGGGTCGATACGCTATGGAATCTACTCAGCCCCACACACCATGATTGGTTTCTGCGTTAGCTTTTTCAGCGCACGTACTGGAAAAGGTACCCCACGTTGGGCCGCCGAGAATCAGCGTCGTCATCACCCACTTGAGCTGGCAGTGTGAGTGCAAGAACACGTACCGTCACGCTAAGCGCTGCTCCACGGCGGATGTTGACGCACAGCATGACCAGCGCTTCGAGGATATGGATGCCGATAGCCACGTTTTTGATCTTGCGCATCACAGAGGGGCCACCAAGAGCTTGGCGTATCCATGCACCCATGGTGTTGGGCGCAGCCTGGTCCACGTACAAAAAAGCGCTTAGGAGAAAGAGAACCTGGTAGGCCTCTCTTGGAAACTTGTATCGGATCACAGTGACCATGGTAACGATGCAGGCAGCTGTGGTAACCGGAGGGAGCCGTGGCTCCTCGGGCGGACTGGGCGCACGCTCTCCGGCAGCGTGGCCGCGTGGAGGCAGCATGGGAATTAAGTTTCCCCACGTGCTGCAGCCGCGCAGAGGCTCCACGTTGGCACATTGAGTCGCGCGCGGCTTGTCATGGGCGCTGCATGCTGTGTGGGATCTGCAGCAGGTGCGTCCCTAGACGGCTCGCTTCTCACATATGTAATGGAGCTAGGGCTGGGGTATGCGAGTCACAACGTGACAATGACTATCCATGTGCTGTTGACGCTGTGTGTGGGCGTTGTTCTCATGTACGTGGCTCTTGTGCTTGCGACACCGAAGGCGCTGCATACGAGTGCCGAGGAACGCAGGTATGTGAGTGTAGAGCACATGGATGAGTCGAGGCCCTTGCCGTCGCTGGAAGAGCCGGCTCAGGTGCAGCTAAGTGTGGTTGTGCCGATGTACAATGAAGAGCAGCGGCTCGAATCGATGCTGGATGATGCGGTTGATTGGCTCGAGAGCGTGCGTGCCTCGCATCTTCCTTTGGCAGAGGGCGTAGAGAGTCCCTATACAGTGACTATGCCGTTGCGTGAGCCTCTACGCACGTATGAGGTGTTGATGGTAGACGACGGTTCACGGGACAAGACAGTGGATGTGGCGCGGCGGTACACCCAGCGCCGAACGCTGCCAGGGGGTGCAGAGCTCCGTATAACGTGCATGCATTCAAATCGTGGCAAGGGTGCGGCCGTGCGGCATGGTGTCTTGCACGCGCGAGGTGCCTTTATTTTGTTTGCTGATGCCGATGGAGCGACGCAATTTAGCGAGTTAGCCAAGCTGGCGCGGGAGATGGTGCGTGTTATGACGCCTGCAGGACAGGGCATCGTGGTGGGATCGCGTGCGCATTTGGTGACCAGTGAAGCGGTGGTCAAGCGCAGTTTCCTGCGCAACTTTTTGATGCGGTGCTTCCACCTGACGCTGTCGCTGCTGATGCGGCCGCCGACACTCAGTGGTCTGTGGCCACGCATTCGGCCCCGTGGAGCGACCGTGATGCGACTGCCGCGGCAGCCCGAGATCCGCGATACGCAGTGCGGCTTCAAGCTGTTCGCACGTGCGACTGCGCAACGGCTGTTTCCGCTCGCGCACATTGACCGCTGGATCTTTGATGTCGAGCTGCTGCTTCTGGCGGAAATGGCGTGTCGCATGAGCGAGGCCGATCACGTCTTACGCCCCGAGGCGATGCGTGGAGATGGCCATGATACCCTTCTTCGCCTGCCGCTTCCCGTCGCAGAGGTGGCCGTCCATTGGACGGAAATTGACGGCAGCAAAATCCATCTGCTCACAGACTCGCTACGTATGGGGCGCGACCTCATTGTGATCCGCCTCAACTACTGGCTTGGCCGCTGGCGCGGCCCGCCCAGTGTGTACGCCTGAGCCAGAGCCGCCGCCGTAGATAGACCCAACGCGGTGGCCCCGTGATTGGCAGTAGGGAGGAGATGTCACGTGCACGGTCCGAGGGCCGTCGGCGCCGTGGCCGCTGTCCCTGCGTCGCTTGTCAGACGATCACGTTGGCTGAGCAGCTCCGTTTCAGCCCGTGGGCGATAGTGTGTGTGCGGGAGCCATGGCGACACTCAATGTGCGCGATGCCCTGTCGTACCTCGACCAGGTCAAGGTCCAGTTCACGGACCACCCGGATGTGTACAACCGATTCCTCGATATCATGAAGGACTTTAAGAGCCAGGCGATCGATACGCCCGGCGTCATCGAGCGTGTGTCCATGCTCTTCCGCGGGCAGCCGAGTCTCATACAGGGCTTTAATACGTTCCTGCCCCCGGGCTACCGCATCGAATGCAGCTTTGATCAGCATGACGGGAATGTGATCACGGTGACGACGCCGAACGGCACCACCACACAAACGCTGAGCGGCGGCGGCGGTGGCGGGGGGATCAGGCCGCCGCCGCCACCACCCGTGCCTCCGCGTCTGCCTCGCCCGTCGTCGGACATGCCGGGCAGTGCCGCGCCATCCGCCGCTTCCTCCTCCGCACCGCCGCCTCCCCCGGGGCCCGTGCCACGAGGCGAGTACGTGGATCGTGTGCCGTCCTCTGTGCGTCCGCCTGGCGGCATGGGCCTGCCGCCCTCTATGCCGTCGCCGCCCGGTGCATATGCACCGCCTATGGGCTACGAGCCACTCGGACGTGGGCCGCCAGGTGCCGCGGCGGCGCCGCCTGCCGCCGGTCCGCCCCTGGAGCCTGTATCGCGGCCGCCCGTGGAGTTCAACCATGCGATCAGCTACGTGAACAAAATCAAGCAGCGCTTCAGCGGCGATCCTGACACATACAAGCAGTTCCTTGAGATTTTGCAGACGTACCAGAAGGAGCAACGGCCGATCCACGAGGTGTATGCACAGGTCACGGTGCTCTTTGACCATGCGAAGGACCTGCTCGAAGAGTTCAAGCAGTTTCTGCCCGATACGGGTGCCGCCGCGCACGACGGGCCGGGCGGGAGCGGAGGGCTGTTCGGCATGCTGGGCCACATGACGAACGGGGGTCCGCCGCCGCCGCCACCAGGTATGGGCGCTGAGGGCAGTGGCATGCCGCCGTACGATCCCATGCCTCGGCCGCCGCCGCCGCCGCCCAGCAAAAAGCGAATGGTGCACGAGGCACCGGCCGCTGTGCCCGAACCCAAGTCGTCGGGCCGCAAGCGCAGCAAAAAGAGCGATATGCCGTCACACCCCCGTGGCACGTTTATGCCGCCGCCGCCCGGCACGGGCGTGCATGGCGAGGTGATGGGCGATGCGGTGTATCCGCATGGCGCGCCCCTGCCGCCGGGCTACGAGGCGCTGCCGCCGGAGGGCTACCTGCCAGCGCCAGGCCCGCCGTCGTACGCGCCGCCCCACATGATGGGCGGCGAGATGATGCCGCCGCTGGCGCCGCAGATGGCGACCGTCGATGAGGTCGCGTTCTTTGAGCGGGTGAAGAAGCATCTGGACGACCGGACGACGTACCTCGACTTTTTAAAGTTGCTCAACTTGTATGCGCAGGACATGATTGATGTCGCGACGCTCGTGGATCGTGCCACGCTGTTCCTGAGTGGCCGCCCCGAGCTGCTGAGCATGTTCAAGGGGCTCGTGGGGTACGACATGGGCCGGCACGGCTGGCTGGAGAACGAGGATCCCGTGCTGGACAATGTGCCGGCGCTCGAGCGCGAGCGCTTTGATCTGTCGTTGCAGAAGTCGTGTGGCCCGTCGTACCGCAAGCTGCCGGAGAGCGAGGTCAACTTGTCGTGCAGTGGCCGCGACGCCCTGTGCTGGGAGGTGCTGAACGATGGGTGGGTGAGCTACCCGACCTGGGCGAGTGAGGGCGAGTCGTTTAATCCGCACAAGAAGAATGTGTACGAGGACGCGCTCTATCGCAGCGAGGAGGAGCGGCACGAGTACGACTACCATATCGAGGCGAATCTGCGCACGATTGCGCTGCTGGAGCCGATCGCCGCGCGTATCGCGGCGATGGATGCGGAGGAGCGCGCGGCGTTCCGTCTCAAGCCGGGACTGGGCGGCCAGAGCAAGAGCATTTACCAGCGCATCATGAAAAAGGTGTATGGCCGGCAGCACGGCCTCGAGGTGATTGCCGCGCTGCACGACAACCCGAGCATCGCTGTGCCGATCGTGCTGGCGCGCCTCAAGCAAAAGGACGAGGAGTGGAAGCGTGCTCAGCGCGAGTGGAACAAGGTGTGGCGCGAAGTCGACGCGCGCAACTTTTACAAGGCGCTCGACCACCAGGGCGTCAACTTCAAGAGCGCTGACAAGAAGGCCATCACGACCAAGGCGCTCGTCCATGAGATCGAGGCGCTCGTCGCGACGCAGCAGCAGCGCCGGCTGGCGATGGATCCGAGTCTCCCGCGCCTTGCGCCGCGGTCGCAGCTGTCGTTCGTGATGGACGACCCGGGCGTGTGTGCCGATATCCTGCGCCTCGTAGCGCATCACATGGACCGTGCGGCGCTCTCGGACCAGGACCGGCACCGCATGCAGCACGTGTGCAAGACGATCTTGCCGCGGATGCTCGGCGCGGTGCCGGACGCTTTGGTGGATCTGCTGAAGCGCAGCGACGACGAGGAGGAGGAGGACGTGGGTGACGACGACGACGAAGGGGAACGTCCGCGTGCGCCGGCCGTCGAAACGTGGCATGTCCACACGCCGTCGACGTCGACGCCGCATGCAGTGCCGACGAGTGTGCAGCTGTTTGGCAACACGACCATGTACGTGTTCCTGCGCCTGTGGTGCCTGCTGTATGCGCGCCTGCACAGACTGAAGCACAAGGACATGGCGAGCGAGCATTCGCCCAAGGTGAATCCACTCGCGGCCGACCTGGGCTTGATGGACACAGCGAGCGGACCGGCGGGCCTCGTCAACTCGATTGCGATGCGCCTGCCCGGCTCGAAGCGGCCGGAGCATACGGCGCATCTCAGTGAGGCCGACGAGGCGGCGCTGGCGCTGCAGCCGTCGCAGTACTATGCCGTGCTGCTGGAGGTCATAGCACGGCACCTCGACCATGAGCTCGACCAGGCGTCGTTCGAGGAGGCGGTGCGGTACATGTACACACACGACGGGTACGTCGTGTACACCGTCGACAAGGTCATCCAGGCGCTCGTCAAGACGGCGCTGTCGATCAGCACGGACGCCAAGTGCCAGGAGCTGCTGGACAACTACACGTCGACGCTGCGCGACTGCGACGCGCTGTGCGAGGGCCCGGCTGAGGCGCGCGATGTCCAGCTGTACCGCCGCCTCATAGCCGCGCGCATGGCCGCCGAGCAGACCGTCGGGCGCGACGAGCATCTGTTCCGTATCGAGGCGCGCCCACAAGACGGCACGCCGCTCAGCGCGACCCTGCACATCCAGCTCCTGTCGCACGATGACCTGACGCTCGACGAGCCGCACGACCGCGAGCAGCGCTGGCTGCAGTACATTGCCAGCTACTGCCTGTGGGCGCCGACCGAGGGCCTGCCGGCCAAGACGAGCGCGCCCTTCCTGCACCGCAACCTGCCGCCCACGCCCGAGCCGGAGGCCGACGGCACGCGGTTCATCGTCAAGAACGCGCTGGACATTCGCGTGTGCATCAAGACGTACCGCCTGTTTTTCGTGCAGGACACGGAAGACGTGTTTGTGCGTCTCCAGGTGCCGCCTAGCCAGGACGAGACGGCGCGCCGCGCCGCGCGTCGCCGCGATCGGTGGCACGCCTGGCTCTCGGCACGGCACGAAGCCATGTCATCAGAGGCAGCAGAAAAGTCCTCTACATAGTGCTATAGCGAGCCTAGCTTTTACAGGTCATCGAGGTCCTCGTCATCGTCCTCGCCTTCGCCCTCCTCGGCATCGTCGTCACTCGCCTCCTGGAACTCAATCTCGTCGCCTTCTTCGCCGAACTGGTCCTCGCTGATCTTGGTCGCTTCCGGCAGCTCGCCATGCTGCTTGAGGCTGCGTGCCTCGTCTGGCGTATACTTCTGGATCACATCGGCCTTGCCATCCTCAAACTCACGCAGCGACAGCAGGATAATATCGCCGTTGTTGATCCATACCTTTTTGCGCATCTTGCCGCGAATATGCGCCAAGCGCTTCTCACCGTCAAAGCACAGCGCCTCCAGACGCCCATTTCCCAGCATCCTCACGACCTGTGCATACTCCTGGCTCTCGTCCTTGAAAACGAGCTCGCGCTTGGCCTCGTCATCATTCCTTCCGCGTCGGCGATTCTTTCCGCCCTTGCCCTTGGCCTTTGGCATGATGGCGAAAAAACCCCTGGGCCACCGCCGCCTCGCGGCGACTGCGGCGGGGTCACGTGAGAACGTGTCGCACCGCCGCGTGGGGCCCTGGGCCTGGTTGCCAGACGCCATGAACGCCCAGCGCACCGGTCCACCAGGGGCACGCCCACCCCCCCTGCAGCGCCCCGTGCCGATGCATCCATCGGGTAGCGCGGCCGTGCCCGGCCGCCCCATGCGTCCTGGCGCCGCGGCCCGTCCCGCACGGCCCATGGCGCCCCCCGCCGCCCGCAGGCCCGGGACGATGGGCGTTCGGCCAGGCGTGCGCGCCGCGCGCCCCCCTGCACCCCAGGCGTACCAGCGCATCCAGTCGCCTTCACCGCACCAGCTTGACGCATCTGGCTCGTACACGCCGCCGCCCTATCGCGCGAGTCCCGCACAGCACACGCCTATCCAGCCGACTTGGGACGTGCAGCAGGACGCGTATGGCCCAGAGATGCCGCGCGCCTGGGACGGGTACCCGCAGGCGAAGGACATCCCAGGCTTCGGCGCGAGTGATATGATGAACGATGCGACGGCTCAGATGGGCATGCAGTTTGGTCGGCACGTCGCCCAGGTCGGCGGTGAATACATGCAGCGCAATTTCCGTGCCTTGCTGCCGATGCCGATCCTCAAATACTACTTTAATGTGTCGAACTCGTACGTGCTGCACAAGCTGCGTATCATTCTGTATCCGTGGCAGCACAAGCCATGGTCGCGGCGCTTGCGCTACTCGACGCCCTATGGCGGCTCTGGCATCATGTCGCCCGGGCAAGGCAGCTCAGCCATCTATGCCGGCATGAGCACGCCAGACCGACCCTCCTCTGTGGAAAGTGATCGCCGCATGAGCGCCTCGGAACCCGTGTCCTACTGCCCGCCGCGTGAGGATGTCAACAGCCCCGACATGTATATACCCCTCATGGCGTTTGTCACGTATGTCATCGCGACGTCGTTCATTTACGGCCTTCGCGGCCGATTCCATCCAGAGGTGCTTGGATACACGGCGTCTAGAGCACTTGCCATCGTGCTCATTGAATTCAGCATCGTCAAACTTGGATGCTACCTTCTCAACATCCAGGGTGATCATACCGTTTTCGACCTGCTTGCGTACTCGGGCTACAAGTTTGTCGGCACCCTCGTGGTCCTGGCCGTGGGCTGCCTCCATGTCGGCCGCTGGCTCTACTGGCTCACCTTTCTCTACATGTTTGCCGCGAATGCCTTCTTTTACCTGCGATCGCTGCGCTATGTGGTCCTGCCTGATCCAGCTTCGCCATCGAGCGTCACGGTGACACCAGGTCAGCGAGCTGCACGCATCCAGTTCTTGTTTGGCATTGCCATGTCTCAGATTTTGTTTGGTTGGTTGTTGATTGTAGGCATCAATTGAGAAAGACATCGTTTTCCAGTCCAAAAACAACGCGCCCCAACCGAGCGGCGCTCGCCCAGGGTCGCCTGGCGGAAAAAAAGTGACCAGCACGGGGCTCGAACCCGCAACCTCCTGATTCCCGATCAAATCGTAGTCAGACACACTACCAATTGTGCTAACCGGCCAACTGATAGAAGCCGACTTGAGGCTAGACTATATGTTCCCTTGAGAAGGGGGTGCACAGAACGAAAAAGACATGACCAGCACGGGGCTCGAACCCGCAACCTCCTGATTCCCGATCGAATCGTAGTCAGACACACTACCAATTGTGCTAACCGGCCAACTGACACTGAATCTGGTTGAAGGATGTCTACCTATGCGTTCCCAGTGAATCCAGGGTGTCAAGCGCGAAATGGCCCAAATTGGCCACATAAATCTGTCTTGATCATACATAGCTGATAGCAAGGCTAGGTGCCTATGATGACCACATCCCGACCAGGCGTGGGCGCCTCCGCCCTCGTCATACCAACATAGATCCTCCTCCCCAGTACATACGTCCTGTATCTAGCACGTTTGCCCTCATCCAAGGCCCATGCAGCGGGGTAGGCTCGTCCACAATGCTCCGTGCCACGCATATGGTGGATCGGCCGAGGAGGAAATTTTTTTCTCCTGCGCAGAGGCGCCACGTTCTTGTCCACCGCCTTCTCGTGAGGATGAGTGTGTCGTCCATGTCGTCTGACGAATCGACTGGGCCGAGTACGCCGCCAGAGAGCGTCCAGGGGGACGACGCATGGAAGATGCCACATACATTTCGCACCCTTGAAATGCAACGGCGGTTCATGAAGCCGTCGAAGAGCGGATGGGATGTGCCAGCGCTTCGAGAGATTACGCGACCACATATCGAGAGTTTCAATGCACTATGGGCCGAAGATCCATCCGTGGATGCACCGGGCAGTGCGGATAAGCTTGGTATGGAAGGCGTTGGTCTGCTGGAGCGCAGTGTGCAGTCGCTTGCGCCGCGTGTGGTGTTTGACAATACGGGAGGGGAAGGCAGTGCGTCGCGCGGCAATCGACTCGAGATGCGGATCGATGCTGTCTCGCTGAGCCGGCCGATGGTGCCGGATCGCGCGAAGGATGCACTGGATCGCCGCGTGTATCCCGACGAATGCCGGAACCGACTGGTGTCGTACCGCGGTCGACTGACGGCTCGTGTGACATGGAGTGTTAACTATGGACCAGAGCAGAGTGAGCTGCGGGACATGGGCCTCGTGCCGATCATGGTCGGCTCGAACCGATGCCATCTGCGTGGCATGACGTCCGAGGAGCTCGTCGCGAAGCACGAGGAGCCGAATGAGATGGGCGGCTATTTTATTATCAACGGCAACGAGCGTCTGATCCGATTCCTGATTCTGGCCAAGGCGAATCACGTCATGGCCATCGAGCGCCCGTCGTTCACGCGCCGCGGCCCGTCCTATACGAACAAGGCATGCACGATCCGATGCGTGAGTCGGCACGACCTGGTCAGTGTCACCAACTCGGTGCACTATTTGGACAATGGTGGCGTGACGCTGCGTTTTAGCTGGCGAAAGCAAGAGTACATGGTGCCTGTTGTGATGGTGCTCAAGGCGCTTGTGAGTGCGACGGACAAGGAGATCTTTACGTCGATCGTGCAGGCCGACACGGACAATACGTTCCTGACGGACCGCGTTGAGCTTCTCCTCCGTGGCTTTCATCAGTATGCGCTCTGGACGGGCGAGCAGTGCCTGGCGTACCTGGGAGACAAGTTCCGTGTCGTGATGCGTGCGCCGGAGGACTGGAGCCATGCGCAGGTCGGCGAGGAGCTGATCAACCGCCTAGTGCTGACGCACCTCGATATGCCGCGCGACAAGTACCGCCTCCTTGTCTTTATGATTCGCAAGCTATACGCGTTTGTGGCGGGCGAGTGCTGTGCGGACAACCCGGACAGCCCGCAGCACCAGGAGGTGCTCATGCCCGGGCTGCTGTATGGTGCCATGATCAAGGAGCGCCTCGACGAGTACCTGATCAATGTGCGCCAGCTCATTGCGCGCGATGCGCGGACGGGGGAGTGCGACTTTTTTGATGCGCGCTACATCCAAAAGGCCCTCGCCAAGGTGAATAGCGACATTGGCGCGCGCCTCTCGTCGTTCCTTGCGACGGGCAACGTATCTTCGCCCTCGGGCCTGGATCTGCAGCAGGTCGGCGGCTTTACGATTGTCGCCGAGAAGCTCAACTTTTACCGCTACATTTCGCACTTCCGCAGCGTGCACCGCGGCGCCTTTTTCGCCGAGCTCAAGACAACGACCGTGCGCAAGCTCCTGCCTGAAGCATGGGGCTTCCTGTGCCCCGTGCACACGCCTGACGGCAGTCCGTGTGGCCTGCTGAACCACTTTTCGCATACGTGCCAGCTCACGACGCGCGACTTGCCGCTGGGCCACATACCCGCGCTGCTCACGTCCCTCGGCATGACGGAGGTCGTCGCGGCGCACATTAGCGCCCGAACGCACGTGTGTGTGCAGCTAGACGGCGTGCTGATCGGGTACGCGACACCGGCGCTCGCGCGGCACATGGCGACGGCGCTGCGGGTGTGGAAGACGGAGGGCCGGCATGACGTGCCGCGCGACCTGGAGATTGGGTTCGTGCCGACGTCGCACGGCGGTCAGTACCCGGGCCTGTACCTGTTTGGTGGGCGCGCGCGTATGATGCGCCCGGTGCGCTACCTATTCAACGGCGAGTGCGACCACGTCGGTCCGTTTGAGCAGGTGTACCTCGACATTGCCTGCCAGCCGCACGAGATCGAGCGCGGTGTGTCGACGCACATCGAGTATACGCCGACGCAGGTCCTGAGTGTCGTCGCGAACCTGACGCCCTTCTCCGACTTTAACCAGAGTCCACGCAACATGTACCAGTGCCAGATGGGCAAGCAGACGATGGGCACGCCCAGCGGCGCCCTTCAGCGGCGCACGGACAACAAGCTGTACCGCCTGCAGACGGGGCAGACGCCTGTGGTGCGGCCGGCGCTGCACAACAAGTATGCGATCGACGACTTCCCGAACGGCACGAATGCGATCGTTGCTGTGATCTCGTACACCGGCTACGACATGGAGGACGCCATGATCCTGAACAAGTCGGCGCACGAGCGCGGCTTTGGCTACGGCAGTGTGTACAAGTCGGAGGTCGTCCACCTGCGCGACTTGGTCGGCGGACGTCTCGCGACCGGCGCGCTGCCTGTGCACTTTGGCTTTGGCCCTGACGTACGGGCCGACGATCCGCGGCGCACGCAGCTCGACGTCGATGGCCTGCCGTTCGTCGGTGCCTTCATGACCAAAGGCACGCCGATGTATGCATGCTACAACGAGGCGACGGGCCGCACGATCGTGAAGCGGTACAAGGGCGACGAGGCCGGGTATGTCGACACGCTGCGTGTGATCGGCGGCGACGCAGGCGATACCGAGTGCCAGCACGTCCAGATCATGTTCCGCATCCCGCGCTCGCCCGTGATCGGCGACAAGTTCTCGTCGCGCCATGGCCAAAAGGGCGTGTGCTCGCAAAAGTGGCCCGCGGTCGACATGCCATTCAGCGAGAGCGGCATGCAGCCAGACGTCATTATCAACCCCCACGCGTTCCCGAGTCGCATGACCATCGGCATGCTCATCGAGAGCATGGCCGGCAAGGCCGGCGCCGTGCATGGCATAGCGCAGGACGCCACGCCGTGGGCCTTCCACGAGCACGACACGCCTGTCGAGTACTTTGGCGAACAGCTACGGGCCGCGGGCTACAACTACATGGGCAACGAGCCCATGTACTCGGGCATCACCGGCCGCGAGCTGCGCGCCGACATCTATCTCGGCGTCGTGTACTACCAGCGCCTTCGACACATGGTCAACGACAAGTTCCAGGTCCGCACGACCGGTCCCGTCCACGCCCTCACGCGGCAGCCCGTCAAGGGCCGCAAGCGTGCGGGTGGGATCCGGTTCGGCGAGATGGAGCGCGATGCCCTGCTGGCCCACGGCACGTCGTTCCTCCTGCAGGACCGCCTGCTCAACTGCTCGGACTACACGACCGCGTTTGTGTGCCGCACATGCGGCAGCCTCATGTCGCTCAGCTACGACGACGCCGCCGGCGTGCATGTGCCTGGCCTCGGCGTTGTGCAGACGATCGAGCGCTCGCACACGCCGCTCGGTCCTCATGGCGAATACTGCCGCGTGTGCCGCCACGCAGCCGATGCCCAGCGCGTGCACGCGCCGCACCAGCGCGTCCAGGTCCCGCCGTCGCATGTCCTGCGTCGCGCCGGCGACCTCGACGTGATTGCCGTGCCGTACGTGCTCAAGTACCTCGTCGCCGAGCTCGCGGCCATGGGACTGCGCATGTCCTTTGCCATAGCACCCTAGGGCGAAAAGCCACGCTCACGCTCTTCACGCTGCTTCTTGATGCGCTCCTCGAGCTTCGTGAACTCGTCCATCGCGACCTGCTCTTCTGGATCGAGCACCTGCTCGACACCCTGCACCTCCGGCACATAGTGCATCAGCATGCGCTCAATGCCCGCCTTGAGCGTCACCGTCGAACTGTCACAGCCTCGGCAGCTCCCCTTGAGCTTGACGCGCACAATGCCGTCCGTGTCCTCGCCGAAGCCGCGGTACTCCAGGTCACCACCGTCCTCCTGGATCGCAGGACGCACACGCGTGTCGAGGAGCTCCTTGATCATCGCCACGACCTCCGTGTCCGTCTCGAGAATCGTCGTGTCCGAGCCGGGCTGCGCCGTCGAGGGATCAGGGAAGAGGGCATGCCCCGCCGTAAAAAACTCCATCATCGCACTGTACACCTCGGGCTTGATCGCCGACCACGGCGTGTCAGCGTCCTTCGAGACCGTCACAAAGTCCGGCCCGTAAAACACGCCACGCACGCCTTCGAGCGCAAACAGGTTCTTGGCCAAAGGCGAGGTCATCGACGCACGCTGGTCAAGAAACTCCGCCGTCCCCTTCTCCATGACCGTGCAGCCCGGCAAAAACTTCAGAGAGTCCTCGTTCGGCGTCGACTCCGTCTGGATGAACATGCTCCGGCTCGGGACGTGGGTGGCGTGGAACGCCACCGACGACGACGACACGAAGCTCGCGCGCGGACGCGCCGACGCTGCGGCGATCCAGCTGTAGCTACGATGCACGCGCGCAGCAGCCGTCCACTCTGCTCTCAATCCGATCCGCCGCGGCACAAGTTGCCACAGCACCGCTGGGACTGACATGGTCGTTCGCGCCCTCCGAGCCTCGCTGCCTCGCAGCGCCACACACGCACAGACTTTGCCTCGGCCGACGCCACCACTTTTTTTTTCTCGCCAGCGCCAACGCCTCCCTTGTGGCCATGAGCCGTAGCGGCAGGGCCGCACCCCTGCTATCGACGCCGATCCAGCTGTGCACCTACTCGATACCACGCACCAAGCACACATATCATCTATGCAGTACGAGCTCTAGCACGATTCATCGCTCGCACATCGCCGTGGGCGATGTGGTGCGTCTGAGCTCACGTGGCAGCGTACGTCGTCGGCGCGGCCTCGTCGTGGTGCTCGAACAGGGCGTCGAAGTCGCGCTCGTGGACATGCACACCCAGACGCCCGTACATACGTACACCATCGCGCCATCCGATCGGGTCTGCACGCCCCCCCTCGTCGTGGAGCGCAGTATGCCCACCACGAAACAACTCGTGCGTACGACGTACTGGGGCGTGCTCGAGGCGGACCATACACAGGTGCGCGCGTTCACCGAGTCCCTCGATAGCCGCGGCAAGGCTGTGCCAGGCGCCGAAGCACATGCGCCCATCACATGGGACGTGCCCGGTGCGCTCACGGGCCTCTATGCGCTGGGCGACGGCCGCCTCTTGGCGGCCGCGCAGGGCGCTCTTCACCTCATCTCTGATCCACTCGCTGGCGCTCAAGTGCTCGCGACGCACACGGGCCTCCCTGCCGACCTGCATGACGTCCAGGTGTGGGATGCCGACGGCACCGCTCATGTGGTGGCGATCGCGGCCACCACCGACAAAGGCGCTCACCTGTCCCTGCTGCGTGTGGAAGAGGCTTCCTTCCGAGCCGCCCAAGGCACTCTGCCTCTAGACGAGGCCGTCGTGAGCTGTGCGCTCGAGCAGCATGGCTCGCTCGCGGTGCTGACCCGCCACCATGTCCTGCACACCGTGTCGTGGCGCGTGAAGGACGACCGCCTCGTGCTGGACGAACCGCATGCCGTGCCACTCCGGCCGCTCGAGGAGGCCCGACTGGTGTATGTCTCGCCCTCGCACCTGCTCATGGTCGTTGCCGTGCCTGCTGACGCGGAGCGTGCGCGAGCGTCGGCGCTGCTCTGGGACACGGACCTCGATGCCGTGCTGGCCGCGACCGAGTGGTCGGTGCAGGGCGCGCCACAGATCAGCACGACTCGTGCGATGGACGGCTACGTGTTCGTCCAGCTCGATCCCAAGGCCTCTCGCACGGGCAAATGCACTGTGGCCGCGCTGCCTGTGAGTGTGCCGGCCACCGGCCTGCTGCTGCATGCCCTGGGCGCCTCGAGTCGCACGGCGCCGTGGCTCGCGACGCCTCCGCCAGAGCCCATGGGACGAGCGCCTGATTTGATGGCGGCTCTGTCGTCCCTGCCGCCGGATGCGTCGTCGCGCGCTGCGGCCGTCGACGCGCAGGTGCGCTCGTGGCTCAACGCTCAGAGCGAGGCGTTGCGCGAAGCCTCGCATACCAAGACGGGACGGAAGGCGCCCAAAGTGCCGCTGGACGCGGCGGTCGTGACGCACCTCTTGGACGCCGCTCTGCCGCCGCTCGGCTCCGAGACACGCGTGTATGCGCGCGACACGGTGCGCTACCTCGTTGAGAACGGCGCCGTGTCGACGTCGCTTATGCCGGATCTCGTGCTGCGTGCGCGCCAGACGCGCGACTGGTCGCTGGCCTTCCTCCTCTTGCGCCATGTGCCTGATATGAGCGAATCGCATGCCGTGCTGCTCCTGCGCGATGCACTGCACGCCGCGCGGCGCCATGACGACGACGCACCTGCGTTCCCGCGTGTGCTGCAGCACGTCCTTCTCCCACCTGCCTTCTCCAAGCCCGCCCTGCGCGTAGCGCTGCGCACGCATCTCCAGCACGACGACGATGCCCTGCTGCTCCTCGACGTGCTCCGCCTGTGGATAGACCTCCACATGTCCAGACCCTGGGACGCGGTGCCTCGCAGCGAGGACACACAGCGGGCGGTGCCGACGACGTCGCTCACGTACCGCACGGGCAGTGTGCAGCCGCCGAGCCTGGATGTGTGCGTCTCGTTCATGGAAGACCTGCTCGATACCTTCTTCCCGCAGTGGCTGAGTGCGCCGGCGATGCATCCGATCTTGCGCGAGTGGACACGCGCGCTGCACACGCACACGCACATGCTCCAGCAGCTCTCGCGCCTGAAAGCGCCGCTGGCGTCGGTGGCGCAGGCACGTGCGCCTGAGCACGACCCACGCTCGCGGCGTCTGGCGCTGCATGAGGCCAGCTTGCTGGTGCCGACGTACTCGGTCGAGACCCTAGATATGTAGCTACTTGTCGTCTTCGTCGCCCAGCGTAAAGGCGTCCATTTCGACATCGCGCTCCTGCTCAGGCTGCGCCACGGCCTCGTACGACCACGTCGGCGACTCGCGGCGCTGGCGTCCGAGGCGGCGGCGCATGTAGAGGCACAGCGCGAGGGCCATGCCAATGAGGACCCAGGCGACCAGGCTGCCGGCGAGGTCGGCGGACGTGGCGGAGGCTGCCTTGGGCGGCGCAGCAAAGTCGTGCGGCATCATCGGCACAAGGATGCGCGTATCCTTCCCGTCCACCTGACTCGACACCGACGGAGAGGCGGGCGAGGGCAGCGGGATCCGCACGTCCATGAACCGCAGGAGCATGTCGTGCGCGGCGTACGGCGCATCGTACGGCGCCATGTGCGATGCATTCACGAGCGTCGCCAACGTCAGGTTGCGCGCCGTCTGCCATGTGCCGATCGGCGCGTGATTCACGGTCCATGCCGCGCGCTTGGCGCGTCCCATGCCCCGCTGTCCGAGCCACTCCATCTGGTCGACGAGGTGCTGGATCCCCAGCGCTGGGCACACCAAGTCCTGGTCGCCAGCATACAGGAGCACAGGCACGCCGCGCTGCAGAATCGAAGGCAGCAGCGTGCCGCTGGCCGGCGCCTTGAAACTGTCGCCGCGGAGCGTCGAGCCGACGTTCGGGCGGCACTCGACCCATGCCTCGGGATGCATATGCGTGTTCACATGCAGCGCTTCCTTCACGTCCTCACGTCGGAGGTACGCATGCATCGCGCCCACTTCGGGCGGCCAGTTCATGCCACATTGCGGCACAGTGTCCGTGTACCGCATGTCGTACACGTTGATGCAGTGCTCCACGCCACTGACCTTTTGCCGCGTGAGTTCCACAATGCTGCTATCGATCGCATTGCACTCGTGGTACTCCGCACGCGGCACGGCGTCTTTGGCGATCGCCGCGCGGCACGCATCGATGTACGGCTGCACGTGCTGATGCGACGGTCCATGCTTCGGCCAGATCCCTGCATTCACCAGCGTCTCGACCTGCGAGCCACTCTGGTACGCTGGATTCAGATCACCGTTCCCGATCAACAAGCCACTCAGCCGCACTGGCGGGGTGGGGTGGCGCAAGAGCGCATCTGTCATGTACGGTATGTACTGCCCGGCAAAGCTCTCGCCAGCGAGATAGACGTCCGTGTCGTTGGTATAGGCAGGGTACACTTGCATGAACTGCTCCAGAAAGTACACAAACTCGTCGGCGACCTGCGTCAGCGACGTCGCATACGCCTCGTTCGCGACGTACGAGAACCCCGTCCCGACCGGCTGGTCGACATACACCACGTCGGCATACTCGTTCCACGCGTAGCCCGGCCGCGCGAGCGCGAGACGACCATCCTCCTGAATCCGCAGCGCCCCCAGCTCCAGGAGCGCACCGTCAAAACTCGAGCACCCCGGCCCGCCATTCAGCCAAAACACGAGCTTGCGCCGCGGCTGCTGTGGATGCATGGCGCGATGCAACATAAAGTACAGGTGCGCCTCGTCCTTGGGCGCCGTCTGTCCATTCTCTGGCGCACGTACTGGTATGTATCCTGCCTCGATATCAAAGCGCCGCTCCTGCTCAGGATGCTCCCCAGGCAGGAACGGCACCGCGTACGCCGACGACCCTGGCATCGTGGAGCCACGTCAACCTGCGATACGTATCACGTGCAGGACATCAGCGCCACTCTTGCTTACGACGCTGATGGCCAAGCGAGGCAAGGCAGCGCCGCAGCGTGAGCCCAAGCGTCCACGCACGGAGGATGAGGATGTAGACGACGCGTGGGCGCACGATGCGCAGGCTATGGCGGCGGACGATGCGTCGCACCTGCAGTTTCTTTCGCAGGCGAGGCTGCCGGATGTCTCGGCAGCCGGTGCCCAGGGACGTGCCAAGGAGCGTCTCCAGGCTGAGAAGCGGCGCCAGCGAAAGATGCTGGAGAAGGAGGTGGTGCCGGACGAGAGCGATGTGAGTACGGATATGGAGGGGGCGAGTGAGTCGGAGGACGACCTGGAGGATGCGTCGGACCTGGGAGAAGATGCGTCGGACCTAGGAGAGGATGCGTCAGACCTGGAAGAGGATGCATCCGACCAAGATCCCTTGGAGGCCGCCTACCTCGCCAAAATGGAACGGCGCGAACGGCGCGCTGAAGCAGAGCGGCGCGCCCTCGCCCAAATGCCCCTGCCGATCCGCACAGAAAAGGGCGTCATCGAGCGTGCCGAGCGGCCTTCTCACAGTCGCGCCGTGTACTCGGACGAGGAGGACGAAGAGCCTGAGCCGGCGGTCCTGCCAACGGAACGCTCGACCGCCGCCGAGATAGCTCAGCGGTGTTTGCATCCCGACACGGCCATGTTGGCGATCGCCGAGGCCCGCGAAGAAATTGCGCAGCTCGCATCGCGGATCACGGCCGATCCCGAAGAGAGCCAGGGCCTCTTGCGCCAGCTGCTAGTGTTCGCTCAGCGCTGCGTCTCTCTCGACGGCCAGCGCGTGAACATGCACCCCTATATCCGGCAGCTCGCGCTGCTGTCCCTCTTGGCCGTCTTTGTCGACATTTTACCCGGCTACCGCATTCGTGCGCTGTCGGAGGCTGAGCAGCGCGAGCGTGTGAGTCGCGACGTGGCACGGCGTCGCGAGTGGGAGCAGGCGCTCGTGGGCCTGTACCGCGAGTACCTCGAGTGCTGTGAGGCCGACGTGCGTGATGCAGCGTCGCCTATCGCGCCGATCGCCCGCCGCTGCTTCTGTACGCTGCTGGTGCGTGCGCCGCATTTCAACTTCCGCAAGAATCTGCTGGCGTCCGTGATTGCGCTCCTCTCGCGGCGAGCATGGACGGATGCGAGTCAGCAGTGCTTTGACGCGCTCGTCGAGCTGCTCAGGCAGGACAGAGACGGCGAAATGGGTCTCGAGCTTGTCATGCTGCTGTACCGCATGATCCGCGAGCGACACCTGGCTGTGCATGCCAACGTGCTCGATGTGCTTGTGCACCTGCGGCTGCGGAGCGAGCTGAGTCGGCATGTGCGGCAGGGACCGATGGGCGCGCCCACGGCCGCCGAGTCGCGCCGGGCTGATCCGCGGCAGGTCCGCAAGGGATTGGCCGTGCACCGCAGCAAGAAGCAGGCGAAGCGCGATCGGCACGTCCGGCAGATTGAGAGCGAGATGCGCGAGGCCGAAGCGACGCTGGATCTCGAGGAGCGCGAGAAGCGGCAGTCTGAGACGCTCAAGCTCGTGTTTGCCCTGTACATCCGCATTCTCAAGACCCACGATGTGCCTGTGCCGCTGCTGGCCAGTGCGCTCGAGGGCATAGTGCACTTTGCGCACCACGTAAGTGCCGACTTCTTTCGGGATCTCGTCGGCGTGTTGCGATCGCATGTGGCGTCCGCGATGGAGGCAGGCGACGTGCGCCACGCGCTGCTGTGTATCGTGACGGCCCTGGAGCTGCAGGCCGGGCAGGGCGGCGCCCTGGAGCTCGATCTAGGCGCGTTTTATGCGGCGCTCTACCAGCTGCTATGGCCCCTGTCTATGCACCCCAACATCGAGGCGACGCTGGGCGAGGGCGGGCTGCGGACGCACAGTCTCTCGGCCCTCCTCTTCCGCGCGATGGACCTGGCGCTCGTCAAGGCGCCACGCCACACGCTGCACGTCTCGCTCGAGCGCACGGCTGCCATGCTTCGGCGCCTGCTGACGGCCGCCCTGCAGTGGCCCACGACGACGACGCTCCACGCGCTGCAAACGGCGCACGCGATCCTCGCACGCACAACGGCGATGGACACACGCTTCGAGGCCCTGCTGGACAATCGCGACGCGGTGCACGACGGCACGTACGACGCATTCGCCGAGCAGCCCGACAGCGCCCGTGTGCTCGCGAGTGGCGAGCCGTGCTGGGAGCTGCTCCTCCTGTGCCGCACGCACGCCAATGCCCAGGTCCGGGCGACTGCGGACGCCCTCCTCTCTGGTAGGTAAAGTACTACATATACAGCACTAGTTCGGGGCCTGCGTACCCTCGCGCGACTCGTACTCACGCAGCACGGTAAGGGCCTCGTCCACCTTGCTCGCCAGCGCCTCGTCGTCCTCGAGCAGGTGCAGCAGCTCGCCGACCGGCAGCTCCAGAATCATACCCGTGAGCTTACCAGCGAGCTGCGGCTGCGATGCGGCAATCTTGGGGTAGATCGCCTCACCCAGCATCTGCTTCTGCTCTTCCGGCGACGCGTTGGCCAGCGCCGCGGCCGTCAGCACCTCAGGCTGCGCAGGCGCAGCGGGCGCAGTGCCACCACGCGGCGCGCCAGCGGGCACACCAGCGGGCAGCGCACCGGCGGGCGGCGGCGCAGCGCCACCACGCGGGGGACGCGGCGGGCGGTAGCCCTGGGGGAACATGCCACCGGGCGGTGGGAACTGGCCGGGCGGGTACGGCGCCTGGCCCGGTGCCATCGGCGGCATACCCTGCATCATGCCGGGCGCGTACGGCGGACGCACCTGACCTGGGAACTGGTTCAGGCCCACGACGGGGGCCGCGCCAGGCGGCTGCGGGTAGTACATGCCCGGCGCACCTGGGTACATCTGCGCAGCGGCGGCAGCGGCGGCCTGCTGCTGCTGCATGCGCAACTGGTTCTGCTGCATCATCTGCGCAGCCAGCTGCTGGTGGCGCACGTCCTTGCGCTGAGCGAGCGCGACGTACAGCGGACGGTTCTCGATCATCTTGCCGTTCATCTCGGCCACGGCCTTGTTGGCCTCCTCAGGCGCCGAGTAGCACACAAAGCCAAAGCCACGCGAGGCGCCCGTGGGCGTGCGCATGACCTTGGCCGACGTCGTCGTGCCGAACGGCGCAAACTCCTCTTGCAGTCGCTCATCGTCAAATTCCTCGGGCAGGTTCTTGATGTACAGGTTCACGCCCTGGTACTTGGAGAGCTTCTCGTTCTTGGCCGCCTCGTACGCACGACGCAGCTCCTCCTCACGCTCCGCCTTCTTCTGGGCGCGGCCGAGGAACAGCTTCTGGCCGTGGAACTCGGTGTCGTTGAGCTCCGCGACGGCCTTCGCAGCCTGCTCGTGCTCGGCAAAGTTGACAAAGCCAAAGCCACGGCTCTTGCCCTCCTGGTCCGTGGCCAACGCCACCGACGTAATCTTGCCGTACTTTTCAAACAGCTTCTCAAACTCCTCCTGCGTCACGGCCGGATCGAGGTTCTTCACGTACACGTTCGTGTACTGCGCACGCGCCTCCTCAATCTTGGCCTGACGGTCCTTCTTCGAGATGTGATGACCCACGTACACCTTCTTGCCGTTCAAAAGCATGCCGTTCACGTGCTTGATCGCCTCCTCGGCGGCGTCGTTCGACTCGTAGTGCACGAAACCGTAGCCCAGGCTGCCATGCTCGTTCGACGCCACCTTGCACGACAGGATCTTACCAAACGCAAGGAAGGTGTCGTGCAGCGCCTTGTTGTCAATTGCCTCATCCAGGTTTTTGATGAAGATGTTGCCCTGGCCCGCACGGCGCTGGCCCGGATCACGCTGCGACCACATAATGCGGCAAGGACGGCCGCGGATCGGCGTGTAGTTGAGCTGCTCCAGAGCACGCTCACTGTCCTCCGCGTTCAAAAAGTTCACGTAGGCATAGCCCAGCGAGCGACGAGTCACGGCATCACGGCACACACGGATGCTGCTCACAGCACCGACCATGTTGAAAATCTCAAACAGGATCGCCTCGTTCACATTCTGGTCCAACTCACCAACGTACAGCGAGGTGTTCACCTGGCTGCTTCCCTTGGACTTTTCCTTCTCTTCCTTGGCGCTCTTCTCCTTGTCGTCAGCAGCCACCTCTGCCGGCTTGCTCGGGGCCGGAGCGGGGGGCGCGGCAGCGGCAGCTTCCGATGGAGCAGCCTGGCTCGTGGCTGGCTGCTGCGTCGCGGCAACTTCAGACGACATGGTTTTCTGTATCAAAAAGTAAGTTTTTGGTTTTTTTCTAGTTTTTTCGTGGGGTGGCAACCGCTAGAGACGGAGCAACGACTACGACCGCTTGGGAAGAAGAGGGTAAAGAAAAACCCATTTTTTTCTTTCGCAGAAAAATTGTCGCGCCAGAGAGTGGACGGCCGCCCCGCGGCCCAACTGGACCGGCCCACGTTCCCAGGGCCTGACGCATCTTCGCGCCCCCGAAGAATAGGAAACACGTGACGTGGCATCGCAGAACCGCCCCCCCCACCCCAGAGAGGGGCGCTGACATCACGTGGGTGGCACCGTACGATGCCAAGGATTTTGTCTACATACGTCGTTTAGGCCGTGTCCTGCACCACGCCCACTTGCGCTGCGCGCAAGAGACGTCCCTTGATCATATAGCCAATCTTGCTACAGTCCAGCACGGATCCAGGCTCCTTTCCTGGCACAGGCGCTTGGTAAAGCGCCTCATGTAGCAGGGGGTCAAACTTTTCGCCCAGGGGGTCAAAGGCTTCGATGCCATGCGTGCGCAGCATGTCCAGTATACTCTTCCGCGTCAGACTCACACCATCATAGAGCTCTACGAGCGCACGCGAAGCCTCATTATCCTCGTTCTTGTTCGTGCGCAAAGCCTCGGGCACGGACCGCAGGGCCAGGTCCAGCACATCGACCGACTCTGTCAGGTCCTTGGCAAGACGCGAAATCGCGTGATCACCCATCGTCTTCTTCTCCTCCGCCGTACGGCGCTGGACGTTCTGCAGCTCAGCCTTGCAGTACAGCAAGTCATCCGTCAGATCCTTGATGCGCGCATCCTTTTCTTGCAGCTGCTTCGCCACAGGGTCCTCGGCCTCGGCCTCAGCGCTCTCTGGCGCCGACTCCTCACTGGCAGCTTCTTGCTTTTTGTCTTCGGCAGCCTTGTCCGAGTACATGCGCTGCACCATGGGCGCACGCACGGACCTGAGAAGCACAGGGCGCGAAAACACGCCTAGCATAGTGCTTCTGCTCGCAGCGGTCAACATCCTTGTACGGCTTGTGACACAAGGCAAATCGTGTGGCGTAGCGAGGCACTGCGCCGGCGTGCACGTCGACCCTCTGGCTTCGTGAACTCTGACTAAACATTCAGGGCTGCGGCATGTGCTTGAAGGAAGAGCTCATAAACAAGGCCTAGTAGGTACCATAACATGCGGTGTAACACGGGCGAGGACCAGCCGGGTAGGTGGGTCGTGTTGAATCGCCTGTGATTTTGTTGTTCCTCCCTACCAAAAACAACCTCGATTGTTCCACAATGGCTTCGCAAGCTCAGGTGATCCAGCAAAAAGTTGACCGATTCATGGCTCAGGTATGTGATGCGGATTTAGAATTGAGCAGCGTGCTAACTCTTTGTGCACTTTGCGTGCTGTAAACATGGTAGCTCGACGGCGAGGTATGTACGCGCCTGCACTAACCGAGCGCAGTTGTCCAAGTACCCCGCTCTCAACCGCTTTGACAAGCACCTCCCCGTGCCCAAGTCCTACATCGCCGTGACGGGTCTCGCAATTCTGACGATCGTACGTATATGAGAGTACTCACATGTGCCAGCTGATCTTCTTCAACATGTATGTGACTCGATGATGATGACTTACATTCAGCTTCGCCGGTTTCCTGACCAACTTCATTGGTTTCTTCATTCCCATGTACTTCTCGCTGAATGCACTTGAGACGCCCAAGCCTCAGGACGACATCCAGTGGCTCACGTACTGGGTTGTGTTCGGTTTCTTCAACTTTATCGAGACGTTCGTGAGCTTCGTGTTGTACTGGTTCCCCTTCTACTACACGTTCAAGACACTCGCGATCGTGTGGCTGATGCTTCCCCAGACGCAGGGTGCCAAGATCGTGTACCACCGCGTTCTGCGCCCAGCCTTCCTCTCGATGACCGGCTCGTCGCCGGCCTCGCGCGTGCCCGCCTCGGCCGCTGACATCAACAAGACGGGCTTCTCCGCCTCGTCGACGGGTGTGCACACCGAGTAATTACGCGCTTTGTGCTGGTATGTGTTTCTTAGGCAATAGTCACAAGTGGGTTGTTTGTCTTTCATAGCGGCGTAGGTGCAAGTCAGTCACGCTGAAGTGTGCTTTGTCAGCTCGAAATTTTTTTCGCTCCTTGGATGGCACCCACGATGAAGAAGCAGGCCGCCAAGGCCGTGCATACAGAGGCTTCAACGATGCCTTTGCCTGAGCGCAAGCCATTTGGGCAGGAGGAATCGGACGAAGCCGAGTTCCATCCAGACAACGACGATGACGACGAGCTGATCATAGACGAGGACATGGCAGAGGCCAACGACTCGGCTCAGCCGATGGACGGTGACGACGATAAGCTGCAATTCGCACCGATCAGTGCATCTGCCCTGGCAGCATCCCATGCCAGTGTAGACCAGCGCATCAAGTCACAACTTCGCAAAGTGCCTATACCGCCCCACCGCATGAGTCCCCTCAAGCGCGACTGGCCCAAAATATACACACCGCTCGTGGAGCAGGCGGGACTTATGGTGCGTATGAACGTACGGACTCGCACTGTCGAGATCAAGTCGTCGAAGCACACGGAGGATCTGGGCATGCTGCAAAAGGCATGCGACTTTGTCAAGGCGTATGCTCTAGGCTTTGACGCGGACGATGCACTTGCGCTCCTGCGTCTGGACGATTTGTACGTCGACTCATTTGAGATGAAAGATGTCAAGACCCTGCATGGTGACCATCTTAGTCGTGCGATCGGCCGTATCGCCGGAAAAGACGGTCGTACACGATTTGCTATCGAAAATGCGAGCCGTACACGCATTGTGCTGGCCGACACCAAGATTCATATCCTCGGCGCGTACCAGAACATACGTATGGCCAAAGACTCGATTGTCGCGCTGATTATGGGCAGTCCACCCGGCAAGGTGTATGCCAAACTTCGCACGGTCAGTGCGCGGATGCGTCAACGCGCGTAGTTTCCATGTAGCATAGGATGTGATAGACTCGGGACAAACGCCTCGAGCAACGCGAGAAGATGCGGAGCACCGCGGCCAGCGAGCCATTCGAGGAAGCCGCGTCGAATGTCGGCATACTGCACATGCTCGGGCAGACCCCCTGCCCCCCGTGCGCCACGCAGCGCCGACGGTGTGATCGGCGCCCTGATATCATGGCCGGGAAGAAGGACGGTGTTACAGTACTGCTCAAAGAGCGGCGCAAGTAAGGCGCCATGCGAAAGTGATGCCACAAGCACGAACGGCACGATCCGCAGCTCATCACACGCCTGCTTGATGACGGCCATCGCACCGCGGTCGCACGTCATGACGCCGTCCACGACGAGGCCACGCTGCACAAATTGACCAAACGCGCGTCCGCTCCATACCATATCGATGAGCGCTGTGGCCATAGCATCGACCACATGAGCATCCAGCGTGTTGGGCTCAGACGCAAGGACGCATCGGCGCATCTGCAGAACATGCGCACACAGCCGATCTAGCGTGAGAATGGAGCCCTGCATGGCTGTCGGCGTGGCCAGCTGGATAAATGGACACGGAAACGTGCCTGCTTGTGGCACCACGGCATGGAAGTGTAGGGTCTCGACGTACATGGCAACGGACGGATCGCCATCAAGGAGCAGTGCATCTTGCAGCTCGACCAAGCATTCTAGAAGAGCTTGCATACCTGGCGCATCCAAGCTGCGCCAGAACTCTAATGCGTGCACCAGCACACGCATCAACATGGCCGAGACCACATCCGACACGCCGTCCATCACGGCCATGTGGCACAATGGGCGGATGAGCATGGGGAAAGCGTCGTCCCATGCCAAGGGAGGCAGGCGCCGAAATAGGCGGGCCAGAGCATGTAGAGTGGGCGTCCATGCCCGCTCCCACTCCTGCAGGGGGACATGGTCCGACAGGTGTCGAAGAGCCTCGTGGCCCATGCACCGAATCACATGAGCGAGGATGGGGACAAGGGGCAGGGGCAAGCAAGGCAGCGGCTCGACATACACACACAATCCCTCGAGGAGAGATAGATCGCGCGGCCCATACGGCGGCACATCCATCAAGCGCTTCCGGTGACGGTGTTGCGCATAGTGCGCAGCTAACAAGCGGCCAAACGACGCAGCAAGGCACTTGCCGAGCGCGGCGTCGTGGCCCATCATGGCAGCTGCACGGATACATCGTGGCACACGCGAGCCAACGTACGGCATGCTCAGCCCAGGGACGACTTCAGGCACAGTCCAACGCCCCAAGGCTTGCCGCCATGCGTGCCATGACACGGGCGCCATCGGCCGTCGCGGGGCATCCGCCGGCAAGAGAAGAGATGGCTCATACATAGCATATGTATCCAGCAAATCGTACACGCACGCATCCTTGGTGTCGTCGTAAAGAGCCAGCAGCGCGCGGATGCGAAAGGCTCGTACGTGCCTTCGCTCTGTTAGGACACAAAGAAGGGGAAACAAGACGTGACGAATAGCTTCATGGGTATCACAGGAGAAAAGAACGCCATAGCTTCGGCGCAGCACCATTTGCGCTTCAGGAGTAGCGCGGCATGTGGCGAGTGCGTCGAGAACGGCGACGCGCGTCAGTGTAGGCACGCGTCGATCTGTCGCCACGCCCACCATTCCCAACATGCATGGAGCATCAATGATCTCTGCGGCACGCAACGCCTCGATGCATTCATCTCCATGCGTACGTGCGCACCGCAGCGCGTGGGGCAGGTTCCTGGCAGTCAAAACGGCTCCCGACACGCTGCGTCGTGGCGCAGGATGCGGGGCGAGTAGGATCACGTGACGACGATGACGACGCTGTGCGCCGACCACGACGCGTGTCTGTCTCGTAGCGATGCCGACGACTTCGGAAGAAATGAGCATGATATCAGCGGCAACGACCGTCATAGTGCACCCTCTCGTGCTATTGTCTGTGACGGATCACGCTTCGCGCGTGTCGCTGAGCGCGCGCAAGCGCTGTGTAGGCGTGCTTTTAGGCCAGGACAATGGCAAGTCGGTCAATGTGGCCAACAGTTTTGCGGTGCCGTTCGAAGAGGATGAAAACGACCCAAAGACGCTATTTTTGGACCATGACTATATCGAGGGCATGCTCGAGATGTTCAAGAAAGTCAACGCCCGTGAGAAAATGATCGGGTGGTACCACACAGGCCCCAAGCTGCGATCGTCGGACCTTGAAATCAATGAAATGCTCAAGCGCTTCACGCCACGGCCCGTCATGGTGATTATTGATCCGCGCCGTGAGGATGTGGGTATCCCGACCGATGCGTACATTGCCGTGGAGGAGATCAAGGATGATGGCACAGCGACACAGAAGACATTTATGCACGTACCATCGACGATCGAGGCAGAAGAGTCCGAGGAAGTGGGTGTCGAGCATTTGCTGCGTGATATTCGCGACACATCAACGATGGGCTCTTTATCCGATCGGGTCTCGCAACAGCTTGCTTCGCTGCATGGCCTGCATCGCCGCCTTGTGGACATCCGCGAGTACCTGTCCGCCGTGCTCCGCGGCGAGCTTCCCGTGAACCACGAAATTATTTACGAACTGCAGAATGTGTTCAACTATCTGCCTGATCTCGAGAAGCCAGAGACGGTGCGCAGCTTCCGCGTGGCTAACAATGACCGCCTGCTTATTGTATACCTCAGCAGCCTGATTCGTTCGGTAATCGCTCTGCATGCCCTTGTGAATAACCGTCTAGAAATGGCGCGTGGCGAACACTCTACCACCACAGCTCCCGCATCCCACCAGCAGGACGAGGAGCACGTCAAAACGTAGTGGCATAGCAACGCTTATTCATCCCGAGGAAAAAAAAGTGTCCTCCACGCGGGCGGCGATTTTCTTCTGTACCATGTCCTTTAGCCATAGGCCGACGCTCCAGCAAAAGAACAAACCATTCAAGTCGGGGCATGCGACCAAGGGCGCACGTAAGCGTGCGACCAAGGGTAACGTCGCGCCGGATCCTACCGCATCGCGTGGCCCAAAAACGCCTGTTTTGCGTACGTCTGGCAGTGCTGAAGGCTCTCGCAAGAATCGTCGGAACGAAGCGCGGCAGGTGTCACAGCAGAAGCGCGCCGCCCTTGTGGAAAGCACGCGCATATTTGGAACAGGACTTCGCGGAGAGAATCGAGGCGGAACGGGCCGGCACAGCAAGGCAGGCGCACCGCGGATCTGTGCGATTCTGTCCCTGACGCCCGATGTGAACGAATGGGACGTGGTGCGCGCCCTCGAGCGCGATGGTGAGGCCTTGGGTGTGCGTCCAATGGCCGGAAAGAGTGCAGACGAAGCTACGGCGCAGCGCATGCCGATATGTGAGCTGGACGCGACACGGTTCCGTCAGGCCGTGCAGTTCTTGCCCATGCCGTATGGCGCGCTTTTACCTGCCATGGACGCCTGTCGCTGCGCCGACTTTGTGATCCTTTTGCTATCCGCAGAAACCTCGATCGAGCCTGGGTCATGGGGCGAGCTGTGCCTGCGCTCGCTCCAGGCGCATGGTATGCCCCAGATCCTGGCCGTTGTGCCGTCTCTCGGCATCCGACCCGACTCGAAGAAGAAAAAAAATGAAGAGCAAAGTGTGCGAAAGAGTCTATTGAGCTTTGTGCAGTACTTTTGCCCTGACACGAACAAAGTCCACGTGCTGGACGAGGCAGCGAGTCGCAGTGTTCTTGTTCGCACACTCGTCACCACAGCTCCCAAGCGCGTGGCATGGCGTGATTTCCGCGCATGGTGTGTCTCCGAACAGGCCTCATACGTACCAGAGGATGATGGCTATGGCACACTCAAGGTACAGGGTTGGATCCGCGGTGCGCCGCTCAGTGCGAATCGGCTCGTGCATATTCCCGACTATGGCGACTTTATGGTGGATCAAATTACCTATGCGCCACCTGGCGTCGATATGGATGCTGTGCCTGAAGAGACAATGCAGGCGCAGTCAGATGACGTGCTTGTCCCTGGCGCCGTACTGCAGCGACGGCAAGACGATGAGGCGGATGACCTCGTGAGTGAGAATGAACCTGACGCGCTTGCCAACGAGCAGACATGGCCGACGGAGGAAGAGATGGCGGAAGGCGAGGCACGTATGGCAGAAGATGACCTGCCTCCCGCGCTCCCAGGCACGACGCCACGTGAGATTCAGAAGCATAGTGCAGGCAAAAAGTATCAGGCTGCGTGGATCATTGAAAGCGACGACGACGACGACGAAGAAGAAGAAGAAGAAGAGGATGAAGAAGAAGAAGAAGAGGAAGCCATGGAGGACGGTGACAAAGAGGTGCAGGCGGAGGAAGAAGAACAAGTCCCAGAAGACGAAGCATCTGTTTCTGACGCAGAAAACGAGGACGCTGATGAAGATGAAGAGATACGAGCGATCGAGGCGTATCGCGAACAAAGACGCAAGGAGCAAAACACGGCTCGGGAGGAAGCTGCTGAAGCCGAGTTTCCTGATGAAGTCGACACACCGATGGACGTGCCGGCTCGGCAGCGTTACGCGCGCTATCGCGGTCTCGAGAGCATGTACACAAGCTACTGGGACCCGTATGAGGATTTGCCGGAGGACTATGCCCGTCTTTTCCAATTTGACGACTTTAGCAAAACACGCAAGCGTGTGGAAAGCCATGCACTCCTAGACGGTGTGGCGCCGGGTATCCGAGTCTGTATTTGGATCAGGCACGTCCCGCGCGATGCGGCAGCGCGTGCCGTGTACGCCGAGACCAATCCCAAAAAGCGCGAGGTGCTTCCCTTTGTGCTCTTCGGCCTGCTTCGTCACGAACACAAAAAGAGTGTTGTCAACTTCACCATCACGCGCAATACTGAGTACGACGCGCCAGTTCGATCTAAGGACCCTCTTGTCGTGTGTCTAGGCTTCCGGCGGTACCACGCTCGGCCTGTGTACTCGCAACACCTGCGTCGTGTGGGCCGCGACGGTAATCAAGTGTACAAATTTGAGCGATTCCTGCCGCATGGCACAGGTGCGGCGGTCGGCAGTATTTATGCGCCTGTGACATTTGGCGGTGCGAATGTGCCGGTCGTGCTTCTACGCATGCGCTCCGAGGGCCAAGAGTTTGGTTACGATGACGATGGGGTCAGTGCCGAGCAGACACCACACCTTGTGGGTGCCGGCTCCGTGCTGGATATTGCTCCTACGCGCATTATCGCGAAGCGTATCATCTTGTCAGGTCATCCATACAAAGTGCACAAAAAGACTGCCACGATTCGGTTTATGTTTTTCAATGCGGACGATGTGCGCTATTTTGCCCCTATCACGCTGCGGACCAAGTACGGCCGCACGGGACACATTTCAGAGAGCCTCGGCACACATGGATACTATAAAGGTATGTTCTCACGACACTGACAAGCAGCGCATTTCGATGGACCGCTCTCGCAGATGGATACAGTGCTGATGAGCTTGTACAAGCGCGTATACCCGCGGTGGTCGACGCTCTTCCGAGGTAGCCGAGACCATTTGCCCCTGGTGGAGCCATAGACATCGACAGAAGCAAGGCGTTCGGCCGAGGACATGCGTGGACTTGCATTGGGTCCGCTGCCAAGGACGTGGGCCAAGGGCCCTTTCCACGCCACCGACGACCACCTAGGCGGATGAGTACCAAACCATTTGGGTCTCTTGAGCCGCCGACTGCGCGAGAGGAGAAGGAGATCAATTCCAAAGATGCTTCGGAGGGTGGCACAGAGGCAGGCGCGCGACGGCGCCAGCACCGCCGGAGCAATAGCTTCATCATGGTGAAGCATGTGCGTGAAACGCCAGACGAGGTCGTGGATCAGTCCGTGGCGCCGAATGTAAATGCAGAATGGGTGAATATGAAAGGTATGTACCAAGTGACTGACATGGCAGGTGCATGGGTTATCCATGTCGTGCTGATCACGCTGGCCAAGTTGATCATCAACGAAGTGCCGGGTATCTCGGACGCGGTGAAATGGTCCATTGTCAACTTGGGATACATGCTTGTATCGTATTGCATTTTCCACTATGTCAAGGGTGCCCCGCAGGACCTCAATAGTGGCGCGTACGATGAACTAACACTGTGGGAGCAAATTGATCAGGGATACCAATACACACCAGCCAAAAAGTACTTGACGAGTCTTCCGATTGCCATGTTCTTGTTGTCTACACATTACTCGCACTACAATCCATGGCTCTTCTCGCTTAATTTGGCTGGTCTGTTGCTTGTACTGTTCCCGAAACTTCCCATCTTGCATCGTTTGCGATTCCTCATTTTCCCACCAGCGCCGGCGTCGCGCACCATCTCCGGCACTGCCACGCCTGTGCATACCTAGGCTCTATAGTATATCTGACACCATGACATGCCACGACGATTCGTCCCCTGCCGCCGTCGCGCCGTCTTGGCATGGGCTCTTTGATGTGCTTACATCATCCACCAGTGGGTCGTGATTGGTCGCCAAGGTCGCAGGGCCTCCGGACACCCACTTCTTCTCCGCATTGCCACGCGTGTGTGGGTCTATAGCATGGCGCTGGATAGCGCTCCGAAGGCGCGCGAGCCACCAGGCTCTATCCTGTTGAACAGGCGCGCGCGTAAGCCCGCGTATCGCGGCGTAAGCATCTTGCATCCGTCGGATGATGGCGGTGCTGGCACGCCTTGCCACACATGGGTCGTGCTTCCTCAGGCCGATGTGTTCGCCTCTGCCCTGTATCCACTCTCGTCCAATTCGCACCTCTATCTCACACTTAGCATGTCGCCATACTCGAAATGGCGTAAGCGTCGTACACGTGCGATCCAGCGGCGAAGTAGCAAGGACCAAGATGCGCCGATGGACCCGCTGGAACTGGCTGATCTCAACTCCATTATCAATACACGCAAAAGCATGGCATCTGCCGAGGCTCTTGCGAAGCAGGAGACGGATGCTGCGCGGCCTACGACAGCTCATGCGTCACGACTAGTCAAGTTTGCGCCGCTACCTCAAGTCGAGGAGGACATGGACGAGGACGACGATGCCTCGTCCTACGATACGCCCAGTGAGCGAACGCTTCATCGATACCTGTCCGTCCCCCGACGCGATCGACTCTCTGATGCCGAGAGCGAGATGCGGGGCCGCTCGCTCGTGCGGTCCTGGTCGCCCTTTCGACGCCACTCGAACGATGCCATGTCACGTTCGCCGTCGCCGCCACGCGTCACATTTGCGGAGGAACGGAATCGTTGCCGCGAGTTGGTGCGTGCGACGCGCCCTGGAGGGACAGGTATGGTGACACTCCTAGATGGCCAGCGCATTCCTGCGCGGCAGGTGGGCGAGGCGCCAGGGGACGACCGTCTGTCCCCCGATCTATGGGGTTTCGCGGCCCTGGAGCAACGCCGCGCGTCGCCCAAGACCAAGTCGGAACAGGCTGAAGAGGTCCAGCGGCGGTACCAGCAGGAGATGGCGGCGCTCGGTGCCGAGGTGCTTTCCCACGTCCGCGGAAAGGCGACGCGCCTTCGGCGCTCGCAATCGTCGCCGCCATCCACGTCGCAGCGGATTCGAGTGGACCCGACGGTCAGTATTCCGTCACCGTCGCCGCGTCTGCCTCGTCGGCCTGATGCTAGAGGCATCGCCGTTGTGCAGTTGCCTGAGCTGGGTCTGCGGCCCCGATACCCCCGTGAAGGCCGCTCGTGTGTGACCGACTTGCTAGATGACGACGACGATGATCAAGAAGAGGAGCAAAAGCCGGCCCGCCGACGAGCTACGACGCGGGCGGCCGGGCAAGAAGTGTACATGAGCCACAAGCCACGGAAGGACGAGTGGGATGATGAATACTGGCCGAAGCCGAGTGCGACTCGCCACATTATGACGGGGATTCATGGTACATAGTCTATCCACGCCATTCGAATTGGATATCACCCGCCTCGAGGAGCGGGTCCTCGTCCGCCTCCTGCTTGGTATCGTTGCGGGAGAAGGACGAGGTGCCGTACAGGAGCTGCTGTCGGCGCCTGTCGCGTTGGCGTTCCTCGGGCGACATGTCCTGCTCGTCCAGCGCCGCAACGGACGACGGCTCGGTGGTCGGCGCAGTGGGAGGACTCGTTGTCGATGCCTCAGGCGCATGATCCAGGGGCTTGTTCCGCTGGCGACCGCTCAAGCCCAGGAGGCGCCGGATGCGACTGGGCCGCTCGGATGCATCGTCACGAGGCGGCAGGGGCGGGGACGACGGCGAGCCGATCGACGAGGCAGGCGACTTGGGGCTGCGCACACCGCGCTGTGGGGGCGACGACGGCAGGGTGACCGGCACGAGTTCTTCGTCGGGCGGCAGAGCGATGTCGCTCGCGCGTCCGTCATCGCGCCAGTAGTTGAAGTCGGTATAGGCGGCGATGTGTTCGTTGCGTCGCATGCTAGGTACCGGCGGGAACATTTGATCGACGAGGTCCGTCATGTTCGGGTACGACGTGTGGTATCCGGCGAGTTCGAGCAGCTCCATTTTGACTTCGCCATTCGAATCGATCGTAAAGATGCGCGAGCTCGGAATGTTGACGCTGCGGTAGCTGAGAGCATCGGTGATGCGGTTGCCAAAGCCAGCGTAAAACGGCGTCTTGTGGCCGGGCTGGCTTGGATCGTCGCCGAACAGGCGCGCAATGTCGCGGAGACAGGCCATCTTGAACACCTCGGGCTTGCGCAGAATGACCTCGCGGTGCAGCGACGCGATGAGCCGGTCCGGGCTCATGATCACGGGGCCGTCCGGCAGCTGGTAGTTGTTCTGATTGATGCCCCGCAGATAGTCGCGCGTAATGTCCGCCTGCCCAATCGCGCGCGACGTGAGGTACATGAGCCGGTACCCGTTCTTCGCGATGTCGTGGTACAGCTTGGCTACGCCGAGATGCGTCCAGTCCCGGCCCATGAGCGTGAAAACGTGGCCGAGGGCGTCCGACTTGGTGATCGTGCCGTCAATGTCGCTCACGACCACGGGCTTGTCACAGTCCCACAAGAACACGCGCGCACGGCACGTCGCGACGCCTGAGTACGACGACGTGACGCTGAACGTGAGGGTATTTACACCTTTTTGGAGCCCGAGCTGCTTGAGCTGGTCGGACGACAGACGCAGTGTCTTGACGTACGTCTCGGGCCGCGCGGCCGGCGCAGGCTCCGGCGCCTCGGTCGGCGGCGCGGCGTCGCTCGACGCGGCCGGCCGACGCCAGAAGCGGCTCCATGCACTTGCCTTGGGCACGGGCGTGCCGTTCTGCACGAGCACATCGCGGTAGTACGCGAGGGTCGTGAACATGTCCGATTCGCGCTCGCGATAGTGGTATGCGTCGTTGTGCCGGATGCACAGGCGCGGATCACGCACGATCGAGGCATCTTCCAGGAAGCGCTGGAACGACACGCGGCCCTCATCAAAGACGTACTCGGCCCCTTGGTCCTGCGCGGGCAACGAGCACAGACTCAGCTCAAACGAATACACCGTGTTGTCGTCCACGCGCAGCTGGAACAGGTACGGATCGGCCGGAGCACACGTCAGCGTGCCAGCGACCTCGTCCTCCATGTCGGGCTGCTCGGTGACTTCGGAGGCCACGGCCTCTGTCGCCGCGTCGGCGCTTCGCCTCGCATACAAGTCCGAGTCGCTCAGGGACACGGCCAGGCGCGGGCGCTCCGGCACAGCCTCGCTGTACGAGTCGCTCATGCGCCGCGAGCGAGCAGGCGGCGTCTTGGGCTTGTCTGGGCTGGGTGTCGTCGTCATGAGCTTGGACACGGAGCCCAGGAACTGGTGCTGCCAACGCAGGTTGTGGTGATCGAGGCGCTCACTCAGCACCAACGGGTTGTTGCCGCCATGCTGCCGATTCAGCGGCAGCTCGTTCGCAAACTTTTGGCCTTGCTTCAGCGCCACTTGGCTATTGCTGTTGCTGAACTTGTAGCCCTCGATATCGAGATCCAGCTCGACGGGTGCCGCCTCGGGCGCGGGCGGCTCGGCATGCGACGCGTCGAGGCGCAAGGGGACCGGCTCACCCGTGCCCGGCGTGGGGCTCACGACGGGACTCGTCACGAGCGCGTCCGGCACAGACTCGTCGGGGTTCTCAACCTTGATCACAAAGAACGCCTCCCCATTCTCACCGACTTTCATAGCGTACGGCAGCGGATCCGGCGAGTCGTTCAGGTGCAGCGTCACCTTGCGCTCATCAGGGCGCAGCACGCTCATTTTGCCAAAGCGCACATGGAACGGCGTGGACGCCATCTCGGTCGTCGTCCGCTTCCGGGTGGCCGTCGACCCGTCCGGCTGCGTCGTCGTTTCCTCGACCACCACGTCGCGCTCCACCACAATCACATCAATCGCTCCCGTGAGCGTCGACGGATTGATGTTCGGCGTAATCGTATTGTACACAGACGACATGAGCTTGCCCACATACTGCATAGCGCCTCCGCCACACCGAGAGCGCTGTCGGGTGAAACGTGTGTCCCAGGCGCAAGCACGGCCCATGGGGCGCCTCCACACACGTGGTCTTGGGAAGAAGGGGCGCCTGGCCCCGGGTATCGATCTATACACGCTGTCTAGGATCGCGCCACGCACGCCGCCGCTTGCGTGGGTGGGAGCGCTCATGGGGTAGGGGCGCTGCGTCCACATCCGAATCGCACGCACTTTGGGAGGACGGCGGCGGCGCCTCAGCCGCAGCAGGTGGGCGCGTGGCGCGCCTGGGCGTATCCTGCGCATGGCGCGCCTTGCGCCGCGTTCGTGACACGCTGTCGTCGACGGAGTCATGCGCCGCGGCCGCCTGCGCCGCCTCTTCCTGGTCCTGCACGTCGCTTTGAAGAGCGTCGAGCCGCCGCTGAATATAGTCGCACAGTCCATCCAGGCGCGTCTGCGCGTCGTGCGCCGATGCGCCCTGCGCCGCTGTGCGCACGCACTCGAGCGTATCGCCCAGCGCTTGACTGTACCCATCCATGAACGCCTCGCGCGCATTTTTCCGGCCTTGTTTGTACAGATTCGTTAGCTGCAGCGCAGCAATGCGGAATTCATTCGTGAGTCGCTCATCATGCACACGGCTGGGCGCGGGATGGACGGGCGACTCGAGGCTCTCGCGCAGGTTCGTCAAGTCCATGAGCAAAAAAAACCCGCTGCGCTCGGCGCCTCCTCATCTTCCTCCACGTGATCCCTCCTCCACGCTCCGTGCCGAGGCGTGGCTCACGCCAGCTGGCTGAGCACGTGCCAACGCACAGGGAACGGCGTCGGTCGTGCCGCAGGAAGGCGCGCCACGCACACCGCCGACGGGCGATGGTGCGCGCACACGAACGGCAGCGTCGTGTGCCGCCACTGCGCCAGGAGCTGAGCACACTGTTCACGTGACAGGGACTGCTCGAAGCGGAGCGCCGTGTGGCAGGCATGCGAAGCGAGCAGGCCGCGCAGCACGGGCGGAAGGTATCGCAGCGCGCTCACCGCACCATGCTGCGCGTGCATCGCCGTGCGCAGCCATGTGCGTATGTCGTCCGCATGCTCGGCCGTCCATGTAGCACACTGCGTCACCACCTGGGCGACATCCGCGCGACGTGGGACGATGGCAGGCACGGCGCGCACGTGCCATGTGTCGTCGCGCGAACGCACCACGTCCCAGCCCCAGAACCTTAGGGTCTCGCCGACGTGGGCGGGCAAAGGAACCGCGCACGGCTCGATCGCCCGGCTGTGTCCCTCGCCTCGAAGACAGGCCATGACGTAGGCGGTCAGGTCGCGTTCCAAACGGATGCGCTCGTCGACGGCGTGCTGATCCACACACAGCAGCGATGCATCGCACAGGCACAGCACGTACTTGTTGTCCACCTGCGCGATAGCACGTACGCGATCGAGCGACGCAGGCAGCACGAGCGACGCTGTGGGATCGCGCGTCATCAGCGGCACGGCACGCGGTCCTTGCGCGCGCGGCACGGGCGGCGCCTGGCAGAGGCGCTCCCACAGGGCTGTCCACCCAGGCAGCACAAGTTCAGGCATCGTCTGCGCGCGATGCACCTCCAGGCGTAGCGCGAACGTCGACCGCACTACGCCATACAGCGGCGTCCACCACGAGCCGCTCCACGGCACATCATCACAGCATGCGAAGCCATGCGGCGTGCCGTTCAGCGCCACAAAATGATAGGCATGCGCGCCTCCCACCGTGCCGTCGAGCGTCGCGGTCCACGCCTCGTCCTGCCTCGTCCGAAACGTGAGCGAGGCGTGTATGCACCGCCCGGACGGCATGGCGCCGCGTAGGCCGAGGCCCGTGATACGCACCGATGGACGCGCATGCGCCCATGCATACAGACGCATACGCAGTCGATGCATCGTGCGCTGGCGTCGGCGTGCGAGGTACCGCCGCCGGACGGGCACACCGCCGAACACGTCATGCACGACAACGCGCGTGTCGCGATGCTTCGACGGGCCGCGGTGCAGGATACGATGCTCCCTCTGCAAAAGCATGCGCCTCTGCATGTGCACTTCGAGCAGACCTAGCCACGGCAGGCACGCCATCGGCGGCGTATGGCGCAGTCCATGCGCATCAGGCCGCAGCTCCCAGGCATCCACAACGCCCTGTCCATCATCCACACACACGATGCGCCACGCCTGCAAGTCTACATCGACATGCACACGCCGCGCACCCGCCTCGACCGCGCGGGCCACAAGCTCATGCACGACACTCTCCAGCGTCGGCAGCCGAGCACTGGCTCGGACGCGGCAGGCCGTGTCGGGTGGCAATGGATGCATGTGGAGGAACGTGACTTGCCATGTCGCTGGTGGCATGGTGCCAGGCCGCGGTTGAGGCGCAATTGCCGCAGGTGTGTGAGAAGGGCACGCTGCGTATCCACGCACTCAGTAGCTGTCCGCGCCCTGTGTGCTCCCTGTACCCGCTGGCGCATGTGCACCCGACCGACGCCAGGGCGGACGAGGCTGTGCCCACGTGGCAGGAACACGTCATCGTGACGGCCGCGTACCGCGGTCAAGACGCATGGCGTCTCGCTTATGCGCTCGAGCTGTACGTGTACACGCTTCCTCGTGAGCGCGCTGGGCTCGTGTACGTGTCGAAGCTCGATTCGAGTGGATACGGCCCACCGACGCCCTCACCGGCGGTCCGCGCCCACTTGCCTCCGGCGCGGTCGCTCACGTCGACCCTCACCGCCGCTGCGCTGCACTACTTCCTCGTCCACGACCACTGGACCACGCCGATCGACCACATTTCTTTGCATGTCCTCGCGCGTGCGCAAGATGCCTATCTGTTCCCCTCTTCCCACAAGCATCCCAACAAGCGCGTCTTGTCCGACGCGGCGCTCATCCGGTGGTGGCAGACGTGTCTCAGCCATGTGGCTCTCAGCGTACAGGCGCGCGCGTTCTACCTCATTCCAGGCTACTCGCGCCTTGACTCGCACGCCATCGTGCCCTTGCACCATGCCAACGACAGCGCCGTGTCTCGTGCGCAGTGGCAGTATGGGCATCCATACCACCTGGCCGATGTACCGCTCCCCTTACATCCATGCGCATGGGAGCACAGGCACGCAGCTACACGCTCCGAGGCCTTGGCCGCTCGCGTCGTGCCGACCATGATACCCGTGTTTCCCGACGACCCCAAGGGCCGCTTTGTCAAAGAACAGGCCGCCACAGCGCACGAGCCCGGCGCGTCTATGAAGCCCATCCCCAGAGCTGCATCGCCAGCGCATCGCGAAGCCATAGCTGAGCGCCAAGCCCTCGAGCGCCTGAGTGTAGATGGGTTTTGGGAGCGGATGGGTTTCCGCCAAGAGTGCTGCTCAGGCAATGCCGTCGGCATTTTTGTCGTGAGCACGACACGGCAGGGCGGCGCAGCTCCGTCTCCCGCACCCAAGGCACGCCCCTGCTCACTCCCGCATCCCATGCTGGAGGATCTCTTGCTGAAGCACATGATGCAGGATGCGTGCGTCTGGCACGACCCCACCGAAGCGGCCACATGCACACAGCGCCTGTTCGATGCTATGGATCGCGCTATTCAGCGCAAGGGCGGGGGCGATGCGGCTCCGCACGCAGACGTCACCCTCCCTGCCATCTCTACGGACGTCCTCGAGCGCGCTCAAACACACCCACCCGCTCAGGCCGCTCCGTCCCCCGCCTCCGTGCGCGTCTTGCCTGTCAAAAAAAAGGCGCGCCGCTCGTAGAACCTCCACTGTACCTACCCGATATGTTCGGCCACCTTCTTTGCACGTGCCCTGAAAAAAAAGTCGGGCCTGGACCGCCCACGCACACACCAACAACACACCATGTCGGCCCCTGTGGAATTCTTTACGCTGCGCTTGCTGCCCGGTGAAATCTACCACCTGGACACGATTCGTGATCTGCAGATCACGAATGTGAGCTACTCGGAGCCGGAAAACCTCAAGGGCAAGAAGCGCTCGGTGCTTCGCGTGCACTACGCCGGCAACCCCATTGACCTGGAGGATGATGAGGACATTGAGATTGAAGACGACGATGAGGACGAGCGCGAGGATGAAGATGAGGACGAGGACGAGGAAGACGACGAAGACGATGAAGAGGACGATGAGGAAGAGGATGATGACGACGAAGACGACATTGTCGACATGGAGCCTCGCGTTCCTATTTTCACGGACGACGACTCCTACGTCGTGTGCTCTCTCATTCCCGAAAAGGTAGAGCAGGTGACGCTGAATCTCCAGATCAGCGAAGAGGAGGAAGTGGGTCTGTCGGTCTCGGGTGACGAGCCTGTGGACATTATCGGCAACTACCTGCTCCCGACGTCGCTGAACGACCTTGACCCCGAGCTGCTTGGCGAGCTGGAGGACGAGGAGGACGATGAGGCGCCTCGCGACCGCAAGCTCATCGAGGGTCCTCGTGACGACGATGACGACGAGGACGAGGAAGACGATGACGAAGACGACGACGACGAAGAAGACGATGACGAGGAAGACGAGGAGGACGACGATGACGAAGATGAGGATGAAGATGGCGACATTGTGATTGAGGACGAGGACGACGAGGACGACGACGATGAAGACGACGACGATGAAGACGACGACGACGAGGACGAGGTGCTTGTCGAGGAGGATGATGACAATGACGACGACGACGAAGAGGACATTGTGATTGTGCCTTCGAAGAAGCGCTCCGTGTCGGACTTGGACGAAGACGAACCCAAGCTGAGCCGCAGCCAGCGCAAGCGCCTGAACAAGAAGCTCAAAGCCGAGGCGTCGGGACAGAAGCAGGACAAGGTACGAGACGTCATGGCATCCATGCTGACTGACGTTCTGTTCAACTTTTAGACCAAGCTTCCATCGGGTCTGATCGTGGAGGATAAGAAAGCAGGTTCGGGCCCTGCAGCCAAGCCGGGTAACCGTGTGAGCATGCGTTACGTCGGCAAGCTGCAGAACGGCTCTACGTTTGACTCAAACACGAAAGGCAGGCCCTTTTCTTTCCGTCTCGGCAAGGGCGAAGTGATCAAAGGTGCGTTGTCTTGTTGCTCACCGCGCGCAGGTTGGGACGAAGGCGTCAAAGGCATGCAGGTCGGCGGCGAGCGTCGCCTGACCTGCCCTCCTCATCTGGCGTACGGCAAGGCCAAATTCCCCGGTCTCCCGCCGAACTCGACGCTCATCTTTGACGTCAAGCTCCTCGAGATCAAGTAATGCATAGGCTCGTAATTCAAGTCACGTGGGTCTCCCAAACTCTACGACGACTGTGTCGTGCCCTAGTGACGTTGCACTACCATGCCGCCCAAAGCTGCTGTCCGCAAGAATGCGACGCAACGCAAGCGCGCTGTAGATGAAGAGGATGCACCGCGTGTCAAGCGTGTGCGAACATCGACTCTGAATAGGCCGCCGGCTCCCATTCGGGCCTTGCACGCTGCTGACCTGTCGTCTCACACGGCTGGCACAGCGACGATGCAGGCCGTCTATGCGACGCGTACAGAGACAGAGGCGTCCAGCGGTAGCGTCGTTCCACGAAAGCTATTCGTGTGGGGCACAGGCGAAGCCGGTCAACTCTCCCTCGGTGGCCCTGACGATGACAATATCAACAAGCTCACCAAGCCCAAGCCCTTTGGCAACAAGGACATATCCGTGCAAACGGATGCCGGCCAATTGGGCACGGGCGGTGCCGAGATGATCGTCGCCGGTGGTATGCATACGCTGCTGATCGATGCTCACGGTCGCATCCTGTCATGTGGCAGCGACGATCACGGCACATTGGGACGCAAGCACCGCGAAGGATCGAACGAGTCGGAAGATGACGTGTACTATGTGCTGCGGCCGGTCGACGGCATTTCGCCCACAGGCAAGGATACGGCCCCCGGTGATGACGGTAAAGTGCATCGCTTCCGAGCGACGCGTGCTGCTGCATCGGACGGCTGCAGTCTGGCTCTAGATGCCGATGGCCGTCTCGTTGCTTGGGGCCACTTTAAGGACGGCGAAGGCAAAGTCTGCTTCGCCGATACGGACGCTGATGGTGCCCCTCGTGAGCAGTGGTCACCGCTGCCCATTCCTGCGTTGGAAGACGTGCGGTTCGCCCAGTTGGCCTGCGGCGAAAACCATGTGCTCGCTCTCACGCTCGATGGTCGCGTTTACTCCTGGGGCTTGAACAGCATGTCTCAGCTCGGCCGCTTCGCGAATCCTTACCACATCCGTGCCCGCTTCACGAAGCGTGACCCACCAGCGAGTATGCTGCTCACGCCAGAACTAATTCCCGAGCTGCGGAATATCGTGCATGTGGCGTGCGGCATGAACTCGAGCTTCGCTGTGGATGCAGAAGGACGCGTCTTTGCGTGGGGTCTGAACACCCGCGGCCAGACAGGCACGGGCCTCAAGAAGGAAAAGGTGACGCGCCCCACGCGCGTGAAGGCCTTGGATCCAACGCGCCTGGACGGTGCGCGCGTCATCCAGGTGGATGGAGGCGAGTTCCACACGGCATTCCTTTTGTCCAACGGTCATGTATGGATGTGTGGCGACAGCGACGAGGGCAAGCTGGGTCTGCCTCACGTGGCATTGGCATCCCAGGGCGAGGAAGGCCCTGTCCTCATGCGCGCGCCCGTGCATGTGCCTATACAATCAGACTCACTCGAGCATGTCCCGATCATTGGCATTGCGGCTGGCATGCGCTTCACCTTTGCCTTGGCTGCGAGTGGTGTGCTCTACTCGTGGGGAACGACATCGGACGAGGCGATGGGTCAACCTGCTGAATCGTGGGGTGACGACCAAAGCAAGACAACGCCCACACCCGTTCCCATGCCCGGTGAACCCGGTGCTTGGACCATTGCCAGTGTGGCCACGGCCGGCCAGCATTCGTTGGCCTTGGCCGTCCGTGCACCCTAGGCGCGATATAGTGGAGCAGGATACCTCCACTTTATCGCGCCCGATGAGAGGCGATCGGCGGGATCTCGTTGCATCAGGCCCGATCTCTGTCGCCCAGGCCCCCATCCCATGTCATCCAGCCCTCCGTGCTATGCCGGCTGTGCGCAGGTTGCTGTGGATAGGTGCTGTACCGCATGTTTGATGTACTACGATAGCAATGCAAGTATGATAGGACTAAGACTGTGCGCAGGAAACAGCCCTGCCCAGCGTGTCGATCGCGACGCAAGGCGACAGGCATCCTGCTTAGGTCATACACGCGACTTGATGAAATCGGGCCCAACGCGCATTCATGGACGGAAAATGCGGTTTTTCGCGCGCGGCTTATGCAGGGCCAAATGTGAGCGCTTTTATGAAAAGGAAAGCGCCCCAAACACGAGCGGGTTTTCCAAGATCGGCTCGTTCGCTTCAGTCCACCATCCCTGTATTGCCTCGTCGTCTTTTCTAACATGGCACCTACCAAAGCCAAATCCACAGTGGCCAAGGCCCCGGCCAAGAAGTCGACCAGCTCAAGGAAGCCGTCAAGCATGTCGTATGAGGACATGATCATCGAGGCTATCATCTCGTACGGTGAAGAGGGTCGCTCAGGTCTCGGCCGCCCGACGCTCAAAAAAGTAATCCTTGCCAAGCATCCTGACACAGGCAAGCTTCCCTTGACGTTGTTCAGCACACACTTGAACAGTGCCATTGTGCGCGGCAAGGACAAGGGTGTGTTTCTCCTTCCCAAGGGCGTGAGCGGTAAGGTCAAGCTGGCTGCCAAGGCCAAGCACGCAGCGGGCACGTCGACTGCGCCAAAGAAGACCACCGCCCCCAAGAAGGCCGCCCCCACGAGCAGCTCCACGAAAAAAACCAAGTCGTCGACGAGTAGGGCTGCCTCGGCCAAGAAGACGGCCATCAAAAAGGCACCAGCGAAGACGACGACCAAGAAGACACCAGCTAAGAAAGCATCAGCCAAGACCACCACCGCCAAAAAGACACCGGCCAAGAAGGCACCAGCGAAAAAAGCTGCTACTACTAAGAAGACCACGAAAAAGTCTTCTGCCTCAAAGAAATAATTCTGCTTTTGCGCTTTTAGCTCTTATGTACTATGTCATGGCGCCACGCGCGTATCATATTGTCGGCCCCCCTGTACCTGTGCATCTCCGCTGGACCGCGCTCCATCCACGCGTCGCAGCATATACACGTGATCCCATCACGTGAGACAGAAGAAGGCCTTGTGCTCCTCCCAGAGGTGGACGTCGAGTCGACGACGGACGCACTGGGATCAGTGCATGCTGATAAGGTGCTGTGCACGAAGCTTTCAGAGTTCTCTTGCACGCCCGCGTACGCTACATAGGTTGATCCCGCTGATTCCTGCCGCATACTTGCATATGAGCCAGCCCACCGAACAACCGCCAGCCGCACCAGCCCCCCCTGCGGGCGGCGACCCACCAGCTGAGGGCCCGTCCAAGTCGGCACTGAAGAAGGCAGCCAAGTTGGCTGAAAAGCAGGCCAAGTCTTCTGCCAAGAATGCTCTCAAGGCGGAAAAGGGCCCCGCTCCTGCGTCTGGCTCGGGTGCCAAGAAGGAGAAGGCTAAGAAGGAGACCAAAGACGAGCCGGCGTGGGTCGATACGACGGTGCCCGGCGAAAAGAAGGACCTGTCTTCGCCTATGGAGAATGGATACAATCCGCTGCATGTTGAGTCGTCGTGGTACGCCTGGTGGGAGAAGCGTGGCTTTTTCACTCCTCGTGACGATGAGCCGTATGATCCTGCCAAGACGTTTGTGATTCCATTGCCGCCACCGAATGTGACGGGTCTCCTGCATATCGGACACGCGCTTACGATTTCTATTCAGGACGCGCTGATCCGCTTCTACCGCATGAAGGGCTACCGCACGCTCTACGTCCCCGGCTTTGACCATGCTGGTATTTCGACGCAAACGGTGGTGGAAAAGCGCCTGGCCAAGACTGAGGGCAAGTCCCGCTACGACTATGGTCGTGAGGCGTTCTTGGAAAAGGTGTTCGAGTGGAAAGACCAGTACCAGTCGCGCATCTCGAATCAGATGCGCCGTCTCGGTGCGAGTTTCGACTTTTCTCGCGAGGCCTTTACCATGGACGAGTCTCGGAGCGCTGCTGTCACGGAAAACTTTTGCAAGCTGTTTGAGGACGGCATTCTGTACCGTGAGAACCGCCTGGTCAATTGGTGTGTGTACCTGAACACGACGCTCTCGAATCTCGAGGTGGTGCAGAAAACCCTTCCCGGTCGCACCCTCATGAATGTGCCTGGCTATCCACCAAACGAGCGCATCGAATTCGGTGTGATTGTGTCGTTTGTGTACCCCGTGGTCGGCTCCGACGAAAAGATTGTCGTGGCCACGACGCGTCCTGAGACGATTCTCGGTGATACCGCCGTGGCTGTGCACCCTGATGATGAGCGGTACAAGCACTTGCACGGCAAGATGCTGCAGCATCCGTTCATTCCCGAGCGCCAGGTGCCTTTGGTGACAGACTCCATTGCCGTTGACATGGCGTTCGGCACGGGAGCCGTCAAGATCACGCCAGCACACGACCCGAACGACTATGATGTGGGCAAGCGCCACAACCTGCCGTTCATCAATATCCTGAACGACGATGGCACACTGAACGCGAATGCTGGCGAATTCCAGGGCATGAAGCGGTTTAGCGCGCGCCGCGCCGTCGTTGAAGCACTCAAGGCCAAGGGCTTGTACGTCGAGACGAAGGACAACCCCATGGTGGTGCCTGTCTGTGAGCGCTCTGGCGATGTGATCGAACCGGTCATGAAGCCTCAGTGGTGGGTCAACTGCCAACCGCTCGCCAAGGCCGCTGTCGAAAAGGTGCAGAGCGACAACATGGTGATTGAGCCACCGCAGAGCAAGCGCGAGTTCTTCAGGTGGATGGAAAACATCCAGGACTGGTGCGTGAGTCGGCAGCTGTGGTGGGGCCACCGTGTCCCGGCGTACTTTGTCGACATGGAGGGCGTCGAGCAGGACCCTGCAGACGGCCAGTGGTGGGTCGTTGGCCGTACGCAGGCCCAGGCTGAGGAACGTGCGGCGGAGATGGCTCAGGGCCGGCCGTTCACACTCAAGCAGGATGAAGATGTGCTGGATACGTGGTTCTCGTCCGGTCTGTGGCCCTTCTCGACGCTCGGCTGGCCGCAGAAGGACGCCAAGGACATGCAGCACTACTACCCGACATCCATGCTTGAGACAGGTTGGGACATTTTGTTCTTCTGGGTGGCTCGTATGATCATGCTCGGTGTGCACCACACTGGTCAATTGCCGTTCAAGGAGGTGTTTTGCCATGCCATGGTCCGCGATGCGCACGGCCGTAAGATGAGCAAGTCGCTGGGCAACGTGATCGATCCGATCGACGTGATCGAGGGCATTTCGCTCGAGGGACTTCATCAGCGCCTGCGTGAAGGCAACCTGGACGAGAAAGAAATCAACAAAGCCGCACAGGGTCAAAAGAAGGACTATCCCCGCGGCATTCCGCAGTGTGGCACCGATGCGCTGCGCTTCACGCTGTGTGCCTACACAGCTGCTGGCCGCGATATCAACCTGGATATCATGCGTGTGGAAGGCTACCGCAAGTTCTGCAATAAGCTGTGGAATGCTACGCGGTTTGCGCTCCTCAAGCTGCAGGATGGCTACCAGCCTCTGTGCCTCGCGGACCAGGACAAGTTTGTGCCGCAAAGCCTCGTGGAGAAGTGGATCCTGTACCGCTTGAACCAGACGGCGCAGCAGCTCAACCAGGACATGCTCCAGCGCTCGTTCATGAGCGCCACGAGCTGCGTGTACAACTTCTGGCTGTACGACCTGTGCGATGTGTACATTGAGGCCATCAAGCCGATCACGGATGCGGGTGCCGACCCAAGCGCGCGCCTGTCGGCGCAGCACACGCTGTATGCATGCCTGGATGCTGGTCTCAAGCTCTTGCACCCCTTCATGCCCTTTGTCACCGAGGAGCTGTGGCATCGCCTGCCGCAACGTCCGCAAGAGACCGCCGAAACAATCGCTCATGCCCGCTTCCCCGAATGGCAAGCGGTCCATGACTTTGGTAAGGAGGCTGCGTACTTTGACGACGTGTTTGCGACTGTGCGCGCTGTGCGTGGTCTCGCTGCTGACTACGGTCTCACCTCGCAGATCCAGGCATTTGTCGAGGTGCCGAACAACGAGTACCGTGCGGTGCTCGAGTCCCAGTGCAGTGTGATGCACACGCTCATTAAAGGCTGTGAAAAGATTGTGTGTGTTCCCTCGGCTTCTGACGTCCCGCCTGGCTGCGTCGTGGCCAGTGTCTCTTCGACTATCCAGGTACACCTGCTCGTGAGTGGCCTGGTCGACTTTGATCAGGAGCTGAGTAAGCTGGCCAAGAAGCTCACGCTGAACGAGACGCAGCTGCAGCGCACCACTGCCCTGACGCAAAAACCTGACTGGTCCAAGACACCTGAAGACGTGCGTGCCCACACGCAAAAGCGGCTGGATGATTTGGAGGCCGAAAAGGCGGCGCTGCTCCAGGCCCAGGCCAACTTTGACAAGCTCCGTAGCTCGGCTTAGCGACTCCACTTTTTTTTTCTCTCCCTTCCACATGCGCAATCTATCGACACTCGCGTGGCGAGTGTACGATGCGCCAACGAAGCCGTGGCACGGCGTCGTGGCAGACACTGAGGGAGATGACTCTGTGTATGTCATGCGGGTAGAGAGGCGCGATAGTGTATCGCAGCTTACCTTGGCTCATATCACGCCGACAGGCACAGAAGAACTCGCCGTCCTGGAGGTGGCGTCAGCCGCGCCTCATGTACCAGACGTGGCAGATTTCCGCCTCCTTGCCGATGGAGGATCGAGCGCGAATCATATGCCGGCTATCTGTGTGATTGGAAGCGGTGGTGATATCGTGCTCATGCCTGTGGACGAGGAGGCCAGTGCACCTGCCGAGGTGGTGGGCTCTGTGGACCAGGGCATCTTGGCGGCTGCATGGAGTCCCGAAGAAGACGTGCTAGTGCTCATTACAGGTGGTGAAAAGCGGCTCATTGTGATGACGCGTGAATTCGAGGTCGTGAGCGAGACTATGCTGTCTACCGAAGCGTTCGGTGATGACCAGCCTGTGAACGTCGGCTGGGGCTCCAAGTCGACGCAATTTCACGGATCAGAGGGCAAGCAAGCCGCTGTGGCTGCTGCGAACGCGCCTGAGGAAAACGATCCCCGTGGACCGCTTGTGCCGGAGGACGATGGCCTTCCCCGCATTTCATGGCGTGGCGACGGCGCCTTTTTCGTCACGTCGAGTGCCGAGGCGTCCAATGATACCGTGCACCGCATTCTTCGCACGTACACTCGCACAGGCACGCTGAGTGCAACGTCAGATCGAAGCGTGCGTGGCATCTCTCACGTCCTTGCGTGTCGTCCCACAGGCAACTTGATCGCGACGACGCAGCGCATGGGCGGACCATGGGCACCAGGTCGACACGGGCGGCACGACGTGGTCTTTTTCGAGCGCAATGGACTCCGTCACGGTGAGTTCTCGTTGCGCGAGGAACATGGCAGTGTGCCCGACCTCCCTAGTGTGTCGGCAGAGCCACTGCCCCCTTGGTCATGCGAACACCAGATCCGCCTCGTATCGTGGAATGCGGATGGCTCCGTCCTGGCAGTGCTCTTGCAGCGCGCTGGCCAGTATGTGCTGCAGCTGTGGACGAGTGGTAACTACCATTGGTACTTGAAGCACGAATCGACGTACGAGCATCTGCATGCGATGACCTGGCACCCGGAGCAGCCCCTTACATGGTACGTGTCGCATGCGCGCGTCGAAAGAAGAACCATGTGCCTGGAGACAGCCTGCTCCCGTGGCATGCCGCCTCATGATGCCGCGTGCGCCTCGGTCGTGGACGGCCATCTGCTCTACCTGACGCCATTTCGCCTGCAAAATGTACCGCCTCCTATGTGTGCCGTGGCGATCGTCGATACGCCGCACCACACAGTCCCGCATGTACCGCCAGCTACCCCTGTGCATGTGGCATGGACCACACAGTCCGTGGAGGACCAAACGACCGACATGGTCGCGATCCTGTACCCTGATGCGAGCGTTCACGTATGGAGCGTCGAGTACGGCCACCTTGGCGCCGCACATCCACGTCCACGCGCGCCCCTGACGCCTCAGCGTGTGGCGACATATACACGCCCCGATGCGACACATGCGTATCAAGTGGCTGTCACGCTGTGCGACCGCGTCCCTTGTGTGGCTGTGCTGTGCATGGAGGGCGAAAATACGGCCATGTGGACTCAATGCGGCACGGAGACCTGCTACCAGCTGCTCGATGGTCAGGGCCCATGGCGCTTAGTCTCTGTGCCCAACTCGACCTCGTTTGCCTTGCACGATCACCGCGGTGATGTCACCCTATTTTCACCGACGCTCGTGCCCACGCCACTTGATCCACTGCTGGCCTTCTGCCCGACCTTGCACATACTCCCCGCGGAACATGAGGGTACGTGGCAGGCGATCGGCCTCACATCTGATGGTCGCCTCCTCGCACCCCATCGTGTGCTGGCCAAAGATGCCACCTCGTTCACATGCACGAACCATCTGCTGATTTGGACCACGCACTCGCACGAGGCCATGTTTGTGCCGCTCACATGCCTCACAACCACGCCGCAGGTCTCGCAGCTAAGCCGCCGTGTCGAGCGGGGTAGTCGTATTGTGACAGCTGTGCCCAGTGCCATGTCGCTCGTTTTGCAAATGCCGCGAGGTAATCTGGAGACAACGTACCCGCGGCCGATGGTGCTCGATGTGATTCGCGACAGGTTGGATCGCCTCGAGTTTGGTGAGGCTCTGCGTGTGAGTCGCGCGCACCGTGTCGACCTCAACTTGCTGCACGACCACTGTCCAGTGGCCTTTTTGGAGCGTGTGCCGACGATTTTGGCGCAAATCCACCATGTCGACCACATCAACTTGCTCTTGTCTAATTTGCGAAACGAAGACGTGACGCAGTCGCTGTACCGCCCGTGGGATCCGAGCACTCGTACACCTATGGAACATCTCGATACCAAGGTGAATCAGATTTGTGATCGGTTCCTGGAGGCTATGCAAGCAGCAGATGAGCGGTACTATCTGTCGTCCATTCTCACTGCGCACGTACGCAAAGTACCTGCGGACTACGAAAGTGGACTGCGCGTGCTGCTCAAATACATGCGCACGGACATGGCTCTGGCAGAAGAGGCGTGTAAGTACATCATTTTCCTCGTCAATGCCGATCAACTGTACAACGTCGCCTTGGGCATGTACGACTTTGAGCTGGCACTGCTGATCGCCCAGCAGTCTCCGCGTGATCCGCGAGAGTACGTGCCGTTCCTGCGCGAGATGCGTGCCAAGGAGCCGCTGGCGTACCAACGCTTTTGTATGGACGATTACTTGGGTCGTCATGCCAAGGCACTAGCCTGGCTCGCCCAAGCTGGAGGCGAGCACACCGAAACAGCCATGTCGTACATGGTCCAGCACAAGCTATTTCGCGAAGGTCTCGTGGCATGGGCCAAGGATCCCGTATTGCTTGCTGAGGCATATGGCCGCTTCGCCGACTACCTCAGTTCGCATCAACGCCCAGCCGAAGCTGCGACTGCGTACGAGCTGGCCGGTCGTATAGACGAGGCCCTGAATGCACACAAAGAAGCAGACCAGTGGCAGCGGGCCTTGACGCTGGCACTTGAACAGCGCATGTCGGCTCAGGCCCTACTGCACTTGACGCGGGAGCTTGCTGATCAGCTCGAGGAGCAGCACAAGTACGAGCAGGCCGCACGTGTCCTACTTCGTATACCCGACTTGGAGCGGGCCATTGACCTGCTGTGCCGCGCAAACGCATTTGTCGATGCGCAGTATGAATGCGCGGTGCACGCACGCTGGGATCTGGTGGAAACGCATGTGGCACCGGCGACTCTTGAGGCCCAAAGCTCGTTGATCGACGAGGCAGACGAAATCGAAGAACAACTGTCCAAGCAGGTCGCACGCCTCTTTGAGCTAGACGCGAAGCGCACACACGATCCAGCCGCCTTTTATGTCGACGACGATGCACCGGGCATGGACAATATTGATGTAATGAGCGACATGTCGCAAGTCACACAGTTCACTCGGTACACCACCGCTACGAGTGTCGCGCCGTCCATGTCGACCCTTTCCCTTGGATCCAAGTCGCGGCAGCGCGCCAAGGCCAAGAAAGAGGAAAAGAAAAAGAATACAGGCAAGAAAGGCAGCATCTACGAAGAGGGATACCTCCATGAATCCCTGCAAAAACTCCTTCATACACGTCTTGGCACTTTGCAGCAAGACACCAAGCGGCTGCTGCCCCTACTAGTAACGCTGGGTGAAAAGCATCGCAACGCAGCGCAGCGACTCCAAGACCGCTTACTTGCGCTTGAAGCGCATGCGCACAAGGCCGTCGCTGACCTCACGGAGCGACACGCGCGCCAGGTCCAGGAGCGTGCCGAAATGGCGCAGGCACTCGCGTCGCAAGTCACACAGCTCGCACATGCGCCAGGCGCGCAGGCGGATGCAGCTAGTGCCGTGCTCGCAACGGTGTGGCGCTGGCGGCATATGCAGGAACCGCCCAAAGCCGTGCCGAGAGTATCGAACGAGGCTTGGAAACTGCATTTCCTAGAGCCTGCATAATCACAGCTTGGCAAACGTGGGCTTCGTCTTGGACATTGTAGCTGAGATAGACTGGACGAGGTCCTCTGTCTGAAGAAAAGCGCCATTCAAGTATTGCATATAACGCAATCCCTCGTCGACCGAGTGGTCACGAGCGTGTACCATGGCCAACTTGGTCCCCACCACCGCCACAGGCGAGAGAGACGCAATATGCTTGGCCGTCTCGACCGCTTTGAGCATGGCCTCTTCGTGCGTGGCAAACACCTGACTCAGGAAGCCCATGGCACGAGCCTCGTCGGCACCGAAATCACGAGCCGTCAAAGCCAGCTCGCGAGCCCAAGACTCGTTGCCTACCACCTTGGGAAAGCGCTGAAGCGTGCCGATATCAGCGGCCAAGCCAATACGCGCCTCACGAATCGAGAAGCGCGCGTCCTTTGACGCGTAGCGCACGTCGACGGCGCTCAAAATGTCGACGCCAAGACCGATCGTATAACTGTGCGATACGCCGATCACAGGACGCTCACACTGTTCGATGGACGAGATGGCGTTCTGGAAGCGTTCAATGAGCTCACGAATCGCCATGGACCGACGCGCAGGGTCGCCGCCAGATTGTATCACGTCCATGATGGTTGGATCATGCAGATCGAGCCCGGCCGTAAAGCATCGGCCCTCGCCATACAACACGACGGCACGAACATCACCGTCCACACGAATTCGCGAAAAGATCGCGTGCATCTCCGTCCAAGTAGCAGTGTCAAAGGCATTCACGGGCGAGCGCCGAATTCCAACACCGAGCACATGCTCAGCAAGCCAAGATACTTGGAAGTACTTGGGTTCGAGTCCCTGATACGGCATGATGCCAATGTGGGGTTCGGCCCCGGTCTGGACCCATCCCATCGGTGGGCTTCGCCTTGGCATGACTAAATCACGGGGCGGGGAACCGTGGAGAAATCGCTGCATCCACCCACATCCCCCACCATGAAATGGCTACGAGGCTCGAGTGAACCAGAGAGTCAGGGACCTCTGGCGGGATACACGTTTCAGTCGCGAATGGGATCCTTGTCTCTCCATGAGGCCGATCGCATTCGTTTCATGGGCTTTCCAGATGAAATCACAAACTCGGCACGCACCACCATCGCACACAGCTGGCCTCGTGGCATAGCTTGGGAGAGATATTATGCTGGATCCTACGAGTTCAAGCTGCATGGGCGTCCATGGGACGGCAAGGCTGAATCAGGTATCTTTGCTAGGCGCCTCGTGCGCAATCTTCTCGCCACGCTGTACAGTGCAGGGTGGGTGATGATCTTTTCGACGGATGTTAGCAAAAAGGCAAGGGACAAGGACACTTTCATCTTCCGGCATCAGTCGCCACCGCCGCCACCTGCTGAATGGATCAGCATTGCGTTCTCCAACTACAACAAAATCCGCCTCATCGACGCCCCGCCCGATCTCGCTTGGGCCCTCGACCGTTCGATTTCGGTGGCTCGGGCACCTCGCGCCATGTACGAGTACTCACCAGGTGTGGCAGAACTGCTGCTCAATTCGTTCTACTGGCTCGCACAGGGCTCCACCACCATGCATGCTCGGCAGCTGCTTCTTCAGCTTGTGCTGACGCTCGAGGAACACGGGTTTACCGTGTACGCATCCGTGGACCAAAAGAACACGTACCAAGATGATCGGTCCGAGACTGATACTTGGCATTTGTGCCGTCCTACTGGATGGCGACCCGGTATGCCCGTCTTTCATCGATAGCGGAGAGGCACAGACCATGCAGTCTATGTGCGCGTTCTGACATAGTGGGATCTATCCCTTGACGCAATAGTTGCTGCGTGCGCGAAGAGCTGGGCCGTATCTGTACAGCAGGAAGGGAGAGGGTATACCTACGACTGCGACGATCAGCGCTAATACTGAGAGCGTCCAGCCGACATCGAGGCGATCGAGCATGGCATTGGAAAACAAGAGAAAGAGAAAGGCAAAGAGAGAGCGCATGGATGCCACTGCACTGATGGCAGACGAGGCATAAATGGTCATAAGGTCCGCCAGGTACATTTGTGTGAGGAGCATGCTTCCGATGACACCACCGCCGATGACCACAAGGCCAATATCAGGAGCGATCCAGTGTGTCTCGTATTGAGCTGTCCAGCCGAATAGTAGCATCCCTGCCGGCAACACAAACACAGTGATCATCATAAGAGGCAGTTTGAATTCAGGTCGTCTGCAACCATGCTTGGCACTGAGTTTTTTGTACGTGTAATCAATAAACCATCCGCCCAGTTGACCAATGCATATAAGACCAATGGCCAGGGCCAGGTTGTGCAGGGCAGCGATGCCAATACGTTCTTGGTATTTCTCGGTGTACACACGCGGCAAGGATGCAATGCATAGATAAAAACACGCATAGATGATGGACATGTACAGCGAGGGTAAGAATACCAGCGGCTCCGTGAAGAGAAAGATGACGGGACGAAGCAAGATACGTTTGACTTTTTGCCAGGCCGTCTCTGACTTCTTCTCAAACACAGTACGGTATCGCTTGTCGCCTGTTTCCTTGCGCAGCCTGCGTGCCTTGAGATACAGAATAAAAGGAGCATAAGTTTCACGAGCAAAGACTATGCCGCACATAAAAACAAGGCCTGCCAGAATCGTGCCGACCCAAAACACCCAGCGCCATCGTTCCTCGCCCCACCCCTGGATGATCCAGCCACTGATCAGGGGGCCGATCGTGGGACCCAACACAGGCGCAGCTGTATACAAAGCCATCGCCGTTCCACGCTCGTGAAGTTCGAACAAGTCCGAGACTGCACCGCCTCCCATGGGAAGTACGGCACTGCCGAAAAATCCGGTGATGAATCGTAATACAAGCATTTCACGGAGCTTATTCGTCACGGCACAGCCAATATTGAAGACAATGAAGAACACCGTGCCAGTGAATACAACAATGCGTCGTCCATATGCCTCACTAATAGGTGCCGAGCACAACGGACCAGCCACAAACGCCAGCATGAACAAACCGACAAACATGTTCTGTACCAGTTTGCTGTGGACATCCATCTTCTCGCCAATCACTTTAGCCGCAGGCGACACCATCGATGATGCGTATGGTCCCAACAAAGAAAAAAACGCATACATCGCGAGCGTAGCCACACGCCGCGGATACGACCAAGTACGTGGGTTATCATGTACCGAGTTTGTCGACTCGAATGTGACGAGAAAAGGGTCTGCGGCACCTTCTTTCTCTGGTGGATCTGGATCCGGGCATGTGGTGCTTCCGCGTCGCTTGCTGCAGGGTGTCAATGGAGTCTCAATGTCGCTGAAATGGCTGTCTCGGATATCCTCAGCTTCTTGGACATTCTCAGGCAAGCTATTGCGTGTCCTGGCGAGGCGGTACTCGAACTGCGCACCCTCTTTGGCATCGCGCACCTCGTAATCTTCTAGCATGTCATGGATGCCCGTATAGGCCCGTTTGATGAAATTGCTGTCGTGATCATGGTGCCGATGCATAGAAGTGGCATTGGCCACGAGCGAGAATGGCGACGTGCCTTGAATCGCTGTGTGCGCATTCATTGCCTCCGCCAGCGGAGGGGCCGGATGCGACGGCCGCCGAAAGTAGTATACAAACATTTTTGGGTCAGCAGTGCTTCGACTCCGTTCACGCGGTGTCTTTTTGCGCGCACTAGTATCATGCGGAAGCTCATGTTCACTGGAGCCATCATCGACCGCGTACTCCGGTACCTCTGGCATATATTCACCTTCTACATCATGTCCTAAGGTGAACAGTCCACGCCGTCGATTTTCCCATTCAAGCATGGGCACCAGGTCCCCCTCAGACAAGATAGAGCATGTGGCTGCTTTCACACGAATGAGCCTATCTAAGTGGAGGCCTTAGGTCACGCACAAGCGCTATTCACGTGATGCATTAGCGATGGAGGAGCGCCCGGACGACGTCTCGGTGCTCCCGGTCAAGGGGTCCAATTCGCTCCGCAAGTGTCTTGCACCGCCAACGCGACAGACGATGCGGCCCATCGTGTGCATGACCGGAGGCATTCATCGTGCCTTGGCAAATGCGAGGGTGGCACAGTACTCGCATGCGCTGCCTATGTGGGTGCCGCATGGCAGGATGCATGTGCGCTTCGCTAGTCATGAAGCATCGGAACGCCGCAAGACACCCAACAGGCTTCCGCTCGCCCCACCACGATACCCACCAAAAGAGGCCCCAGAACCAATTATGTTCGATGAGCCAGCCGTACCGTTTCCACACCGTGCGGCTAATCAACAAGCCGCCTTTTATCGCAGCTCACGCGTTGCCTCGTACGTGCTAGGCGCAGCCATTGTCTTAGCTGGTACGGCATACTTTGGCAGTCATGCACTGTCAGCGGATGATGGATCGCCTAAGGACAGATCGCCACCGTCAACACTTGAATCGCTGTACATGGAGCTTAAGAAGGGCTTGTCAGACTCCAATGCCTCACAAACTGCACAATTTATGGTGTTGGCGCTTAAGCGCTCCACCATCATTATCAAGGCTGTGGCTCTTTGTGTTCTAGATTATCGACGCACGCTCAACGCAAAGTATGCATCGAAGGAGGAGGAGAATGAGAGCTTGCGCGAGTGCCACTTGCGGTCGGCGCAGCGTCTGCTCGAGGCACTGCAGGCCAATGGTGGTCTCTACATCAAGCTGGGACAGCACCTTTCATCTGTCATCCTGCTCCCGCCTGAGTGGACAGCGACTATGCGCCCCTTGCAAGACCAGAACGAGCCAACGCCATTGCCTGAACTTGAAATCATGTTCCACAACGAGACAGGCAAGACATTTGACGAAGCATTCTCGTGGATGGATGAAAAGCCGCTTGGTGTGGCTTCTCTTGCTCAAGTGCATCGTGCCTGTGACCGTGAGACGGGTCAAGTACTTGCTGTCAAGATGCTGCACCCGAACGTGGAGCGCTTCTCAGATATTGATATGCGAATGGTAACCATTCTTGTCCGGTGGGTGAAGCGCATGTTCCCTCAGTTCTCCTTTGAATGGCTCGCGGACGAGATGAACAAGAATCTGCCACTGGAGCTGGATTTCCGTCATGAAGCAGGCAACTCTATGCGGGCGCAGAAAGACTTTGCTCAGTACAAGTCGACATGTGTGTACTTTCCCAAGGTGCCTTGGGTGCACAAGCGCGTAATGGCCATGGAATTTGTGAATGGCCACCGCCCCGATGACCTTGTGTACCTGGCAGAGCACAAAATCGACCGGAATCGCGTCTCGCAAGAGCTCTCGCGCATTTTTGCCCAGATGCTGTACATGCACGGGTTTTTCCATGCAGACCCACACGGCGGTAATGTCTTGATCCGCCCGCGCCAGCCGGGCTCACGCTCCAGCGAGAATTTTGAGATTGTGTTGCTTGACCATGGCTTGTACTTTGCCATCGACGAGGAGCTGCGCGCCAACTATGCGCGCTTTTGGCTCTCGCTTCTCTCTCGCACAACGCCCAAGGTGACACAAGAGCGACGTAAATATGCCAAGCTGATTGGCAATATTGGCGATGACCTGTACCCGGTACTGGAGAGTGCCATTACGGGTCGCTCGGGTCTCGAGGGCAGCGATAACAACAATCCATCAGGCGTGAAAGGCCGGCCACGCAAGTCGTCTCTCTTGGATCTCGACACGGACACGAACATGTCTGATGAAGAGAAAGATCATATCCGCAAGACGGTCTTGGAGAAGGAAGGTCTGTTGCTGGACGTAATGGAGCTGCTCCGCCGTGTGCCGCGTGTCATGCTCATGGTGCTCAAGATCAATGACCTTACCCGAGGCCTTGATGCGCATCTGCATACGACACACGGCTCGGCCCGCCCTTTTATTATCACGGCAAGGTACTGTGCGCTAGCTGCGCGCAAAAACGATAAGGAAAAGCTTGCTCAATATCGTCGCGAGCATGGTATGTCTCTGCGTTGGCTCCGCAACAATATCGTCTCGTGGTGGAACTATGTATACTTCTACCACGGCCTCATGCTGCTTGAGCGCCTGTCAGATATCAAGGCACGCATCGCTAAGTATACACTGTATGCACGCGCTATGTTCTCCGATGGCTTCGATACACGGGCAGCACACCTCGCAGCCACGGGTGTCTCGGCGCAGGAGCGCGAAGAACAGCGTGATCGTGCAGCAAGTGAAAGAGCTAGGCGCGCTCTCCGATCTGATTCACCAAGTAGCAACGCATAATGAAGATAGACTATACATGAGCACATTATGCATCTGCTATTAACAAACTTTCGACCAGCGCTTGGCGAATATTCTTCAGAAAGGCGTACAAATCATCCGACTTGCTCAGCTCCTGCACAAGCGCCTTGACGGTAGCGGCAGACAGCAGCGAATCGTATGTAGGAACTTTGTACTGCGCCTTGGATACATCCAGTGAAATGGATGCTGTACGTGAAGGGTGCGTGCTTGACAGGAGCGAGAAGGATAAAGTAACGACCCCGTTCTTGACACTGGGAGTGAGAGAACATCCTGTCAGATACTCGAGCTGCGCGAGCTCTGGCGCGTTCCGTCGAACTTGCTCACGCAGCCGCTGCACCTGGATCTGCTTTTGCTCCTTTCTTGATTCCATTTGTGCCCGAATTTCTGACACTTCGTTCCGTATACTGGCTGTGCGCTGGACCAATGCCTCACGCTGTGCCGCCAGGTTTTGGACACTCGTGCGGAGTTTGCCATCAGCATCACGCTCAGATGCCACCTGCTCCCATAGCTCCTTCTGTTCGTGCTTCGTATTTTCGCGCTCACGTTCAAGAGCCTTGATGTGCTCCTGTAGGTCGGCTCGATGTGCGTCGGCGCTGAGACGTGCCTCGTCACACGCTGCCACAGTCGACTGGACATACTGATCAAAGCGGCGGGTGAACGATTGAATCGATGCTTCCAGCTTGGAAAAATCGAGTACATTCGAGGGGGCTGACACAGATGCGTCCAGCGCACTATCAGCGGCCTCCTCGGCCTGCATCGTCCGTCAACGCGCACGTAACGCATGGGCAGTTCGCGGCGTGTGCCTTGTTGCCTCTATCACGTGAGTGACGCGTGGGCACGTGTGTAGACGCCGCTGTGAGAGCCAAGTGACACAAAACACACAGCCTACACCCACGGCAAGGGACACTTGACTCTGTCAGCCCTTTGTTGCAGGGCTAGCTGCGGGGCCGTATGCACCACATATTCTCTGAATACACAAAAGAAAATTCGCCGCAAAGTGCGCGCGTAGCGCAAACTGGTGTGCCAACAGCTGCTACCTACATCAAGCCCGCGGTGTCACATGTGGGCGTAGATGTCGCGCCTCCTACCACCGCCTCACCGCAGCAGCCGCTCCAGCGCCATCTGCAGACTCATACATCGGCCAATTCTCCATCTAGGCCGATGCGCTCCGATGTCACGGGCGTTCCTCCTGTTGCAGCCATGACTCGCACGCCGGTTCGCAGCTTGCATCCAGCAGACACCTTGCAGGCATGGGAAAAGGATATTGTACAACTGCCCGAGGTGCAGCGCAAGGCTACACTGGCTCAGATGTACTTTTTAAACCACTATTTTGACTCTTTGCGTTACCTGTCAGATCGCCGTGCTCGTCTTGCTCAATTCGAGCAGTCAATGAAGAAGCGCGGGTGCTCACCCACACCGTCTGTGTCCTGCACTGCAGACCAGCTTTCCGAATCGCTTCAGAACATATCTATTGGGAAACCAGCTCAACAACGCATTTTGCCCGGCTCATCTGAGTACCAGAAGGAACGGGCGAAACTCATGGCCTATGAGCGCGAGCTGCTGCACAAACGTCGAACAAAGCTTCGTCTGCAGCAGTTCCATATCGTGACGCAAGTGGGTCAAGGTGGTTATGGTGAAGTATTCCTTGCTCGCAAACGCGACACGGGTGAGCTCTGTGCTCTCAAGCGGCTGCGCAAGCGTGTTTTAATCAAGATGGATGAAGTGCGACATGTGCTGACTGAGCGCGACATTTTGACGGCATCCAAGTCGCCTTGGCTCGTGCACTTGCTGTACGCATTCCAGGATGCAACACATGTGTACTTAGCTATGGAATACGTGCCGGGCGGTGATTTTCGTACGTTGCTCAACAACAGTGGCGTCTTGCGCGAAGAGCATGCGCGTTTCTACATATCTGAGATGTTTGTGTCTGTCAACGAGCTGCACAAGCTGGGCTACATCCACCGCGACCTGAAACCCGAAAACTTTTTGATTGATGCCACCGGTCATATCAAGTTGACAGACTTTGGTCTCGCCGCCGGTGCGATAAACCCGGGACGCATTGATTCGATGAAACGGCGTCTTGACCAAGTGAAAGACACAGATGTGATATACCGCACACCCGCTGAGCGCAGTTCTCTTTACAAGAACATGCGCGCACAGAACGTCCGCTACGCCGACTCAGTGGTAGGTTCACCAGATTACATGGCTCCCGAAGTGTTGCGCGGGCGTGAGTATGGCGTGAGTGTGGACTACTGGAGTCTAGGGTGCATTTTGTACGAATTCCTTTGTGGCTTCCCACCGTTCAGCGGTGCTCATCCCGACGAGACTTGGACAAATCTGAAGAATTGGACCAAAGCGCTGCAACGACCAGTGTATGAGAAACCCGAAGATCTGCAGTTCAACTTATCCGATGTGGCATGGGACATGATTTTGCGCCTGATCAACACGCCAGAGCGGCGCTATCATTCGCTCTCTGAAGTCCAGGCCCACCCATTTTTCCGCTACGTTGATTTGATGCGGATGCGTCAAGTCAAGGCACCATTTATTCCCCACCTCGAACATGAGCTGGATACGGGATACTTCGACAACTTCGACGATCCAGCAGATATGGCTAAATACAAGGAGGTGCAGGAAAAGCAGCGACACGTCGAGGCGATGGATGCCAAGAATGGCATGTCGGATGGCGGTCGAGCCATGTGGGTTGGATTTACGTTTGGAAAGAACTGGGGCCAAAAGGCCCAGGGTGGTCATACTGTGGTTGAACCAGATCCTGAGATGAGCGGCAAGCTCTCTACGATGTTCTAGCTCGGTAGTTTGACTCAATAGGATTGTGCTACGTTGGCTAGATATTCGTTTCCCTAAGGCTTTACTGAATGCCCAGGAAGGACTTAAGCGGCTCGTAGCCAAGGCCCAAGTTGTACAAGCCAGCACCAAGGATCACAGCAAGCGTGCCAAAGAAGCCAAAGGCACGAATCAGCTTCGAATACTTGGTGTGGGGGCGAGTCAAAGCGAAGCTGTGAGCTACACGAGCCACAAAGAGCGTCGAGTAAGCCGCATGGACCCAGGCAGTTGGTGCACCGTTGAGCTCAGCAAGGAACAAGAGAGTGATCGTGAATGGCGTGTACTCAGCGAAGTTGCCATGCACACGCGACGCACGGTACACGGCATCGTCCTTCTCCGAAAGAGCAGTGTGGTCCTTGCCGGCTGTATTGCGACGGATAGCCGTGTTCATAGAGAGGTACGAGTAGTATCCCGCGAAAATAGCCGAATGGACAAGAGAGGCAGGCGAGAGCACAAAGAGAGGCATAATAAGGTGTTGTTGGTTCGGTGGCAAGAAACTGACAACTGTGGGGCCGCCACTCCCCTGCAAGCACTCCGCCAGTTGCTGGCCCATACCGGGGTCGTGCGAAGATTAGTCATGCTTAGAGAGTTGGCTTACATAGCCGCAGCCAGGATGGCGTACGCTTGCGAGTCGATACGGTCGCCATCAGACATGTCAGAGTAAGTGGCACGGAGGTAGCTCAGCGGGATTAACCAACAGGGAGCGAAATCCGTCGTCTGGATTGCCTGATATTGGCGGCTCATCGGATGGCCTTGCGCAAATGCTCTCACAGCTCCAAAACTACGGGCCCAATCCATTCACTTTGCTTCTGCCAAACGCCAATGGCTTAACCTTGACACGCAACCGAGCCGGCTTTGGACCTTGGAACGCACAGGAACATGGCGAAACTCAAGAAGAGAAGCAAGAGGACTCTGAGAAGAAGCGTGAAATGGAAGCGAAACTGTCGCGCGTATATGAAAGTTTTGACCTGGAGATGCTTTGGAAGCGTTTGAGCGAAGCACTTTCCCGGTTACAATCTGATCCTGCATCTGCTCAAGTGCTCCTTCCTAGTATTGAAAGCTTGATGGTTGTGTCACAACACGTCATGGGCACGCGGTCTCCCGAAGATGAACCTTTGGAGTGCGTGACGTCAGAACCAGGTACCCGACGTGCCCAGATGGAGAGTGACTTTTTATCTTTTACCGAAAAGCATCGCAAAATTCTCAATCTCATGGTACGCCAAAATCCCGCGCTCATGTCCGGTTCCTTCTCTCTCCTTGTCCGTAACCCCAAGGTACTGGACTTTGACAACAAGCGCAACTACTTCTCTCAACAACTACACAAAGGTCGTCGCGAGCATTATACCCCTCTCTCTTTAACTGTTCGGCGACAGCATGTGTTTTATGACAGTTTCCAGTACTTTAACCGCAAGTCAGGTCCGGAAATCAAGCATGGCAAACTAAATGTGCGATTTCATAACGAAGATGGCGTGGACGCAGGTGGTGTGACGCGCGAATGGTTTCAAGTACTTTCGAGAGAGATGTTCAATCCGGACTATGCCTTGTTCCAGCCTTGTGCAGCCGACTGCACGACTTACCAGCCGAATAAGATGAGTTCTGTCAACGACATGCATCTGGCCTTTTTCAAGTTTATTGGGCGTGTGATCGGCAAGGCCATTTACGATGGTCGGCTTTTGGATGCGTACTTTACACGCAGCTTTTACAAACACATCCTGGGACGCAAAGTCGACTACAGGGATTTGGAGGCTGTGGATCCTGAATACTATAACAGTATCGAGTGGATGTTGAACAATGATATTACAGATGTGCTCGACCTGACTTTCGCGGTTGAGGAGGATGTGTTTGGTGAGACACGCATCATTGAACTCAAGCCAGGGGGCTCGTCGATCCAGGTGACCGAGTCAAACAAGCACGAGTACGTGCGTCTCGTGACGGAGCAGAATTTGACCAATTCGATTCGCTCGCAAATCGATGCATTCCTCGCAGGCTTCCACGAAATCATTCCACCGTCTCTCATCAAGCTCTTTAGTGAGCGGGAGCTAGAGCTTTTGATTTCTGGTTTGCCTGACATTGACGTGGACGAATGGAAAAACAACACAGACCTTCGTGGCTACAAGTCGAGTGATCCTATGATTCAATGGTGGTGGCGCGCTGTACGTTCGTTCGACCAAACCGAGAAGGCCAAGCTGTTGCAGTTTATCACGGGTACATCTAAAGTGCCGCTTGAAGGATTCGCTCACCTGCAAGGGGTGAATGGCACACAGCGCTTCAATATCCACCGTGCCTACGGCGAGGACCGCTTACCAGCGGCGCACACATGCTTTAACCAACTCGATTTGCCAGCGTACGAATCGTACGAAAAACTGCGTAGTCAACTGCTTCTGGCCATGAAGGAAGGCGCAGAAGGATTTGGTCTAGCATGAGTTGTGCGCTATCAAAAGGTGATCCATCCACCAGGATCCATGGTGGATTCGATGCGTCGCGTCACAACATTGGCAAGTCCGTGTGTGAGCCACTGCTTCCGGAGCTCATCGTAGCGCTGGGGATGCAAGCGCTGTGGACGCGACTTGAGAAGATATCTGTCGACTTCGCCGTGGGAATTCAAGTAGGGCGATGACGAGAACGTGCCATTGTCTTGGTACAAGATGACGACCATATTGCTGCTGACGCGGAAGTGCAGACCGACTCGGCCGCCGCAGTGTTCCATGTGCTGATGACACTCGCCATGCGACTCATCTTCTGGGTCGCTACAGCAGTACGACTGCTCGCACAAAACTTCACCACAGAACAGACATAGTGAAAAAGTCGGAGGGAGTGTACCGCATCGTCGACACTTGCACTCGTGCGTCTGCTGGAGCAAGAAGGTCAGGTCATTCGGCAACGGCAGTAGCTCGTAGATGTGTGGGTGCTCGAGCAGTAGATTGCAGAGGGTGCTGGAAGGCGTTGGCTGGATCGGCAGCGGTTGGAACAGGGGCGCCAATTCTGTGTAGGCATGCTTCGTCCAGCCCTCCATCAACATGGTAAGGAGCTCATTGGTTTGTGTGTGCCCAGGCAACGCTTCGGCAGGCGAAGGGATGTGCAGAGACGCAAGGAGCGACTCGTATTCTGTGGCGGTATCCACACTTGTCACGGCATGTTCGCCTAAGACGACACGCAGCAGCATTGCGGCACGGCGAAGGAACGGCAGTGTATACATGCACAGTGCCTTGGCGAGCTCTGCATCGCTAAGGTGGTCAAAGCCTAACGTCATGTTGCCGCGGACGTAGCCAACGAGACTCACGATACTAGTGACGAGCCATCGAGCGTGGGGGAAGATGCGCAACGCCGCATCCAGATCCTGTTCACTCGATTTGCAAGCACTTTTGGCCGAGGTCATCATGGGTTGTGCGAGGCCAAAGACACACTGCACTAGGTGGGCATAATATAGCAGCGCCGTGATTTGACGCAGCTCGTCTGGTACCAGCACAGCTGCTTCGACGAGCACGCCAAGCAGATTGCGAAGGAGGAGAGGTCGACGCACGGATGGCTCGCTCGCCCAGTGCGGCAAGAGGCGCTTGTACAATGCATGGCGCAGAGAACTGACACCACTACCCTCTTCATGACCCGCCGTACTCAGTTTGGCCGTCGCGCCCAATGACTCGAGTAGCATTTGGACCAGGCATACTTGCGTCGGGGACAGACTGTGCGCGACACTTTGAGGCGTTCCACGTTGTGAAATTTCCAGCTGAGCGAGTGTGTACGCGACGAGTGAATCGGGCACGTACAATGCAGCATGGGAAGGGCCGAGGGCGTCGAGGACCGTGGCAGAGCGATCTTGCATACGAGGCTCGACGGTTTCGGACGCAAGGAGCTGCACGACATTCACGTAGCGCTGAAGCATATGGCACTCGTCCGCAGCATAAAAATCGACGCCGAGGTCTGGATTGTGCGGCTGCAGCGAGCCCATCACGAGCCACGGCAAGAAGCACCCCGAGCCGTGGGTCATATCCTGGTAGTCAGAGTAGACGGTCGTATCGGCCGGTGTGTCCTTGAGAATGGCAATGTTCGCGGTGCGCACCCACTCAGATAAGGGGGTCTCAGATGGTGTGATGCTGCCGAATCGTGCGCCATCAGCATGAAAGACGGCGCTTGAGCTCAGGCCACTGACCCCAGGCTGCGGGAGAAGCATGTTGCCGAGCGACTTGCACAGAGGGCACACATACTCAAAGCGCGAGAGGTCTTCTGGGTGATTCCGCGCCACTTGCATTGCATGACGCTGCTCTGTGCTTTGCAAGTACGTGTGGAAGCAGGCGACGTGCATGCTGTGGCCACACGACACAGCCACCAGGCCCGTCTCGTGCGCCTCGGCAGGGTATCCGAGCTGCAACGGTCCACGCTGCTGATCCATGCGCTCGTAGCGACCGCGCATGCGCTGGTCATGGACGCCTTCGGCCAGTCGATCGAGGTTGAGAGGCGTCGCAAGCACGTCGCTGAGCGCAGCCGCGTCGCGGGGGACCGACGTGCGAAGAAGTCGGCTTGTCTGAACATGCACGAGCGTGCCAAAAGTCTTGGTGTGATCCAGATGCTCCTGGCATAAGATGCACGTGCCGAAACTGTTCTCCTCATCGACTTCGTCATCTGAGCCGAGCTCCTCTTCGAGATTGGCAAGAAGACTCTGTTGCTGTGCGGAAAACTTTTGCAGGATCACTTCCTGACGCGCGCGAGCGGCTTTACGGCGCGCATCTCGATCAGTCGAGGCGGCCTCTGTGGGCTTTTTCACGTGGTTCATGAGTTCAGCAGCTTCAGGCGCCCAAATCGCTGCTTTTTCGAGTATGTGCGTGATTTTTGGTTTGTACGCGGCGGTATGTGCCTTTTCGGAGGTGCCGAGCAGCAATGAGAGTAGCGACGCGTCATTCTGGTCATCGACCTGACGTCTCGGAGATCGGAGCGCATCAACGAATACTTCGCCCTTCTCTTCAAGACCCTGCGCCACGAGGTGTAGAACGACATTCATAAGCGTGTCCGGCGGCTCAGGCTTAGACGAGGCATAGTGCAGAGCATGGAACAGCATGTCCACCAGCACGCCGCACGTAAACACATCGGCCAATGTACGGAAAGGCGTGTTGGCCAACACATGCAACTGACTTGGTGGGTATAGTGGCAGCGTGCAGCCCTGCTTCCTCTTTTCAGCCAGCATCTCTTCAGCTTGCTCGCGCTGATTGCGGGAGTAATGGTGGAAAAACGGCTGCACATCGGCAAGGAAGGCAGAGCGAAGCTCATAAAGTCCGTGATCTGCACTTCCATCAGGCTTGCGAAAGAGCGCCACATGAGCCAGCTCGCGATCAAAGCAGCCGTGGTCCGTCAAGCGTTCGGGAATTTGCTTCGTCAGGTCCGAATACGTGCACGGACCAAGAGCCAGGTAGTGGATGAGCTCGTGGCGAACCTGTGCCTCGATGGGCCAACGCGCTGGGACGCTGATCTCGTTCAAGAGCACCGTCAAGAGAAGAAACAGTTCTTCAGCCATAAAGACCAGCTGGTGCGGATCATACACGGGGTGATCCTCGGACTCTTCAGACAAAAAGTGAAGCAATTGGAAGCGATCCAGGAGCGTGAGGAGAAAGCGCTCAGGCGAGATGAGGGCGAGGCCACACTGCTGGAGGAACAGATCCTGGTCGTACATGATGTCGCGCATCCACATCGAGTCGCGATAGTGGTATGCTTGCGACCGGATTGCAAATCCGTTACGGACCCAAACATTGCAGCGAATCTGAGCCAGCTTGACGGCCACACGCACAGGGTGTTCCACGAGTCTGAGCATGTCGTCTTCACTGAGTGCATCACGCAATGGATGTGCCTCCGTTAGCATGTGCATGTGTTTCATGGCCTCGGCGAGGAGCCAGTGCATGGGGTGGTGGAAACTGACAGGCTGCGATGCCACGTCGTATGCATGGACAAGCTCCTGGCACCCACCATACGTCACGACATGCATGTCATTGACCGCGTGCACCTGGGGATTCAGCGCACTCAGACGCGCCATGTGCCGCAGCATCGTAGTGCCGATAAAGGCCAAGATCTCACACAGACGTGCCTCCGAGGCCGAAGCAAGCGCCTCGCCCAACAGCTTGGCAATACGGCCAAGGTGCGAATTGATATGGAATACTTGGATCCACATCTCGCTCTCAAACTCGACATGGGCATGCACCGCTCGTGTTTCGGGAGCGATGCCGTGGAACATGGCGAAAAATTCGAGCCACATGCCCATGTACGTCTCGGCATGCTTCACAATGTCGAGCTGCACAGCCTGAGCACTCAGGAGGTATCGGATATCGTAGAAGATATGGTAGCATTTCTGCTGGCGCAGCAAAGCGGTATCTGGATTGGCCTGGCCGTGCGATGGAGGCGGCGATGGTAGCACGAGCGACGTAATGCGCGAGTCATTGTCGGTCGCAAAGAGCGCTTGGAGAATGTACAGCTGCGCGACAAGTATGCGGCGCTCTATCACGAGCTGAGAGGCAATACTCGGTACACTGAAAAGCTGTACAGCCATGTGGTACACGGAGTGCTCCGGCTCACGATCGTGCAAGATGAACGTCTCGATCAGGCGCGGATACACGACCGAAAACTGCAGAGCAATTTGGCGCTTCGCCTCACGACACGCCAGCAAGTCGAGAATAAGGTGACGCATTTGAAGTCGTGCGCCTTTCCACATTTTGGTATCGAGAAGCAGTAGCGTATCGAGCATGCAAAGATGCGACGGGTCAAAAAGATCGCGGCGCATCGTTGTCGGGGCCTCGGCCCACTCGGCCACATGCCATGGGCGCATGAATGTGGATGTGATAAGTGCCTTGATCGCGCGGCCGTTGGGCGACGGGCCCGATGTGTTGTACAATGATGCGCTTGCCAATTCTGCGATGAACGACAATACACACCCAGCCACTTCTTCGACGAAATAGTCGAACGCATGTTGCACCGTAACCAGCAGGTAGATCACACCGATACGCCGTGCCATAATAACGAGTCGACGCACGTCCTCCGACATAGACACGACTTGTCGGCCCTGTCGATCGACCATTTCAGCAAAGTGCCGCGCATCTTTGGGCGTCAGGGACGAGCAGACCTCAAGAATTTTGTCGGACACCTCATTGAAACTGTGTTTCTCGTCATTCCAGAGCAACGCGACAAACAAAGGCGGTGACTCCTGCCCGTCATCACCGTCCAGCCGCGCCTTGCCTTTCGCTGGGAAGGCGGATTCGTACGTGGGCTGCCGCTTAATGCTGTCCACAACATCCGGCCCTATCACAATCTGGGTTTGCTTAGGTGCGTGGAGCAGTGTCTCGAGTAGGAACGCCATGAGCATCGCACAAAAGTCGCTGAGCGCGTGCCGAACACTGTCGGGCACAGCGGCCATGATGTCGTCGAGCGTCTGCTCCGATGAGGCATTGTTCGACTCTGTGGAAGCTTCCTGACCCCTTTCATTCCATGGATGTAGACTGTGAAATTCGCATCCCAAGTCGGCATTCCATGCCTCATCGTCACCACAATCACAGCAAGCGTCGCCGTCGTCGGCGACCGAAAACACCACGTCGTGATTCTCGAGAGCGTGGATCGAATGCCGATAGCACATAGCACACTGTACACATGTGTCATCATACGAGCAGTCATGGCACCGGAAGATGGGCTCACCCTTGCGGAATACGTGACCGCAGGCCATGCCGCGGCGGTTTTTTGAATATTCCGGCTGCAGAGGCTCCGAGGCGTTGTCCTGCATGTTTGCTAGGGCGTCTGCGCGTTGCTGCGCCTGGCTAATATGCCAGTCATACTTGTCTAGCAGCGCGTACGCCTCGTGCACACCTGGCACGACCGACGCCGGGAACAAGGACGACACTGGCACGACCGACAGTAGCTCGTGGCACAGGCGCTCACGCACCTCCCGTGCACGTTCCGGGGTCATGCGGTATGTATCCGCATTACCACGAGTCGGAATCGTAGCAATGCGCGGTAGAAGCTCAACTACCGCGCTTGCCTCGCTCATGACGTCCAATACCACAGGAAAAAGTGGAGTAGCGCCACAAGGCGTGGATGGTCTGGCGACCTTGGCCGTGTGAAGTGTCACGTGGGGAACGACGAGACCTCGAGAGGGTGTGGAGATGCTGCTGGTGGTGGACGACGAGCATGGAGTTTGATCCGCCGCGAGTCAGCACGCGCGACGAGCGGGAAGACGTGGGTACATGGCGCGCGAATGCTACGGCATGTGCTCTGTCAGACATTCGGTCTCATATGATTGATCGGAATTGTATGGACCTTTTTATGATGGAGGCAGCGCTCACACTGCAGACCAGCGCCGCACGCAAGGCGCGGCAGGCCAATGATGTCGTGGCGCTCTTGGAGGTGCAGGACCCTGGCTCGCATGTCCCTCCCCGACTGTCGGCATCAGATGAGGCAGATATGGCTGCTGGGCGCATGGAGTCGCTGGGCCGACATGTGGGTGCCAATTTGACCGAGATACTCTTGCGCGACAAGCCGCGGTTGCCTGACACATTAGACCGCGTCAAATTTGTGTGCAAAGAGCTTTGGAGTGTTGTGTGGAACAAGCAAATCGATAATTTGCGCACGAACCACCGCGGCGTGTTTGTGCTTCAAGACCAAGCCTTTCGTGCACTCTTGGCCATCGGACAGCCCGATGCAGCCCATGTCTACGTCTCGATGCAACTCTCCTTCGCATCAGGGCTCCTGCTCGGCGCCCTTGAGCGGCTCGGTATACCATGCTCTGTCCAGGCAGACGCGGAATACCCCCCCGTCTGTTCGTTCCACGTGCGATTAATGTCCATATAGCTACGGGAATCTAGTCCATATCGCTTTCACTCTCGCTCTCACTCTCGTCCTCGTTCGACGATGACTCAGATGCCACAAGATCATCGTGCTTGGTGGCCGTATCAGCTCCAGCAGTGTGGGCATCAGATGTGCCAGACGCAGCGGGCGTCGATGCAGCGCCGGCCGACACATCGTTGAATTGCTGCAACTGCTGCTGCAGGCGCGCAATACGCGCAGCTTCTTCGTCCTCGTCCAAGTTCTTTTTCTTCAAGCCACCCGTGCCACGCTTACGTCCATCGATAGGCGCACTGGCAGGCACGGGTTTGCCATTCGGACCGATATCAGTGGAAGAGGCGCTCTTTTTCTTGGGACGAACGACATACTTGTACAGCTTGTACAGCGTCTGGGGCGACAGCTCATCAATATCCAGCTCAATTTCTTCATCTTCTGCGCCCTGCGCACCCGGCGGCTTGTCCTCATTGATGATGCGGATCGCACCCTCCAGGCGCTCGTCAGATAGCTCTGTGATTTTAGCAGCCAGCTCCTCCTTCTGGTCAAACGTCACAGTGCGCACATCGTCCTCATCAGACCCGGCACCGGCACCTCGTTTCCGGGATGTTGGCGAGGAGCCACTCGTGCGTGGCTTCTTGGCCGCAGGACTCTTGCGCTTCTTATCACCCGCCTTGCTCTTCTTGTCAAGAGACGAGGCACTGCGCTTCTTGTTCTTGCGCTTCGACATGCCCGTCACGCTCATAGCACCAGCCAACGCAGCCTGGACCGAGTTGAGCGCAACGCGCGTGCTCGTAATCAAAAGCGGGTTTTTGTTTTTGCCGTTCTCCAGCGTTTCAAGCGTGCTTTCCAGCTCACCGATCTGCTTTTGCAGTTGCTGCACAAGCACTGCATTCGCATCGTCGTCATCCTCATCGTCGTCGTCGTCGTCCTCATCATCGTCTTCATCCTCATCATCGTCATCAGCAGGGAAGGGAGGTGGGACAGGCTTCTTTTGCATCTTGGCTTCGTATACATCCTTCAGGGTTGCGCCCATAATGTATACGTCCGAGTCGGGGGGGTTGAAGGTAAAGCAATTGCGGAACATGAGTTGCATATCTGCATCAAAGGCCGCCAAGTCGGGGTGGCCGCCACTCTTGAGCTTGCGTTGTATCGGAATCAGGGCGATAGGCTTTTTAATGATGGAATAGTACGCCGGCGCCCAATCAAAATCTTTGGCCGGCAGGTCATAAAACACCCAAGCGACGTCCTGGTGTGCCGGTTTGAGTAAGTCGTCAATGACGCGATAGCAAAACTTGAGCTCGTCACTAATGACCTTGGCCCAGTACGATTGTTCACGCTGCGAGATATTTTCCATACTCCTTCCCAAGCGAGCCGCAACCGCGCGCTTCGATGCAGGATTCATATACTCTTCTGTCCATGGCAAATCGCGCGACGGCGGTGGATGGATCTCGCGCTTAGGTCGGCCACCCGTGGCAGAGCGGCGGATCGTAGGAAGAGCTGAAGAGTTGCGACGAGCCCGAGCCTCAGGAGAATTTTGCTCCTCTGCCACGGCCACCGCCGTCGCAAGACCTTTACGCTGCTTCTCAAAGACGGATCGAAGCACCTCTGCGTTCTTAGAAAAGATATGCTCAGCGCCATTGAAGCGCACGCAGTTGTTGAATACGCGAAATACATCACGCTCAAACTGATCTACTGTGGTGTAATAGTCCTTCTCAGGATCAACACGCTTTGAGTCAATCGCATGCTTCAATTTATCTGTCATGCGTGTTTGTGAATTGTTCGTAGAGGTGGCCACTTTGATGCGGTGTGATGTTAGGGCCAACTTTAGATCAATCGTTCCAAGATCCATCGGCTCTTTGATAATCTGGGTATAATGCGGAATCCGCAATGCAATGGGATCCACAGGCTGGAGGAACGCACCAGCCTCACGTCGCGACTTGAGCGATCGAATTGTGTTTTGGGCATACTTTACATGCGGCATGGCAATATCTTGATGAGTGAGACCGTCATCCGCTGGCTGGGCGCCAGTGTCTGTGCGGTTCACGTTGGCATCTTGCGGTGCATTACTCGGTGCTGCAGCAGGGGTGGGGTTGGATTCTTCAGGGGCGCTTGTAGACTGCTGAGAAGCCTGTGGCTCACCTTTCTCTGGTTCCGCATCCTTGGGTTGCTCCGACTGAAAAGGCTGAGCAGGCTGTTCGCTAGTAGGCACCTCTATTTTCGCGTCAGTGGGTTGCTCCGACTGAGCAGGCTGAGCAGGTTGTTCGCTCGTAGGCGCCGTTATTTTCGCGTCAGTGGGTTGCTCTTCTTTAGACGGAGTGGCCTCAGTAGGCTGCGCCGGAGCAGCTGTTGGTGCTGACGCAGCGGGTGTCTCTGACTGGGGCTGTGCATCCTTGGCCTCAGCATTCGTTGCAGGAGCCGTGGCATGGCTCTCGGTTACAGAGGTCGTGTCCGTGGAGTCACGTTCTTGTGGAGCTGCAGTGTCCGTAGCTGCATTCGTAGGTTGCGTAGCATCGCGGTTCTGTTCGTGATTTTGTGTGCTTTGCGACACTTCCATGTTGAATTAGTCACACAGGTTAAGATGTGTCTGCCAAAGCGGATGGGACGAGACAGGCTGCAGGCGGACGCGTTTTGGCGGCGTTCTTCGCAAGACGCGTGGGGCAGGGATTCCGCGCGCGTGTCGCGAAACCCCTCCATTATATAGTTGCTTGAGCTTCTGCGGCAAAATAAATACGGGCCAATCAAAATGTGCTTTCGTATGCATGAACCAAGTCGTCTTGAAAATCACCAGGTTCAGTGCACGTGATAGCACTTTGGGCACGCCATCAATTCAGGGGCCACGGCACACGATCTCCACGGTCGGCCAGCCAACGATGACCAAGAAAAAAAGGGCCTCCGAGTTGGATGCTTGGTGTTGGTACTGCGATCGTGAGTTTGAAGATGAAAAGGTGTTGATTCAGCACCAAAAAGCACGGCATTTCAAGTGCCCGTTTTGCCCAAGGCGATTGAATACAGCAGGCGGATTGGCCGTGCATCTCGGCCAAGTGCACAAGGCTGAGCCAGACAGGTATGTGAGCAGTTCGACTTATTGGCAGACTCGAAAATACCCTTCCTGGACGGGATTCATTTGAGATTGAGATTTACGGCATGGTCGGCGTGCCAGACAGTGACCTGATTTCTTGGCAGGTGCGCCGAAGTGAGCGCATGGCGCAACATACATCGAGAGTATCACATGGTATGCCATCACAATCTAAGCGTCCCCGCATAGAAAAAGGCCCGATTCCAGCAGATCATTTACGCGCGCAACTGGAGGCACACAAGGCGCTCATGAGTGGCGCTACTACGACGTCTGCGCCTCCTCATATTACGCAGCCGGCCGTATCAGCGACGCCCCCTCCGCCGCCACCGCCACCTCTCATGCCTTCTGCGTCAGCCCCGGGGATCCAAGGGCCCGAGGCGCCTCCTGCGCACAAGCCAACTGCGCAGCGTGGTGAAAAAGTACGTCTCGTATACACGGACACTATACGTTGTCCTGAAGAGAAGATGGCATCTTTGCCAAAGTATGCGTACGTTGAGCCAGCACTGTGATGTGCACAGCGAGACCCATGGCCGACGTCTAAGCCGAACACATCGCTGTCTCGTGTATTCGATGGCGCACAAACCGGTCAGTCTTGTTTATATACCTATATTGATGTTTATGCGATCAGCAGCAGTCTGAGGAAATGGAACGCGTGCCTTGCATGCGCATGACCCAGCTACGGTCGGCGGCGTACATAGGATAGCGTCGTGACGACGGTGTGAGAGTGTGTCGGCCGAAAATCACGTGCAGTTGCACCTGTTGGGCGCGACAAATTCTGGGGTAGACAGCGCCACGGCTGTCGTAGCAGCAGGTGCACAGCTTTGGCGCCGTTCATTGTGGTGGTGGTGGTGGTGTTGCATGGAGTCTGCGTCAGCCTCACTACGAAACTCGCTGCGTGGTCGGAGAAGAGGTTATGAATCAGTATTAGGCTCTTCTTCGCGGACCCCATCGCTCTTAGATGAGGGCACACACGATGACTGGAACGACGACGACGAGTTTGAGGATGCGGTTCAAACGCGCAGCTCCTACGATGAGACAGACCCGTATGCGGAAACCGATGGATACTCAGACACAGATCCTTATGATATGAACGAATCTGTTTTTGCTCGAGAAAACAGCTGGCATGACTATGACGATGAGATGGAGAGCGATTTCCATCGAGAGGAAGACTCTGAACTACTTTCTCACAGCGACTGGTCAGACCCGGCTGGTGTGGCAGGTACAGGCACGCGACGCTCTGGCCGCGGCGCACCGGATAGCCGGAGCCGTGGCGTGTATGTGGAGCATCCGCACACGGCGTTTGAGGATGTGGCGGTGGCCGAGGAAGCGGATCAAGAGCCTCTGCCGTTTCATCCTGAAGAGTTGGACCCAGAAACAGCTAAGGTGGAAGAATTCCCGGCATTTTTCCATCACAAAGTGGGTGAGTATGGTGACTTCAATTGGTTTTCTCGCTTCTATCTGGAAATTCGTCAGCTGTTGATGCTTCTGCTTACGACCGTGGGCCTGTCTATGGTGATGGGACTGGCGATTCTTCGATACATGAATCCATTCCGCAAGAACTATCCCAAGGCGCGCGTTGACTTTGAGTATGAGAGGCGCATCACGGGTGAACGGTACAGCGAACGTGTGCAGTACTACGCCGAGTTCTGGGGCTACCAGTGCGAAGAGTATGACATCATCACGCGGGGCGGCTGGATCCTCAAAGCGCATCGTATTTCAGACCCGCGTCGCCCAGGCGGCCGCGGCTACCCTGTCGTGCTGCAGCACGGTATTCTGTGCACGTCGCTCTTCTTTTTCACGTCCGAGGAGCGGTCTCTCGGCTTTTGGTTGGTGGACCAAGGCTTTGACGTGTGGAGTACCAACATCCGCTCCAACTTTGGGGCGGGTCATACAACCTACAAGCGTTGGGACCCGCGATTTTGGGCGTGGAGTCTGATCGAACTGGGTGATGACTTGGTGGACGTGGTCGATTTTGTTTTGCATGAGACGGGATACCGACAGTTGGCCTTCGTGGGGCACTCCCAAGGCACTGGCAGTATGTTTTTGGCGCTTGAAAAGTACAAGGAGCTGGGCACGAAGCTATCGTCTTTCACGGCGCTCGGGCCAGCCGTATACCCAGGCAAGTCACTGAACCGCCTTCCGTTTCGCGTCATGCGCATGGTGCCGTCCCGCTGGGCATGGTCCCTTGTGTTTGGCGTGCGAGAGTTTATGCCGCCTCTCGGAATCGTGCGGCAAATCTTGCCCAAATTTTTGTTTGGGCACATGGCCTACATCGTGTTTGGCTATTTGTTCGACTTTCACGACCACAACTGGGTCGACCGCCACAAGCCCAAGGTGTTTTGCGCGACAGGTGTGCTTACGTCGAGTGAGCTGCTCTACTACTGGCTGCACTGCTTCGTCGCGCGCGGCTGCGTATTCGATCCGCGCCTGCGTCGGCCTTGGTTCCCGCCGACGTTCCCTCCGCTGACCATCGCGTACGGCACCATCGATCATCTCGTCGTCGGTAAGCCGCTCATTGACCGACTGCTGGCCTATGAAAGCAATGTGCAGATCGTACATATCCTCGAGCTCCAGGGCTACGAACACATGGACATGGTGCTGGGCTGCGACGCGTTCAAGGTCGTGTACCCGAAGATCAAGGACACCATCGTGCGTACGATCGACCCAGAGGACGTGCCCTTCGTCGAGGTCCCGCGGACGGGTCGTTACATCTAAGAATTTGGTTCTATATCCACAGCTGTAATGTACAAATGGTAGTGTACACATCACCACGGCCGCTGTGTCGCCGCCGTGGCCAGGGCCATGTCGCCCGATGGTGCTGCATAGGTGCCGAGGTGCATGCGATCGAGAGCTGATACCATCTCCTCGTGGCCCACGGGCTCCGAGCGCCTTGCCGGACGCGAAGCTGGTGCACGGTACGCACCTTGTTGGCGCGACTCGCGACGCGACTTGGGCTCGTCATTCGTGCCGCGCTGTAGCTTGCTCTGGATGCGCTTGCCGTACGGCGTGTGTCGGATCGACGGCAGGATCGGGCGAATGCACTCGATAAGCTGCGCGCGCTGGGCGGGTTCGGCATAGTCGAGGCAAGTTTGCACGACGTAATTGGCGAACGAGTCGCGAAGGAGCAATTCGAGACGATGCGCATCGAGCAGCTCAGCCACGAGCTTGTGGCGCATGGAAGGCTCAGCCACACGCAGGCACTTTTCCATGACGTTCGAGCTGAATTTTTGCGTCGACAGCTGGTATACATGGCCCAGGAACTCGTGCGTGATCGCGGCTGTGAACGCCGGTTCGTTCAAATCGAGCACGTACTGCACAACATAGTTGCCGAACGGATCTTGCACGAGCGTCAGTGAGTACATGGTGATCTCACGCACAAGCTGCAGGCGCTGTGCGTGCGACGCATGGTCGATGCACCGCTGCAGGACACAGCACCCATGGCGGTGTGTCGCCACATCGACGCAGTGCGCAGCCACAGAATCATAAATAAACTGGTTGTCCTGTGCGTCGAGGCGATGAAGACACTTTTGGATGACATGGTTGCCGTTCAAGTCCTTGATGAGCTCCACGACGTGCTCGGCGAACGCCTGAATAATCACGAGCGTCTGCGTGCGCGTCGACAAAAAGTCGATCGTCTTTTGCACCGCGCGTGTGCCGTGCATGTTCAGCGAGATACTCACGAGGTCGTTACCGATCGATTCCACAATCAGGTCACGCTGCGCATTGGTACAGTGCTCCAGCAGCTTTTGGCATAGGTAGTTGCCAAAAGGATCCGTCATCAGCTCAGCAAAGTACGGGAATGTCTCCGCAAAGATCAAATCGCATTGCGCCGGTATACGCTCGTCCAGCTTGCGCTGCAAGAAACGGCAGCCAAACTGGTCGCGGCACAGCTGCGCAATGTCTCCACGCAGCTCGTCCAGCTGCATCGAGGCGAGATCCACGTCCGAACGGCGCATCGACCTCGGCACCTCATCGACCGCCCGGGTCCGCTTGCGCTCCGCACGTCGTCCATTCATGCGGCTGGCGTCTGGCTCTGGCACGCGGCACCCCATGGTGCCTAGGGACGGTAGCGACGAAACCAGCGGTGACGTGCCGTGCATCGATCGCGCGTCCATCGACAAGTCAGGAACGGCAGGCGCAAATGATGCCGCCATGGATGCTGTGGGCGTGTCATGCGGAAGAAGAAGAGAGGCAGCCGCAGCCGCAGTGGCGGCCGGTGGCGCAGAAGTGACCGAGAGACTGTCGCGACTCGGAGTCTGAAGTCGCTCCGCATGAAGCCACGGTGAAAGTGCCATGCTATCATGCGTGGGTCGCTTGTTCATGTGCGACAGAGAAGCAAGGTCCAGAGCGCTCGAAAAAGTCGAGAGTTGGGGCGCGATCGGCGACGGCCGTCCGGGATGGGGGCTCACACTCGGCGTTTCTTGCGGCTTCAGCAGAAGAGGAAAATCGTCGTCTGCCGCAGCAAGGTTGTACCTGCGCATGAACGAGTCGTCGGTCGCCTCCAGCTCATCATCAAAGAGAAAGTGCTCGTGAAAGGCCGGCACGATCCGCTCAGCGGAGGGCATGACCGCTGGCGCGCCCCCGGGGGTCGCCGACACCGATGCAGACTTTGGATCGGTAGAGCTCATACTATCTCTGCTTCTCGGTGGGTGGGGTATCATGTGCAAGCTTGATCGCAGGCCACCAGGGTGCCCCGAATGTCTTGCGTGGTTGCCAGTGAGTTTGACGTGCACAAACCGCGAGCGAGGCAAGAAGAAAAACCAGGTGCCACGTGCTTCGTGTTCCCTGCGATATTAGTCAGCTACCACGGCCAATCGTCTATGTAGCTCCTTTGCTCTTGCGTGGCTTGGTCGGTCGGATGAGCGCATCGCGTTGATCGTCCTTGGGCGGGTCATCGACATCGTCTGGTTCATCGTCCACGTACGCTTCTTCATTGTCAGGTATACTCTCAGATGCTAGCGCACGCGCTTTTGGCGCGGCACCCGTGGTGCCTGGCTGAAAGGCGACAGGGTGCGTGGCTGCATTGTAGGCGCGTGTCCATGCAGACTTGGCCGAGGCTGGAAGCTTTTTGAGTCGGTCCTCGCGGCCGTGTGTAAGTTCGAGTTCAACGAGCGTATCGCGGTCTTGTGGCATGAGGTAGTATTCATCCATAGCCTGCATCGCATCCCGGATGCCTTCTTGTCCACGGTCCAGCAAGGGGTCAACCACTTGGCCCAAGAGGCCCGAGACGTATGACTGGCGCACGTCGTCTTTCGATCCCGTCGTGCGAAGACGCAGGTGCGTTTGCAGTTCGACCAACTGGCGCTGCAGCCGCATGCGCTTCGAGTTTTGGCCTAAAAACGAGGGGAAAGCGGGGAAGGACGAGTGTCCACCATACGTCAACGAACAAGGCCGGATCGTGCTGGCAATGCCATGGTGTGGTAAGAGCGACCAGTGCTGCTGCGCTCCGCGCATGAGAGATTCGATCAGATCGCTGTCAGAGATGGAGTTCGATGCTTGGGCAATCGCATCTAAATGCTTCCACTCACGCAGCGGCGCCGCCGATTCTTTCTGTACAGGCACAGGCTGGCTCTTGACATAGTTTTCGGCGACCATCAGGGGCACAATCGAGTGGTCTTGGAAGTAGTAGTCAAGCTTGTCGTTCAGACTTTGCCTGTTGAGGGGTCCGAATCGCTGAGGACTCATGAGCTCGCTGTACAACGAGAAGGGCGTATGCATGGTGGGCTTCTGGTGCATGGCGCCAAAGGCCTTGCCCTGATCGAAGGACATGGTTTTCTGGGACAGCTTCCATGTCGAGAGCATATTCGTAACAAGACGCAGATCACCTTGCGCTGCGAGGATGAGCTGGTCCATGACTTCGGCAGGAACGCGCAGCCCCTCCCGGAAAGCAATTGAAAGCATGCGCGAACGAATCGCCTGGACCGTCGGCTTTGAAAAGGTCATGTTGAAGGTCGTGGTGTACAGAGGCTGCATCTTGGGATTGCGTCGGTCGTTGCAGATGCAAATGATGGGGACTTGGCTCTTGCGAATCAATGCATTGATGGCTCCCACACCCCCTCGATCACCACCCGACATGCCATCTACCTCGTCGAGCACAATCGCAAGTCGCCCCTTCGTCGGTTGACCCCGCATCCAGCCGCCAATCGAACGATTATGGATGGTATCAGACAGCTCAGCTTCCAAGAGCTTCTTGCTGCGAGTATCACTCGCATTAAGCTCAAGGACTTCGTAGCCTTCGAGCGCGCATACCAAGTGCACGGCTGTAGTCTTGCCGATGCCTGGTGCACCAGAGATGAGCATACCTCGGAATGTATTGGTGGCGTTAGGGCCTGGTTTTTTAAAATTCGCTTTGAGAGACTTGGGCCAGTCATGAAGCCATGCCTGCAGCTTTTCAACCTGGGCCTTGTTGCCGACCAAGTCACGCAATTGGCGCGGTGCGTACTTGGACGTCCAGAGCTGACCTGGCGTTGTATTCGGGGTGTCGAGCGCTTTTGCCGCGGCCTGTACCTTCTTTTCCTCTTCTTCAAGCTTCTTTGCGACCGTGGGATCGAGCTTCTGAGTGCCGCGCTCGGCAATCAGGCCCAAAAAGCCGTCTTCATCGAGCGTCTTGATTTTGTTTTTTTGAATCGTCTCGAGTTTTTTCGCGCCCGCTCCCTCGCCCAGGATCACATAGGACGTCTTTGAGGAAGGAGCCGTCGTAACCTTCGCACCGTACCGCTTTGCCAAGTCCACGGCATCGTCTCGCGATATACTTGATAGCTCACCAGTGAAAACGAGCGTGAGACCCGCCAGGCAATGTGGCTTGCCTTCGGGGATAGCCTTGCTGCCAGGCGCTACAGGACCTGCAGCCCGGCGCTGTGCCATCTGCTTCCATACAGGCTCAGCCTTGATGCGCTTGGCATCGCCACTGTCAGAGGCACTGGTGCGTTTCTTGTCCATGGTCAGGGACGCGACGCGTGTCGCTGGCGGAGACCCTTGGATAGAGCTTATGTCAGCGAATGAAACCATGGCACCTTGGCTCTGGGCCACGACGACGAGCCAATGTCGGCTCCGTACGCATCGGCGATCGTCGTGTCCATCACCCCAAAGGAACCGTCATGCTTCGCAGGTGAAGAACTTCAATGTACGATTACGTTCACGAATACCAATGCGCCAGCGCGAAGTGATCCACGTCGTCGCTCGATGCGATCTGCCTCTGTGCCACAACGACGGGGTCTCGTGGCCGTGGGTGCGGATGCGCTGTCGCCGATCCAGGCTTCTGCAAGTCCTGTGGCACATCGAAAGCCGAAGACGTTCCCGTACACGCATCCCCATGCGCGCCAAAAATCTGTCGTCGCGTACCAAGTCGAGGACCTCAGCCGGGCCTTTGGACTTTTACAGTCGGAGGAAGAGGAGGAGCCTATGTTCCAACCATCTCCGCACCCCGACATGTTTGTATCACACAATGAGGCAATGGATGCAGCCATGCGAGACTCGGTCATTACGTGGGCAGGCGACTCTGTCAGTCCTCTCTTTCCGTCTCGGGATACGCTGCCGGTAGGACACGAAAAGCTGCTGTGGACTTTTGCGCAGTTTGGCGGCACGATGGAATTAGAACACTCGCTCATTCGTCCCACTGATTTTGATCGGCTGCGTATGCGACTGGCGCGTGGTGAGCTCCCTCGGAGCGTCCCATCGTCCCCTGCATCGTCGAACGGTACGCCACGAACGTTGGGCGGTGGTGAGTTTGGGTACGATGCCGAGTATGAAGCAGATGCGCTCGAGTTTGACAAGGGCCTGTCTCTTGCGAATCTGCGCGAACGACATGCACCAGCCATGGCCACGATTGCCGCTCTGCTCTTTGGGCGCTCCACGACGCCGCGATCGCGTCACGTCCGAACGGGATCAACGCTCTCAGACATCCAGACACGCGCTTTAATGAGCCGCACGTTGCCAACCTACTCGACGCCGCCATCGATGCTGGGCATCGATATGGTGCTGGCACCTGGCGAGCAGCGTTCTTTCACCTTTTCACTAAAGTTGCCGGCCGATCTGCCACCTTCATTTCATGGGCATTCGGTGCACTTTGACTACTACCTGACCGTGGGCACAAGTCGGCTGGACGCGCGGACGGGCACGCAGCCATCGCGGCTCTTGCATGTACCGATTCGTGTGTACAATCACGTTGCGCCAGGGGTGGGCGCTCTGGCCCGGTTTGATTTGCTCAATCCCATCGTCACACCGCACGCCGACGACGGCGCTGTCGTAGCCGAAACAAGCCGCGCGTCGCACAGGGATGCCGAGGCAGAACGCGAGCGTACGGCGCAGTGGATCGAGCAGCTGCTGCGGGACCACCAGCCATCGATGGAACGTACAGACCCCTTGCCGGCACCGACATGCATGGACGCCGTGCTGGACTTGACGCTGCGAGCAGGCAAAGTGTCGTATGATATTGCCAAAAATGGCCACGTGGCTGCTGTATTAACGCTCGCACGAGCCAAGTACCGCCTGGGTGACAGTGTCCAAGCCCTGGTGCGAATGAATGCGCCTGATGCGATGGTCCGTATTGTGCGAATCGCAGCTAGTCTCGAGTCGCACGAAGAAATTGACGCTAGCATGGCGCTGCTTCCGACAGGTCGTATCCAAAAGGCCACGACGCAGGTGTATGCCACGCATCATGAAAATACACTAGATACACGGCAGACGAGCTTTGCACTTGTCATTCCGAGCGGCGCCACACCAGAATTTGTGACCAGTGGCATCCGTCACGGCTGGACTTTGCGTCTCTCACTTCTAACGCAGACGTCCCATCATGGGGCAGTGGCGGTGCAGCCGCCGCCGCACATCGAGGCACGTAGCGAGGGGTATGCTGCGTACCACCACTCGTACCACGGTGCACCAGCCTTGTGTGGACACAAGGGCCCCATTTCCACACGCCTCGAGATTGTCGAGTGCTCCGTGCCCGTCACAGTCCTTCCCAACCGCTCGAAACGCAGGACGGTACCGGTAGAGTTGTATGCTTAGATTACAGTTCATCCCATGGTCGTCGTCGTCGCTCACTCGATGATTGAAGGTCGAAAAGCGGGGGTGTAGGTGAGCTCGTTTCAGTCGCATCCAAGCTTGTAGGCTCGGAATGAAGGCTGCTGTCACTGGAAGACGAAGGAACACGGTCGATCGAAGCAGCATAGTCACTGTTGCCCGAAAAGTCGAGGGCCGTGCTTGTCGCGATCCTTGCAGGAGTCTCAGAGGTGAAGGGCTCAGGTGTAGTGCTCGTAGAATCAAAGTCGGGGCTCTTTTGACCTGCTGCGGTCGACTCGGATACCTCTTGATCGGTAGAGACCGATTCGGGGCCGGTGCTCGTCGAGGCAGACGAGGAATCTTCTTCGGGAACCAACAAAGTGGTGCTCTTTGCGGCAAGAACTTCCTGTGTCAAAACCGGCTCAGAAAGGGCGCTCGTCGATGCCGAAACAGCATCCTCCTTCCGAGCCGAGATGGTAGCACTCTTTTCAGGAACAATGCTGTCTGTGGGAATCGGCTCGGGGGGCGCGCCCGTCGATGGTGATGAGGCATCCTCAGAGGGAACCAAAGAAGCAGCGCTCTCTGCGGTGAGACTGTCATCTGTAGAGACCGACTCAGAGATGGCGCTCACCGATGCAGAAACGACCTCCTCTGAAGAAACCGACAAAGTTGCACTCTTGTCGGTGAAGCGCTTGTCCGCAAGGGCCGAGAACGCATCGCTCTGTGACTTCGTCAAGATCTTGCCAGTGGGAAGCGACGCAGGCATGGTATTCGCCGATGCTGTGACAGCCTTTTCCGTCGGAGACAAGAAAACCGGACTCGTTTCCGCCAATAGGCTGCCTGTGTGGGCCGAGTCAGGCAAGTCGGCTGTGAGGGGGGACGCGCTATTCTCACTGAAAGAGCCTGGATTCTCGCTCTGTCTTGGCGGGGTGGGAGAAGCAGTCAGTTCCACCACGTCGACCCATGGTTTGCCAGCTGCCTTTTGGGCATGCTTCCGGTGTCGCCGGGGGACGGCCTCTTCTGAAGACGCAAACCGAATGGCTTCCTCGATCGGATCATGCTCGCGAGAAACGTGACGAGGCTCTCGATGCTGGAGTGCTGAAAAGAGACCTAACGCACCGGATCCGATCGAGCTGGATGCGTGCCAAGTCAGACTCAGGGCGTGAATACCGCGACTAAAGATGCGGGCATACAAAATATACAAGACACACGCAAGAAAAAAGGTGATGGACGCTCCAAGGATCCCGAGATCGACCAGCTCTGCACGTTCCATTTGACGAATCATGGATACAGAATCACGCAATAAATCATTAAACGAAGCATACTTGTTCGACACCTGTGCAATCGTTTCCGATGACTCGGCCAGCAGCTGCGTAGAGTATCCTGACTTTTCCAGCTCGGACGACATGAGCTTGACGGTGCGCTGCAGCGCCCCTGTCACCTGCTCTGATGTAGCACTCGCACGATCCAGCGGCGCCGCACGAACGCCGCTGTTCTGTCGCGCTGCATGGCTCAGCAACGCGGACCGTGCCGAATCTTCCCGGCGCGACACAGTAGCACGGTGCGCAGCGAGCAAGGCACGCCGCGATGCCTGGCGCACACGCATCAGCTCATTCCTGTTTGTGTCCACCAGCGTCTTGAGAGCAGCTCGCTCCGCTGCTGACTCGGCATCATCTACATCGTCCGCCATTTGCTGTACTAGGGACGCGATGCGTTGCAACGTCTCATGCAATTCGGTCTCATACTCCGACACATCTTTGCATTCAGCAAGACGCGGGATTTGCACATGGTACACATCATGTAGACGGCGCGACACGGCATCGCGCAGCCGCAGCGCCTCAGCCGGCAAGGCGGTCTGTGCCTGGTCCATGAGGAGAAAGTGGTGGGTGGCCTTAGTCAGCCTTTCCCCATGCGCCCCAAGACCTGTCTCCCCATCATGTCCGACGTCCGTGGGCCTGTCACCCTGGATGTGGTCCTGCGGGCCCTCGATCAGATTCCATTCTCGTGGCCTTTTGTAGGGATCCTGCCGCTTCTGGCGCTCGTATATGAGAGACGTGGGGCCGAGTCGTGGTCGGGACTCGTGTCTCCCTGGCCCGCCGTGTCGGAATGGCACGACGTGCTCATGGTGCGCCATCCGTGGGTGGTGGGCTGTATCGTGTTTATTGTTCTCAAATACACGAGTATGCACATGTCGCGCCTTGCTCTGAATCTCGGGGAGCCAAAGCCAGACAAGCCCGACTGGAAGGAAGACGTCATTGTGATCACGGGGGGCTCTATGGGTATAGGCAAGGAGCTAGTCCAGATTCTGTCGCGCGAGCACAGAGCTCGGATTGCCGTGCTCGATGTGCTTGAGCCGACCTACGCCGCGGCCTCTCACGGAGCTCCGGATATTCTGTACATTCGCACGGACGTGACAAGCGAGCAGGCTGTGGCACAGGCTCAGGCTCAGATTATCGAGCGGTTTGGCCGCTCGCCCTCGTATGTCGTGAGTTGCGCTGGCGTCGCACCGGCAGGGGCATTGCTAACGTCGCCTGTCAAGATGTTCACGCGAGCGTTTGACATTAATGCAGCCGCGAATGTTGTCCTAGCTCAAGCGTTTTTGCCAGCCATGCTCAGCAACAACCATGGCCATTTCATGACTGTTGCGAGCTCAGCCTCGTACTTTTCGCTGCCAAACCTGTGTGCCTACTCGATGAGCAAGACCGCGGCTCTTGCGTTCCTCGAGACGCTCCGCGCCGAGCTTCGTGCCGTATACAAAGCGTGCCGCGTTCGCACATCGGTCGTCACGCCGACCAAAGTCCGCACGATCCTAGCTGAGGGCTTGAACGCTGGTGATGACGACTTCTTGATGCCGGTGTTGGAGCCGATTCAGGTCGGCCGTGCCATGGCCGATACGCTGAATAGCGGGCTGAGCCGCAATATTTCGCTGCCTCTGGGCTCGGCATTGCTGCCTTACCTGCGCGCCCTGCCTGAATGGTACCGCGGCGCACTGCGCGCCTTGGGCAAGACGGATGCTCTGGTCACGCCCGAATCCATCTCACGTGGCCAACAAGCTATCCGGGGCCATCAGAGCAATCTGGACCACATGAAGAAGTTGGGCGTACATAGCTGAATTGGGCCAGTTTCCTCCACACGACGATGCATCCGCCGGCCTGGCGGGCTTTTCATGCCACGCACTTTGAGGATCCCACACGGCGCGCCTGGTTTGCGGAACACATAGCGCGACAACCGCCCTTATATACCCCGCCACCTGTAACACTGCAAGAACGAGAAGATGCATGGACGGCCTTGGCCCACGGCGAAGACGAAGCGGCATGGCAAAGACGCCACCACGTGCAGTACCTCACACCTGGTGCTGCGCGCATTTTTGATTCCAGTCGACGTTTCCGCGAAGAGCGCTCACGAGACCATACCGATCGTGACCTCCAGCGGCTGCGGCAGCGCGTTCTGGATGACCTCGTGACACGAAAATCCTAGGTACGTACCCTTGCACCAGGTCCCAAGATGCGTGTCATCCTTACCCGCGACTCCTGAGCGCATGCACTCGCATGTATCAGTGCTTGTCACTGGGTGCATGCCCAAGCTGCATGTTTCATACCCTGAGGACCTGGGTCTGGAGAATCGCATGGTACACTAACGCGGCATCAGGCACATCACGTGACACAAGTGCCGGGCCCCGCCGTTCGGGTCGTCGTATCGCCCACCTCCGTTTTTTCTCTCCTTGTAGTTCTTTGTACCATGCTGGCTCTCCGTACCATGATCCCCCGTGCTGCCGCACTACGCGCGGCTGTCAAGCCTTCGATGCGCCGCTACAACTCGTCGCTCACGCCAAACCCTGAGGCTGCGAAGGAGTTCATCGAGCAGCGCCAGCACGCCTTTGAGCACGCCGGCAAGTCGGCTGAGCTGTGGCGCAAGATTAGTCTGTATGTGCTGATCCCGGGCGCTGTTGTCCTAGGTGCCTACATGTACAAGGTTGAGTCGGAGCACCACGCGCACCACGAGCACATTCTCGAGGAGAACGATGGCCAGCTGCCCGAGCGCCCCGACTACGAATACTTGAACATGAAGAGCAGGAACTTCCCTTGGGGTCAGCAGTCGCTCTTCTTCAACCCCAAGGTAAACTACCCGGCCCCTGAGATGTAGGCTGGTCGGATTGTCTAGTCACCGCTGAATAGCCTTGATTCAATATACGTTTCACATGGGAATCTATAGTGTGCATCACTTGGCATCAGATGTGCCATCGTCACTCTCTTCAAATAGAATCTCTTCGATCCGCCGCGACAAGGCGGCGATTTCGCGTTCAGGAGACACGTCCTGTCCAGATGTGTCTGCTGCCGTGCTCGTGTCGGCCTGCTCGTGCTCGCTCTCAAACGCGCCGATCCGGGACTGCAGCTGGCGTACCAAGTCAAGGAGATGTGGACTGTCGCGAATGTGCTGCTCAAGTTCATGGTTGCCACTCTCGAGGAGCTGAATCAGAGTCCACACCGCAATGTGCTGGAATGTCGTGTCCTCTGACTCGAGGAAACGCACGAGATAGCCATGTAAACCGCCCGCGGGCGTGTCCCACACCGCGTTGAACGGCGCATAGTCATCGGCCTTGCTGCTTAGGTTACCAAGCGCTGCCGCGGAATTGCCCTGCACCTCAATCGACGGCGAGTCTGTCAGGGGCAACAGGACCTCGCAAATACCCATATCCAGTAGCTGTGGCTTGAGGTCCTCCGAGAGAGCCAACACAGCCGTGCAGGCCGTCATTTCGCTCTGCACACTGAGCGGCGCATGCAGAACCAGCTCCTTGATGCGCTCTACCGCACCTGCGTCAATGATGGCAGCCTTGTTCCGCTCGCTACTGGCAGCCAGGTTCCGCAGTGTACTAATAGCGTGACATTGCAGTTCCTCGTTTTCTTCATGGCTCAAGAGCTCGATGAGAGGATACAAGAAGCCGGCATCAATGATCGGACTCTCGTTTATGGGGTGAATCGACACATTCCGCACACAAGCGGCGGCCGAGAGAATCAGTGGAAGGAACGATGAGCGCAGGAGACGCAAGAGTGGGGGAAGGCCGTTAGAACGCACAATCTCAATTTGGTACTTTTCATCACTGGCCAAGTTGCGGAGCGCCAATGCAGCCTGGCACTGCACCTTGAGGCTGCCGCTCTCCATCAGCCCAATTAGGTTCTGTACAAGGCGTGGCTCGCTCTGGGCAAGTTTCTTGCGGTTCACACTGTCGACGGCGATATTGCTGAGCGCTGTCGTGCAATAGTATTGCACGTCTGTGTCTGCACTACTGAGTAGCGAAACCAGCACAGAAATGGCACCTGCATTCACAAGTTGCTGACGATTTTCGTCACTGTGCGTCATATTCAGAAGTGCACCAGCCGCGTTGCGTTGCACGCGGATATCCTTCGAGCGTGCTAGACGCGTCAGCGGGACGAGTGCGCCGGACTTGGCAATCTTGGACTTGTTATCGTCGTGGGTAGCGAGGTTCGTAATGCAACCGACGGCGTTGCACTGCACCTCAACGTTCGGGCTGAGCATTTGGCGAATAAGCGGCTCGAGACCACCGAGCTTCACAATCAAAAGCTTGTTCTCTGCATTCACAGCAAGGTTACCGAGCGCCGCACTCGACGCACGCTGCACTTCCACGTCATGCGATTGGAGCAGGAACAGCACAGGCTCAAGGGTCTCGCGCCCGACCTCACAGACCTCCTTCTCTGTAATTTCTGCGAATGCAAGAGCTGCGCTACGCTGCAGGTCGACGTTGTCGCTAAACGACAGCGTCGAAAGGGCTCGTAACGGCTCGCCAGCAAAAAAGTTGGTCTCGGAGCGATTCTCCAAGTACTGCAGCAGATCAGCTACTGCGTCGCGCTCATTATCCAACAACAAAGGCTCATACTGAGGACCTCGAGATCCCACACAACAACTGTAGCAGATTCCCATACTCTGTACACTCTGAGCCCGAGCTCACGGGCCTGCCAACGTTGTGCCCTGCGGACAAAAAAGACGAGGAGCCAGTGGCGGGCCTTGCTGTGACGATCTCGGCCGAGGCAGCAGGGGAATGTGGAGATTTCCCACTCGCTCGTTTGGCCATGTTGTAAGAGGGTATATATGTCTATAAAAACGAGCCAGATCGGCCGTTGGAAAAGCGTGTAGAGAGCTGAGCAGCATCTGCGATGGACTTCGCACGTGCTCGTTCGTCCATAAGCCGTGAGCCGGCGCCCAGGACCTTGTCTCTATCGAAGAGGAGCGGGGCATGATCACCATAGAGTTGACGATCTTCTGCTTCTCGCTCCGCGCGTGTCTTGTGACGACGCGGTGAGCGAGAGCGGTGGCGGTGATGATGGTGCCTTTCTCTTCGCGAATCCTCGCGCCGGCGATCTTTGTGCTGCTCGACGAGGCTTTTCGCACGGTGGCCCAGGCGTTCACGGATCGCTGCGTCTCTGGCGTGCTGAGCCGTGTTGGTAGGCGGCTGCTCGTCAGCCACAGTTTCGCCGTGTAGGATGCGGTGACGGCGCTGCTCGGGTGTCTCTGTCCATAGCTGCTGAGCTTCCACTGCATTCTCGCCCACCACATGCCGGGCGCGGCCGCGTGACTGCTGGAATCCACGCGCGCTCAGTCTCGTCGGACCTGTGGGACCCGATGGCAGTGTCAGCATCCACTCCGGACGGCGAGGGGACGATGTGTCCTGCCTGGCCTCTCGCGCTACGGCTTCCTTCTGCCGAGCCTCGCGTTCTGCTAGAGCGTGTGCGCCATTATGGGTCGAGGGCGCGGGTTCTGAAGCGGGCATGGGCCCGATGAAGTCGTCCTCATCACTTTCCATGGTGAGGGAAAATAAGCAGAATTTTCTCGCACGTCCTTTTTTTTAAGGGCCATGGATGAGCCAGACAAGCCGAAAGATAAGGTGCCGATTCCCGGCACGGATGGATGGCTCCGTGTCACAACCACACATGGACATGTATTCTATGCCCAGAAAAAGACCAAGCGGTCTGAATGGACGATGCCGGAAGAGATTCGTCCGGCAGTTTTGGCGTGGGAAGCGTCTCTTGAGCCTGCTCCCAAGAAGATGCGCACGGAGGCACCTGAAGACGAAGTGACCACGCCTGAGCCTTCGCCAGTGGAAGCAGACGAATTTGCCCATCTCTCTTTTGAGGAAGGCAAAGTCCTTTTCATGGACATGCTCACGTCACTGAATGGCACACCTCGCGAGGTGAATCCCATCGCACCATGGGATCGTGAACTACCCAAGTTTGTACACGAGCGAGCGTATCGCGCCTTGCCTACGCTGGAAGATCGCCAGGATGTCTTCAACGAGTGGTGCAAGCACCGTCTCCGTGAAAAGCGTGCCAGAAAACCCTCCGCCTCACAGGACGCCTTCCGTGCACTTCTTCGAGCTCAGGTGGCATCGACGCGCACGACATTTGCGGCCTTTCGTGACGCATTTCAGCATGATCCGGCGTACCAAGCCATGGTGCGAGACCATGCCGAGGCGGGAGCTGCGTCGCTCTTTGATGCATGGCTTTCTGAACTCAAGCAGCGCAAACTCCAGCAGGCCGAGGCGGCCGAGCAGGACTTTCTTGCGCTGCTCACGGAAAAGATTTCGTCCAAAGATGAGTGGGCTGTGGCGAAAAAGACGCCGGGTCTGGCTACTGATCCTCGCTATGACGCGGTGGGAAGTGCCACTCGCCGTGCTGAGCTCTACCAAGCGTGGTGCCGACGTCCCTCCCAGCGTTTATCGAAAGAAGAGCGACAGGCACAGGCGCTCGAAAATCGCGGAGCGCAAGTCCGTCGTGAGCATGCCAAACATGCGCGGCATGCACACTCGGCACGCTCTGATGCGCTCGAAGAGCAATACGAGACGGATCTCCGGCAGCGGCTGGTCGATACAGTCCGCGATCCATGGATGGCATGGGAGGATGCCAAGCACTTGGTCGATGGACGCCGCGCTCTCTTTGATGAGCATATGGAACATTTGCGAGGAAAGCGGCGTGATCTGCTGGCCAAGCTATTTGCGAAGCATGCGCAGGACGCGTTGCAGACCGGTGGCGATGTCATTTTGCCGCTGGTGCGTGCGGATCCAGCCTACATCGAGTCGGCCCTGCCGCGGTTCGTGGGCGACACGCATCAGGGGCAGCAGCACACGACGCTGGAAGCCGAGTTCGATGCATGGGACCAGTGGCGCCATGCTCAGGCCCGGCGCGAGTTTCAGGACATGCTACGTGAGAATGCCTTTGTCGATTTTTGGGGACGTTTGCAAAAGCGAGACAAGAGCGAGGCAGACACCATCGACGAGGACGACGAGGGGACCATGGTGTCATTACTGGATATGGCATCACAGCTAGATATACAGGCGATGGAATCGGTGCTCAAGATGGATAAGCGGTACAAGGTATTTGCGCATGTGCCAGAACAGCGCACCGCGTGGGTTCGTGCGTATTTGCAATCGCTCAGCGTGCCGAAAAGGGCGGTGCGCTTACGAAATGAATAGATTCCAATCCAGTTCAAAGCCTAGGGCGGTCCCGGGCACACCAATAAACTGTGTCAAAGACGTGCGTGGCTGTGGGTATACGGCGCCCGTCTCACAATAAGGGCGCCGGGCCAGCGGCGTAAAAAAGTGTGTCCAGTTCAGCGTGGCAAAGCACGACGAGCATCCAGCATGTGGCTCGATCACATGGGGCGAGCCTTTGGATGCTGGCGACACTAGCCAGTCCACCAGGCGCGAGAGCCCAAAACCGATGCGCGTATGCATCCAAGACGCCGGCACACTTAGCGATGCCGGTTCGTACGGCGTCGTAAAGTAGCAGGAGCTAAGCACGAGTCCGAGCACAATCGCACCGCAGTACACACACGGACGCGTATACAGTGTGTAGCAAAGCAGAAACAAGAGCACGAACGCCGGCGGCGCTGCCGGAAACGGCAGCAAAAAGACCGGAATCCACCACCGCATACAGTACATGGTCGACGAAGAAAAACAAGTGGAGGCAAGACTATGATGGTCTAGGGACAGGCAGGCGGCCTGGGGTGCGTTGAAGCAGACACGGCGATGCCGTTGGGTATGAACGCTAGAGCGCCGAGGGATTATGGGACACGTTGAGGCGCTCCATAAATTCACGAATGGCACGGTCGATTTGGGGGTACTCAATCAGGAAACCGTCGTGACCTTCTGACGACTCGATGTGAACGAGTTTCGAGGCTGGCACGGCGTCGTGAATCGCCTTTTGCTCGGCAGGCGTGTACAGCATGTCAGACGTGACCGACAGGACGAGCACACGTGGCGAGTTGGGTGCCTTGCCCAGGTGACGGAGCACGCCCTTCAGCATGGCCGATTCGCTCGACGTGTCCTGCGACCACGATGCACGATCGCGCGTCACATCATGCGAGTCGAGCTTGTCCGACAGATGGATGTAGCACAGGGCATCAAAGCGCGTCAAAAACTTGGTGCCGTGGTGGTGCAGGTAGGACTGCACGGCATATTGCTCCTGAGCCTGTGGCTCGCGGATCTTGGCCACGTCCTCCTCGAAGTCACCGTCGCCGCCTTCTTCCATCAACGTCGACGCCTGCGAGTCCTTGGGCGCGCTCGTCATGTTTGACTTGCCACGCAGCCGACTGAATCGGCGCTCGAAGCTGTGGGGCTGGCGATACGTCATGAGCGCACACATACGCGCCGCGGCCAAGCCACCACTCGGAGGATCGCGCAGTAGGTAACGGCCGTGTTGGTATCGCGTGTCGGCCTCGATCGCCTGCCGTTGAATTTCGCACCATGCAATGCACCAAGCCGAGTGTCGCGCAGATGCCGCGAGCACCACAATGGAGCGCACGTAAGGCTTTTGCTCGGGTGTCATGGTGACCAGTGCGTCTGGTGATGACGGAAAGCGCACAGGGAAACACAGCGGCCACTCGAGCGATGTGGCGCCGCCCATCGAGCCGCCCATGACACAGGCCAGTTGCTCGACACCCAGAAAGTCGAGGACATGCTTTTGCAGACGCACGTCGTCGCGTATTGTCGTCTTTGGCAGGTCAGGACCCCACCACAGCTGCTCCGTCTGCTCGTCGGGAGCATGCACATGCGGGCTGCACTTCCACGTCCCGCCAGAGACGTCCTCACCGCCCTTGCGCGTGAGGGGACTCAGCGTTCCGTATGGAGATCCAATCGCATTGCAGCACACGATGAAGTACTTGGACGTATCCAGGACATGACCGGGCCCAAACAGGGGGGTCCACCACTCCTCGACGTTGGCATTGCCCGAGATCGGATGGCACGCGAGGATCGCATTGTCTTTCGTGTCGGGATTCAGCGTGCCCCATGTCTGGAATGCCACCGGCACATTGTGCAGCACATCCCCTGCATCAATTTGAAAGGTCGGCACGCACAAGTACCGTTGCTTTTGTCCGACGGCGAGCGGCGACGTGGGCCCAGGGATCTCAAAGCAGCCAGACATGCCGTCGGAGGACAAGGCGGCTTCGGTCCCTTTGGCCCCACACGGCCGTCATGGGCACGTGAGCCTCCACACTACGTAAGATCTTCTTGCTCGGCCAGCAGCGCGAGGAACGCTGGGCCCTGCGGCGAGGCGCGTGTTTGAGTGAGCAGGTCGGACCATGCTGCATTGGACGAGGCCATAGGAGATAGGCGTGCAAGCACACGCAGGGAAGCATGTGTGATCTCTGATGCCTTTTCCACTTCCTGTTTCGTGGCATTATCGCGCAGTTTGCGCGTAAGTACCGCGTGGAGTTTCGGGGCGATGGCGTCGAGGTAGGCTGCGACATCCGCGCACTCGAGGTCGGCGAGGCGCAGGATCATGAGACAGCCGAGGAGTTTGATGCTGTCGTCGTCACTTAGAGCGCGAAGCACACAGTCCAGCACGTCGCGTGTTCGTACCTGATCCAGGCACGTATCCACGAGCGTAAACAGTGTTTCGTGCGCATTCTTGCGCAGGTCCAGCCCATCGTCCTGGATCACGGTGAAGGGGCCCATTCTCACGCTGCGCTTGAGCTCCTCTCGCACCACGGTCGTTTCGTACAGGAGCGGAAGGACAATGTCAGCGTGCTGCATGACCAGAGCGGCCCGGCTGTTCAACGCCGCATGCAGTGCCAGCACAGAGGCGTGGCGCACAGACAGGCATGGATCACTGAGACGCTGCATAAAGGCCGAGAAGTGCAACTGGATATCCAGAGCTTGCTGACGGTCCAGGGAGAGAAGCGTGCGCAGTGCGCCCAGGGCCATGGCCCGGTGCTGTTCGTGCTGTGAATCGACGAGCTGCGCAAGCTCCGACAGAAGGCTCGTGTCAGCATACACGATCCGCGCGATGCATTCAGTGCAAGCATCGGGCTCGGCGCTGAGGAGCTTCGGGCGGATCAGGTACGGCCACACGCTGGGCGCCAACTCGCGTGTCTGTGTCTCGGATGCCATGCCAAATGCCTCGCGTAGAATCGGCAAGACCGCGGGCTCGTCCTCGGCCAGGCGCTCGGCCACAGGCGTCAGGAACTGCTGGTCACCCAGCAGCATGCCACCCAACGCAAACGTGCCACCGGTGCCTTGGCTGTGCATGCTCCCAATGCGCTCATACACCGTCTTGGCGTGTGGCCAGCCCGCCAACAGCGAGCGCTGGCCGAGCACGCCGATCGTATAATGTGCGAGTGTTTGTGGTACCACATCCGGCATATTCATCAGCGCCTCTACACGCGATAGCACCAAATCAATCGAGGCACTCGCGGTGGCGGCGGCCACGAGGCATTGTGCAAACACCAGCGGCATGTGCACGGAGCGCTGGGCACAATGCGCTTCCCAGGCGTGCTCGAGCGCTTCGACCAGCCGGGGCGCCAAAGCATCTTCTGCCGACGCCAAGGACGTGAGCAGCGCAAAGAAGGCCTCGAGCGCCGGTGGCGGCACATCCGCCAGCGCCGGGAGCATGGCTGGCAGCACCAACTCGGCCACGTGGTGTGCGACCGGGGGATGGTATTGCACCGCCTGCTGAGCCAGGGCCAGGGTCGGTGGCAACGCAGGCGTGTCGAGCGGCGGCATTGGGCGCTGCAGCAGCTCGAGCACGGTGGGCTGTGCATCGCTCGGCAGCACCACAGCGACGCTATGCAAGGCGTGCAGCGCTGCGGCCCCCATATCTCGGTGATGGGCGAAGGAGGCCAACAGGGGCAGACTCTCGCGGCCCAACTCATGTACGGGCATGCATGTCTGCAGCGATCGGCATGTCATCACATCCCGCACCATCTGCACGCACCGCACGCGCGTCACGGGGTCCTGGAGACGCGTGGCGATCACCTGCAGGAGCCGAGGCAGCGATGCCAGACGAGGACCGACCGCGCACAAAGCTGCGTCGAGCGCCACGAGCGATGCATCGAGCGCGGCCGCATGGTCCCGTGGGCGGCACAAGACTTCACACAAGCGCTCGGCACAAGCGGCTGGTGCCTGTGGGGCCACGTGTACAAAAAAGGGAGGGCATACTGCCAAGGCTTCAAGGGCCGTCCGGTGGTGCGGCTGGCAGCTCACTTGAGCCAGCGTGTTCGAGACGCGATCGACGTCCGCGAGCACGACGGTGGGAGCTGACAAACACATTTGCTTGAGCAGCTCGAGACCGGCCATGCACCGGCCCTTGCTGTAATGCGATGCCGCTGCATCGTCTTCGATGACGCTGAGCGCCGTGTGCAGCGCTACATCAGACTGAGGCAGGTCCGTCCCCAGCGACGCGACGAGCGTGGTCAGGGCCTGCAGCGCGGCGACTTGGGCGGTGGCACTGCGCCACGAGCTCAGCGCATGCACCATCTGAGTATGCGGTCCGAGCGCACGAGGCGCGACACGAAGCACATGCATCAACGCAGCGAGAGCTTCCAGGCGCACCGTCTCTTCCCGCTCGATCAGGCGGTCTGCGAGCGATGCAGCGATGCGCGGTGCGTGCGATGCATCCATGCATCCGTGCTCATACAATGTGCCCAGGACGCGGCATGCCGCGCGTCGGATACGCCACGACATGTCGTCGTCGTCCGATACGTCATCCAACTCGAGCTCGTCGTCGTCCATGTTGATATCCTCGTCTTCGTCCATATCCATGGCATTCGGATCGTAGGTGAGTGCCGCTAGGGCCGCCTCTGTAGCGGCAGATACGCACGAAGCGTCCATGGAGCCGACACACACGAGTCCCTGCAGGGTGGCCAGGCACGTCTCGCCGACGTCGTCGTCCGTGCCGAGCGCCTGCCGGAGGACGGATAGGACACGGTGGACGTACGTCGGCACATGCGGGGACAGGCGCTGTGGCGTTTCGCGTGCGAGCACACCCAGCAGCTGCACGGACGTGTGGGCCGACAAGGGCTGTCCCGCCAGGCCACGTTCCAGGACGGCGTTGTAGGTGTGCGCCGAGCACAGTTCGCACAAGGCGCCCAGGCCCTGCATCGCCCGGCGGACTAACGATGAGTGATCTGCGGCCAACTTGGAGAGCAGCGTCTCTGCGACCACCTGCTCCAGAGGTGCCTGTGCTGCGACGAGCGGACCTGCCTGCAGCAACACGTCATGGAGAGCACTGAGAGCTGTGGCCTGGAGGCCATAGTCGGGCACCTCGAGCTGGCTCGCGAGGAGGGGCGTGACGTAGCGCACAATCATCTCTTTCCAGCGCGCCGCCTTGTCGCCAGCCTGGGACAGGTCGTGCAGCAAGGTCCGCAGCGCCGAGGCACAAATATCGCGCTCTTCCTCCTGGGACGAGCTCATGCCGGCACACACCACCTCCATCATCCTTTGCACATGGTCATCACGCAGGCGCGTCGCAAACACGCCAAGGGCCGTCACAGCCAGGTTCTTGACCTCTGAATGGGTGTCCTGGAGCAGCTCCAACACCCGCTCCACAGCCTCCTGCTCTTGCCGACTGCCACGCAGCTCGGACGTGTGCTGCCTCACCACCATCAACAGATCGTTCAGCGCCATGTACCGCACATCCGAATCCGTCGATCGCATATCATCCAACAACACTTCGAGCCTCGGTGTCGACCCGCTGCTGGACACCGCCATGGTGACAGGAGCCACGTTCGACCCTCCACTTATACGGCCTTTTCTACGGTGCGGCGGTGCCGCTTTTCAGCGCGCTGGGCGCTCGCCTCGTCGGGGTCTGTGTCCGAGTCGTCGGCGGCATCCTGTCCGACTGTCGACATGTGCGCCCAGACATCTTCGTCGTCGTTGTGGGCAACCGGTGTGGTCCACTGGGGATCAACGACGAGCGACACGGCATGGTCCGTGCCAGTGAAGTACTGCTCGAGCATCGTGCTGCGCTGCGTGCCAAAGAGGCGAATGAGGTGGTCAAGCGATGCACTCAGAACCCATGTGCGGCCCTGCTGCGAGTCATGCAGCGTGAGCACATCTGAGACGGTGCCGGTCATGTCCTTGTACTGGAATTGCACGTGGCCGGTGCGGCCGTCCAGCATGTACAGGTGGCGCGAGGTATCGCTCACCAGGAGTGTATGGGGCATGGCGTGCAGCACACGGATCGATCCCTGGCCCTTGGGCACGACGGGCCATTCCTGCACATGCCGCGGCTTTTTCGACGGCTCGTACACTCGCAGCATGCCGTCTTTGGTACCGACCATGACACGCATCGATGCCAAAGCATCCTGCGCGCCGTCCGGTGGGGTATGGCGCGCGAATCCAATGCACCGAATCATCGGCGGACGCGCCAGTGACAAGTGGTCGTTCGGCAGGTTCTTGGCGCGCCATACTTCGCCGGGCGCCAGCTCACGATGCTTGCTGGATGTCGGCGCGGCACGTTTCTTGCTCGTGGGCGGCGTGGATGGCGTCTCCAGCGTCTCAGTCGGCTGCCGATAGTGTGCCCACCACCGCTCTACGCTCCATATGGATAAGAGGACCTGCTCGCCACCCGATGCCACATGCGTCACCGGCTGCGAGGTATCTGGCGGATAAAATGCCACATGGTGCAGTGGGCTCGGTATCGTCCACGTACAAGTGGCGCCGCTCACCCGGTCCTTCTCCAAAGCGTTCTCGTGCAAGCAGGCAGCGAGGTCCACATGCCGGAAAGAGCCGCCCGACGTGCACGCAAAGAGGCCATTCACACTCAGCCGCAGACCGACCCATCGCTCCAAACCGACTCGCATGCGGTCTTCGTGGATCGTGCACAGGAGCTTGCCGCTCTCTGCATCCTGATCCACATGAATCACGTCGAGCGTGCCATTCTTACGCGCTACAACAAGCACACAGGCAGGCTCCGGCAGCGAAAACACGCCACAGGCCAGCGCCTGGCACGCCATCGCCGAGCCCACGCGGCATCCCGGGACCGTCAATGTTTCGTATCGCTTCGATTGCGTATAAAGCACCTTGATGCGTCCTGCCGAGTCGCCGACAAACACACGGACCTCAGGCACCGGTGCAGCGGACATAGGATCGCGACTGCCGCTGCCACTGCCGCCGTCGACCATGGTTCAAGACGTGGAGTGAGATTTTTTTTTCTTGCCTGAAAAAAAGGCGCACTCTGCGACGCCATGGTGCCCACCCTGCGTGGTGCACGCCTGCTTCTCGCGGCACTAGTGCAACGTACTACAGACAGAGGGCGTCTTGGATGCATGCACACTGGGCGGCCCACTCTACCCGCGAACGTGATCCGCCGCAGGCCGCCTCGCTCGATCTCGCCACTATGCACACTCGCGGCTCCTCGATGCGGTACGGCAGCGTCGAAAGCCACGCATTCACACCCCCGAGTCGATCAGCGACCACGACGGAGCGCGCGCCTCCGAAACCAGGGAGCGAGGGGGTGAAGGTGTGCCACGTGACCTATATCTGTCGGTGTCCCACCGCTTGCGGCTTCTCTCCCTGAACGCACGATGGGAGTGCCAAAATATTTCCGATGGCTCTCGGAGCGATACCCGCTCATCATGCAGTTGGTGGAAGAGAACCGTATACCAGAATTTGATAATTTGTACCTGGACATGAACGGCATCATCCATAACTGCTCGCATCCGAATGACGGTGAAGCGACGTTTCGTATTGCCGAAGAAGAGATCTTCCTAGGGATCTTTGCATATATTGAGCATCTCTTCTCCAAAATTCGCCCAAGAAAGGTGTTTTTTCTGGCTATTGATGGTGTCGCGCCCCGTGCCAAGATGAACCAGCAGCGATCGCGTCGCTTCCGTACCGCCCAGGAAGCCAAGGAAGGCCTGCAGAAGGCCATTAGTCGCGGTGAGGACATTCCCGCCTCACCGCCATTTGATTCCAACTGTATTACCCCGGGAACCGTGTTTATGCGCAAGCTCTCCATACAGCTCGAGTACTTTATCGCGAAAAAGGTGAATGAAGACTCCGACTGGCGCGATGTGCAAGTCATTCTGTCCGGTCACGAAACGCCCGGTGAGGGCGAGCACAAAATCATGGAATTCATCCGCACAATCAAGGCGCAGCCTGGCTACAACCCCAACACGCGCCACTGTTTGTATGGTCTAGACGCAGACCTGATTATGCTGGGCCTGCTAAGCCACGACCCCCACTTTGCGCTGCTGCGAGAAGAGGTCGTCTTTGGCCCACGTCGCGCGAAAAAATCCATCGGAATCGAGTCACAGACCTTTTATTTGCTGCATCTCTCCCTCCTTCGCGAATACCTGGAGCTCGAGTTTTCGCATTTGCGGAAGACATTGCCCTTCGCATTCGATCTCGAGAAAATCATCGACGACTACATCCTGCTGCACCTCTTTGTCGGCAATGACTTTTTACCGCACTTGCCCGGCTTACATATCAATGAGGGCGCGATTGAGCTCCTGTTCCGTGTATACGAGCGCGTACTGCCGCGCGCCGGTGGCTATATCAATCAGCAGGGCCGACTGCAACCTGGGCGTTTAGAGCTTCTGATCAGAGAGCTTGCAAGTGTAGATCACTCCAAATTTCTCGACGCGCATCTGCCCAAGGTCAAGGCAGCCATGGACAAGTCGCGACGGGCCCAGCAGTCCATGCAGCTCGAGGAACGTATTGAATTGACGCCACGGCAGGCCGAGGCCGTGCGTCGAGTCGTGGATCTCATCACGTCGTTCTTGGACAACCCTGAGGGCGCTAGCTACCACATCAAGTTTCCCCCTATCCCAGCTGCGGACGAAACAGATATACTCCAAATCATGGCCACCAAGCTCCAATTGGAGTTTGAGACCATGTCCTACGATCCTGAAGACGACACGCTGCACTCGCTCTTTGGTTTCCCATCTGGCAGGGCCCAGACCTTACGCCAGAACCAAAGCCATAATGGCGGGACGCGCGAACAATTGAAGAAATCGATGCTCTCAAAAATCGCGGCGTTCACCAAGGCCCTAGCATCGCACGATCCACAGGAAGATGCGATAGAAATGGATGGCTCGTCCGATGGGCCTACGACGCAAGTCGAGCGCATGTACCGTGACGAAAAGGCTGTGTACTACCACAGCAAGATGGGCATCGACAGCAAGGACCCCGAGCAGCTGCGTGATATCGTGTACAACTACATCGAAGGCATGCAATGGGTTCTGCACTACTACTATGACGGCATTGCGTCCTGGGGCTGGTACTATCACTACCACTACGCACCACACATTTCCGACCTCACACACATTCGCGACTTTACATTCTCGTTTGACCAGGGCCGACCTTTCTTGCCTTTTGAGCAATTGATGGGTGTGCTGCCGCCACTAAGCAAGCAATTAATTCCGGCAGCCTTCCAGCCGCTCATGACGGATCCCACGTCCCCCATCCTAGACTTTTACCCGGCGTCCTACGAAAGTGATCTGAACGGCAAGAAGAACAGCTGGGAGGCGGTCGTCAAAATCCCGTTCATTGACCAAGACCGCCTTACGCAAGCACTCGAGCGTCGTCAGGGCGGACTGACCACCGAGGAAAGGGAGCGCAACAGCCACGGCCATCCGCATCGATTTTGGTACGATGCATCCTACCGTCACACGATGCCATCGAGCCTACCTGGCTTTTTGCCCGATTTGTTCGATACCCACACGAGGATCGAAACGTACACGCTACCGTCCATGTCTGGCCGAAGCTTTATCAAGACCCTGCCAGAAGGTGTGAGCCTCGGTCTCAACGCCATGCCTGGTTTCCCGAGCCTCAAGACGCTGCCTTTCACCCACAAGCTGGAAAAGACGGGCGTCGAGGTCCACAGTCAGCCATCCCGAGATCTGTCCATGATCCTCCACATGAACAACCCCGGCACGACGCAGGATCTCCAAGCGTATGCGAAGGCCTTGATTGGTCAAACGACATTCATTCATTGGCCGTACCTGTTTGAAGGTCTCGTGGTGGGCGTCAGTGACTGGCACCACGAGTACCGTGCACACTGGAAAGACATGGATGTCGTCACGCAATGTACCGAGTCCCCGTATGGCTCGCAGTCGTTTGACAGGCAGCAGAGATCTCTCAAGGAACAGTACTTGAAGCGCCATGGTATGGCCCTTGACCGCATAGATGTGCTCCTCCACGTGCGTCCGTTCAAGGGCCTGAGCCATGGCTACGACGGATCTATTGTCAAGCAATACGAGCCCTCGCCACAGAGCGAGGTGGTGCATCCTCTGCAGCTGCTGGTGAGTCAGGTGCGTCAACCCGACGCGCGCTTCATGGAACGCCCACCGATGACCGTGTCGGAAGAGTACCCTGAGGGCACCAAGGTCTTTTTCCTCGGTGTACCTGGTTTCGGGTGCCCCGCACGGGTGATTGGCACGGCCAGTGACCAAATTACCGTCGAGATGGCCTTTTTCCACGACATGGCCAAGGAACATGCTATCCTTCGCAAGATTGTGCAGCAGCGTGCGCAGGTCAAGTACTTCACGACGCAGCAAGTCACGGCTCAGCTGCACGTATCCTCGATGGTGCTCGCGAAACTGGCGAGTGGCGTGGCGATTTACCACGGCAACCAGCGCATGAACATTGGCTTGAACCTCAAGTTTGAGGCCAAGGGCCGCAAGGTGCTGGGCTACTCGCGTCGCACTTCCCAAGGCTGGGAGTACAGCGAGCGAGCCGTGCATTTGATGCAGGACGTGCTTACCAAGTTCCCTGAGCTGCGCCGTGGACTGGCGAAGCGCCTCGCATCAGGCGAATTTTATACATCCGAGGACATTTTCGAGCAGAATGCTGCGCAGCGGATCAAGGATCTGCGCACGTGGATCCTCGAGAACGGTCTGCGTGACATGGATATCGTGCCGCTCTACGTAGACCGCCTGGAGCGGTCCGTCATTTCTCTGCTGGAATCAGCCACGTCCATCATGGCGCAAAAGCGGGCGCAACATGGCCTCGCCGTCAAGCGGCAGATACTTCGCGGCCTGCCGCGCGGCGCCCTTCTCAAGCCAGAACAGGCACGCTACCGCGTGCCGGAGCAGACGTTTGAAATGGGAGATCGCGTGATCAACGTATTCGACTTTGGCCCCCTTCCGCTGGCGGCCAAAGGCACGGTCATTGGCCTCGGCGCCAACAAATGCATCGATGTGGTGTTTGACGCGCCATTCCTGGCTGGCACAACATTGGGTGACGCCTGCTCGAATCATCGCGGCGCTACCGTCAGCACATCGTCCGTGCTCAACCTCAGCACGCCGCAGATCGCCACGCGCTGGGGCGAAGAGTCGGTCAAAGAAGCCCACTTGTCGCCATTGCAGCGCACGCTCAAGGTACGCAGCATGCCCGCCACCCAAGATGTCAAGGGCACCCTGTTTTACCAGCCGGCCGCGCCCAAGGCACAGAAGGAGCGCCCCCGATCCGCTGCCACGTCCCAAAAGGGACCTGTTGATGCCACGGCCCAACATCTCAAAGCTCTCTCGCTGCAGCCGCTCGCCCACCCGCGTCCGCCGCCTAACGCGTGGAAACAAAGAGGCGCCCCCTCGTCTGGCCCGCCGAAGAAGCAGCCAGGACCCGACAAGACAGGCCCGCCGAAGCCGTCAGGACCCCCAAAGACAGGCCCGCCAAAGAAGCAGTCAGGACCCCCAAAGACAGGCCCGCCGAAGAAGCAGCCAGGACCCAGAAAGACAGGCCCACCGAGGCAAGGATCCAACAAGGCAGGCCCACCGAAGCCAGGACCCAAGCAGCCGAGCCCGCCCAAGAACTAGGTTCCGATGCGTGGCCTTGCAAAGCCCAAGAGCATCACGTTGTAGGCTTGGTACTATGTGACAGGCGCCCGCAGCGCTCCTTGCTTCCATCCTGTAGGAAATAGGCGGGTTGAAATCGGTTCGTAGACGTGTCATACAGCTGGGGATTGGGGGTGGTGTGGTACCGATCACCTAGCGACGTGTAGCCCTGGTCATACAGCACACAATAGGGCACTCCTGCCTCTTGTCCAGCAACACAAGCAGGTACGTGCTCCTGTCTGCTTTGCAACAATGGGCATCGCAAAAAGGCCCAAATGTCGCGGTAATCCCACTCGAGAATCGGGTGCACACGCATGATCTGGGGCCATGTCGGATCGCAAGGCACACGAACGCGGGCCTTGGAGCCGTGCGGATCATCGTGTCGCACGCCAATAAACATCGCATGCACGCCTTTCCCATCGGCGCTCTTCATATACGAATCTAAGGCCTGCCTCATCGGCCCGTGTTCTGTCCGCAACTGCATGTGATACCTCGTCGCTGCATAGCCAATAAAGGCTTCCACCTCAGGAAACGGATCATCACACGCCACATATAACGTGCGGATCGGCACTACATCAAAAGTTCCCTGCTTTTTTTGGATGCGGCGCAGTGATGCAGCAAGAATATGCGCCAACACTGTACAGTCCTTGCCGCCATTGAAACTGAACGCACAGCCATCGACACCGTAGTCATGCCATGCCGACTCACACGCCCATAGAGCCCGCTCCACCTTGCTTGCCAGATCCGGACACGTCTTACGCACCTCAGGATTCTCGACAAGCTCGTATGTCGCGTCAATGGAACGCACCCAGGCACTCAGGCGCTCGTCCGCCATGGCTGTTCCCAAAACACAGGAGGGACCAGAACTTCGATGCTCCTCGAACCCCTCGGCCGATGTGGAGGTGTGATGACGACGCGCCGTTCCGCCAGGTACGATCATCATGGCGAGCCCCATGCGTGTTCGTGTCCGCACGGCGCACCCGCTCCCACCTGCGCAGTTCTGGGTCGTCATTGATCGTGCGGACGATATAGATGTTGTGCGTGAACGCATAGCTCGCATACTGCAAACGCGCTACGACGCTCAAGTGACTGCGACCGCTTTGTGCCTCTCTGTCCTTGACTTTGAAGTGTGGGACTGTGTGGGCGACGTTCTTCAAGATGACGGTCTTGTCACCGTTTCGATGATAAAACGCCGCAAAGTATGTGAAGCTCCCTGTGAAAATACCGATAGGGTCGTGCATCCTGACGTCGAGCGCACGCTCATGGCTGAAGCTCACAAAATTTCGCTCTTAATGCGCTCTGAATGTGGGGTACAGCCGAGAAAGACGCTGGGTGTGAAGCGCAAAAAGCCAGGTGCATCCGGTTTTGTGCATGATATTTCGCAGGACCTTGAGCAAGCCGAACTAGATGAAGAGCCGGATGAGCTGGATTATGAGGATGACGTCGACTATGACGATGTCATGGACGAGAATGAAGTCATTGACGAAGTTGACTATGATGATATTGTGGATGATCTCGGAGATGATCACGATGAGCTAGAGGAAGTGGTGCGAATCAAGGACGAAGGCGAGAATGAGGAGAACGATGAGGAGGACAGTGATAAGGACGAAGGCGAGAAGGAGGAGAACGATGAGGAGGACAGTGATAAGGAGGAAAACGAAGATGAGAGAGAAGAGAAGGAGGAAGAGCAGAGTCAGGACGAGGAGAGTGAAGAAGACGAGGAGAGTGAGGAAGAGGAAGAAGAGGGTGAAGAAGACGAGGAGAGTGAGGAAGAGGAAGAAGAGGGTGAAGAAGACGAGGAGAGTGAGGAAGAGGAAGAAGAGAGTGAAGAAGACGAGGAGAGTGAAGAAGATGAGGAGAGTGAGGAAGAAGAGAGTAAAGAGAGTGAAGAAGAGGATGACGAGGAGAGCGAGGAGAATGAAGAAGAGAGAAAAGAAGAGGACGAGGGAGGCGACGATGAGCAAGGTGACTCAGAACCGAGTGTATACTCTTCGTCTTTTCCAAGCATTTGGGTACCTCCTGGTCAAGGAAAGGACCGTACGCGGCACAAAAATCAAAAGCGCCGTGAGCGTCGAAAGGCCGCGCGGAATGCTCAGTTCGCTCTCGATCATCAGGGCAGTATGTCGTGTCCTCGACCTTCGACAAATGTGCGCGTCGACGTTCCTCCGCATCTTCCTCCTGGTGGCGGATCTCTTGATATAACGTCGTCTACGCCGGAAAAATCACCGTTGGAAAGTATCGCGCAACGCATGCTGGAGCGCACCACCGTCGGGCATCGTAAACGCCGGAAGCGTAACCAAGAACTCGCTCTTCCATCGATTCATACACCAGCCTTTGTTAGTGCGTCGGACGTTCTTAAGGCTCATCAGCAAGAAGACCCGCCCAAGCTCATGCCGATACCCTCAAAACTTGCACCAGAAGAGCTACCAGCGAATGTTTCTGTCACCAGTACAGACTGCGAAAAATGGTATAATGAACAGCCGTTCTATGAAGAAGAGGACGACGATGACGCCTCTACGCAGGCTTACTACGACATGCAACGCCAAGTGCGTGCCTCTCTGGAGCAAGAAAAGCAGCAAGAAGACATACAGGATTCGGTGCTAGACGAAGAGCACGATCCGCTACGCGAGTCTCTTCCACGATCGTTTGGTCGTATCAGCGACCGTCGTCACGACGAGGGTCCTCCTCGTCATCCCATCTTCGACCGGATCCAGGCGATCCGTGCGTCGATATACGGTGCCTGAGTTGGGTAGATGCGCGTCGTAGTCCTACCACGTGACCCCACTTTTTTGTGCTGCCTTGGACCGCCGTGCCTGTCTGTTGGCAGCCACGATGGCGAATCCACGGCAGCGACGCAAGGCGCGTTCGGGCAAGTGGTCTGGTGCGACCAAGAGCGCGAAGCGATCGCAGCAGCGCCGACTGAAGCGTGCGCCCACGGTCATGGGCCCTGAGGTGCTGCGTGAAAATTGGGATCCCAAGTTGACCGTGCGCCAAAAGTACGTGACCGCACCACTTATATCACAGTTATGCCAAACTCGGACTGGTACCCACGCTCGCATCTCAGTCGGGTGGTCTCGATCGGAATGACCCGTATGCCCAAGTGGCACCCGCTGAGCCATCTTCCTCCACCGATCGACCACGCAAGGGCATGGCGCGCGTGATTCGTGACGAAAGCGGCCAGATTGTGGATTTGATCGAGTACAGCGAAGATGACCATGTCGAGACGACACCGTGGGGCAAGCAGCTCAATGCAGAGGAAGAAGAGCCTGTCGACCAGGCTGCGTCACTCATGCCGCCACGCCTGAACGAGGGCCGCGATACAGACACTGTGCAGGGTATGTCTTCTCTTACTCACTCCAGCGCTGGAAAAAATCGCCGCCGAACACCAGCCGGTCGAGCGCTTTGCGTCGGCGGGTGAGCATGCCTGGCTTGTAGATCTCGTGCAAGCGCATGGCTCGGACGTCGACTCTATGGCGCAAGACCTACGACGAAACGTGTGGCAAAAGACACCAGGCGAGATTCGCAGAGCGTACGTGGCAGAGCAACTGACACGACAGTCTCAAAAAAGCAGGCCTGGCGACGTAGTTCCGTGTATGAATAGATGGTCTCCACTTGCCGTTGGCCGCCACGCGTCGTGGATGGGCAATACCGTGAGCGGCACGAGCCACCGGCTTGCCGGCGCTGCCGAGCTGCTGCAAGATCCATCACTGCAGTATGAATGCAGTCTCGGATCCTCGCGTTTCCTGCGCGCCACGCGCGTTCGGCACGAACGCGGCCTGCTGGTCGTCAAAACGTTTCTCAAGCCCGACGCGGACATGCGTCTACGGGGCCTCCAGCGGCGCCTCCAGCTAGAGCGTGACGCGCTAGAGAATGTACCCAATGTCCTGGCGATGCAAGAAGTGCTCGAAACAGAGGTAGCCGGCTACCTCATCCGCCCATGGCTGGCCTACAGCCTGTACGACCGCGTGAGTACGCGGCCCTTTTTGACAGATATGGAAAAATTGTGGATCACGTACCAGCTCGTGTATGCCCTGCATGCCACGCATGAACGCAAAGTAGCGCATGGAGATCTTAAATGCGAGAATGTGCTGGTGTCCTCGTCGCTGTGCGTCTACGTCACTGATTTTGCATCGCTGTTCAAGCCGACGTACTTGCCCCTCGACGATCCGACCGATTTTTCGCTGTTCTTCGATTCGTCAGCTCGAAGAGTGTGCCACATTGCGCCTGAGCGCTTTTACGAGTCCGTGGCAGAGGTGCCGTCGAGCGCGTCCGTCAAGAGGACCGCGGGAAGCGAGGTGGAAAATGTGTCGGATGTGCTGACGTTTGAGCCGTACCACGAGATGCTCGGGCTTGGGCGTCCGCACGGTCGCGTTACTGAGGCTATGGATGTGTTCTCTCTTGGCTGTGTCCTTGCCGAACTGTGGCGCGATGGATCGCCGCTGTTTTCCCTCAGTCAAATGTATCGCTACCGCACAGGCGACTATGACATTCGATCTAAGCTCGACGAGATACCGCACACGGGCACCAGAGACATGATCGCGCGCATGTTGGAGCTGCGTCCGCTGGAGCGTCCGACCTTGGAGCAGCTGTTGGCGGACACACACGTGTTCCCCGACTCGTTTTCAGCGTGCCTGCATCTGTACTTGGTGGACTTGCAGCGCCCGTCGAGTGTGCTGAATGAAAAAAGGCCGTATACGCCGTCTCTCGAGCCCGACGACCGCATCGAAAAGCTGTACCAGGACTGGCCGACCCTCTTGGGCTTCATAGGCGACGTGGAGCCCGTGCACGGCGACGATGTGTGTCTGAATGTGTCGATACCTGGCGTGTCGATCCCACGCCGTGCCCGACGACACTCGCCCGCGTCTGACTCGGAGGCGCTCTTGGTGCTCAATGTCGTACTAGCTCACATCCGGCATGCCATGCGGCCGTCGTCTGTATGCCACGCGCTCGCCCTCATCGTGCACATGGCTTGGGCCTGGCTCAGTGACGAAACGCGTCTCGATCGCGTCTTGCCGTACCTTGTGGTCCTATCGTCCCACTCTCATCCGCATGTCCGCGCCATGGCCCTGCACAGCGTCGCTGCTCTTTTTGAATGCTTGAATCACCTCACTCACGCGAATGAACACGTCCTGCAGGAGTGCGTATGGCCGTCGTTCGCAGCACTCGTGCGCGATGCGTCCGTGCATGTTCGCTGCATGGCTGCCTCATGCCTGGCCCGGCTCGCTCGGCAAGCCTATCGATTGTGGCATGCCTCGCCTTCGCTCGATACCGATCTCGCATCCCTTCGCGCGTGCCTGGGCGAGTATCTCGGTGCCTTGGCCATCGATCCCTCGTCCAGTGTGCGCCGCGAGCTCCTGGCTCATGCACCATGGGCCCTCCTTGGCACGGAGCGTATCGAATCAGATCTACTACCGCACGTGCTCACCTACCTCAACGATGACGATCCGCAGCTGCGCATGTCGTTGTTTGAGGCCATCGTGCCGATGGCGCCTCTCGTGGATGTCGACACATACTTTCACCCGCTGCTCATCCAGGCTTTCGGCGACGAGGATGCACATGTCCAGGCATGTGCTTTACATGCCTTTGGGATGCTGATCGAGGTATGGCGCCCCGTCGTGCTGTGGGAACTCGCGTCCTACGTCGCCAGTCTTTTGTGCCATCCGAACGAATGGGTCCGTGAGGCAAGCATAGACGCCCTTGTACGTGCCGCTCACGCAGTGCGTGATGCAGATCGTTGGCTTCGTTTGTATGCGCTTCTCCGCCCTCGCCTCGCTTGCGATGTTGCCTGCCTTTCCAGCTCGACACTTCGCGAGCACGTCGTGCCGCCTATACCCACGTCTGCCCTGGAGGTATGCATAGCCAGAGACGTGCCAGCTCCTCGCACAGACTATGCGAAGCCCGCGCAAGAAGCCATCGACGAACTCGTCTACCCACCTGCAAGGCCACCGACCGTCGACCCAGAGTGGGCAGCGCAGCTTCCCCCTATGCCTGCCGGCACAGCTCCTCATCTCGCGGCCCTCTGGTGGTACATAGAGGGCCGCAGGCGGTCCGCTCCAAGGACGCGTGGCAAGGACCCAGATGGGTCTCTCGATGGCGTCCCGCAACGTACCGTGTTCTTCACGGCACACACGGCCGATCTAGCTCCATCTCCGTTCTCCCTGCGAACGGCTGAGCGCCGCCTACAGACTCTGGCGCCCGTGCAGCTCCGGCCCGTGCCATCCGAGGCGCCCGGCCAGGCACCTGCCGCGGTGCCTCCGTCAGATTCGCTGCGAGCCGCGCGGCGTTCGTCTGATACGCTGTCAACGCGCTCGTTCAAGTTGCCCTTTTTGGGTATGCCCAGTGCTACTGCACAGACGTCTACGACGCTGGTGCACGCCCAGGCTGAACGAACGCGCGCTGAGCGCCTCCCAGACCCACCGGCGCCCAACACGCCAATGCATACGTACGAAGGGGTGGATCCCTACATTCACGCGCATCTCCGGGCGGTGTATCATCAGCTTGCCAGCATCCCCGCTGTGCATCCCCCCACGAAGCCACGGCGTCTCGACTCGTCGAGCAATCAGCGCCCACAGGGCGCCTTGGTGGCCAGCTTTGCCGAGCATCAGGGCGCTATTACGTCCGTGTGTGTGTCACACGACCATCTCTTCTTCGTGAGTGCATCGATGGACAAGACAGTCCGAGTATGGGACACGGCGCGTCTGGAAAAGAATGTCAACTCGCGCTCGCGGCTCACGTACGCGACGCACACGGCCCCCGTGACGTGCGTGTTGGTGCTGGGTGGCACCCACTGTATCATGAGCGCCTCTATGGACGGTGCGATCCATGTATGGGGCTTGAATGTCTCGCTGGGCCCATCCTTACCGCGGTACGCAAAGCCGCACATATTGGGCAAGCACACTCGGTCCGGTGACTATGTGCGATGCATGGCGCAATGGTCGAGTGGCACGGACCCCGTCGTGGTGCTTGGCACGAGCCGTGGACAGATTGTATTTTGGGACGTACGGCACATGCGTGAGATCGACACGCTGAGCCATCCTGCTGCGCACGGCTCGATCGAGGCCCTGGCCCTGGATCCACAGCGGCATTGGTTGTGTGCGGGCACCTCGAATGGACACGTTGCCTTATGGGACACTCGCTTCCATGTGCGTCTCCAGACGTGGCGGACCAGCAACCATGCTCGCATACGTGCGTGTGCATTGCATCCCACTCGCAAGTATGTCCTAACGGTAGCCACCTCTGCCGTCTTGTCGCTTGATCTCGGCACAGGCGCCGTTCTCGAGACCTTCGACTCGCGAGAGTTTGGCGAGCATGTCCCGAACATCACGCTCGAGCCATGTGTCGATGAGGCGCCGAGTGACACGTGTTTGGATGGTTCGTATGCTTTGTGCGTGGGTGCAGATGGGTATTTGAGCTCGCCGGCAGAGAGTCCCCGTGGGTGGATCATCACTGGCGGCAGTGACCGTGTCGTGCGGTTCTGGGATTTGGGACGGGCCGATACCTGCACAGCGTTCGGGTCCCAGATCCACGGCGAGTTTACCATGACGCATCATCGGTACATGCATACGTTTCAGTGTGTGGAAGCACCCACGAAGCGCTCGCCGCTGCACATCCACCAGCAGGTCAAGGATGCGATGGGCTCGTTGACGTCGCATCAAGATACCATCACGGCGCTTGCGGTGATCGAAGCGCCGTACCGATGTATTGTCGCAGGCGATCGCTCTGGCGTCCTGTGCGTATGGGAGTAAAGCTATACACCACCAAACACGCTAAACTTGCGCACGATACTGGGCCCGTGCTCCTCATAGTCATGTTTGTTGTAGCAGAACGAGTAGAAATCGGGCAGAGAGCCTAGCAACGACCCACCGTACCAGACGGCGTAGCGCTGCATACGATGTGAGATCACGTTCACATCGAGACCCGAGCTGCGAGCCAAGTTGCCACTGGCTGCCTCGGACGCAGCAAGGCGCTCACTCACAATAGAACTCAAGTCCTTTTTGAGGCGCTGGCCAAAGTGCTGGAACATGGTGGAGCCACCAGACAAGACGATGTTTTTGTAGAGACCACGGCGGACATCAATCGGGCTCTGCTGGATCACGGTATCGACAACCTCAGGCAGCGGTGTTAGAAAGTCGGACGACACCATCTCTGGGTTAAAGAAGATTTCAGGTGCCAAGAAACGCTCATAGCCCACCTCCACCGTGTAGGGACGGCCTGTGACAGTATTTTCGCCCTGGTAGCGCTCAAAGTACTTGTACGGGTCCTCGTCGTAGCGGCGGAATTCGCGCACAATGTCCTGGCACACGTACGAGTAATCTTCCTTGATTTTCTCGGCGACGCGTCGGCCATCCTCTGCGGGAATGTTCGCCGACTCGCCGCGCTCACGCAAGAGCTGCTGCACAAAGTATGTAATGTCGCGACCAGCTAGCGGAATATGCTTGATCGCACTGCCAATGACGTAGCCTTCTGCCACGGGGATGACGTGCGTGACTCCGTCACCACTGTCGATCACTGTACCGGTGAGTGTGCGATCTGTCACTTTGTTGCTTGTCCAGCTAGCAGCCAGAGCAAGCACTGCCTGCACGGCAATGTACAGCCCTTTGATATTGAACGATTCAAACATAATCTCGGCGGTTGCCTCACGATTTTCAGGCGGGTTGAGCGGTGGCTCGGTCAACATGAAATAGTTTTCTTCCGGCTCCGCACGCAAGTACTTGAAAATACTCTGCTCCCAGAAGCGCTCCATCAAGTCCCAATTTTCCACCACTCCATGTCGGATCGGCTGGTGCACCTGGTACGTTTTGGCATTGGCATACGCCTCGTCACCGATAAAAAAGTCTAGATCATCGATCCCGCGCTTCGATACAAGCGACGAGTTACTCATGCCACTCGGCTTTGATGGAACGGAGGGGCGCCCGCCGATACTCGATTGTCCCCCGGCACTCGACGACGCAGTAGCAATCGCCGTGGGGAACACAAAGGACGGCTCTGAATTGCCGGCAAAGCTGGTGTCAGTGAGCTAAAAACATACCCCATTTTCGTATATCCTGTACCATTGTCACTATCATTAGTTAGAATATACGTACAGCACAATCACGTTGGACCGCGACATCGTGGCAAGGGTGGGTTGGGACAGCCGGGCTAAGGCGCACGGGGCGTTCTCGATGTCCAGGCTGCTTATCATACCGTGACTAATATGTACCACCCCCTTTTTCATCCACGCGCGGCTCCTTCTGGCCGTGGTCCGTCATGTCGTGGAAACTGCCTGCCACGGCGTACTTCCCGCGCACGGTGCCATCGACGAATGCACCTGTGCGGTCGCACATCGCTACGCGTTCAAACGTGTGCGTCACGGCCGTAACGCCGAATAATGTGAATCAGGTTCGGCGTATCAATGCAGCGCTCTTTCCAGCTACTGTCAATGAAGAGATGTACGAAGGGGCCTTAAAAGACGATACCAACGCCCTCTTTCAGATCGCCTTGTTCAACGACATACCTGTCGGTGCCATTTGTTGCCGCCTGGAAGATGGATCTGACGCTACGAAGTGTAAAGTGTATGTCATGACCATCGGTGTATTGGGGCCGTACAGGCGCCTGGGTCTCGCCACTGCCCTGATCAAGTACATCCTTGCTACTGCGACGCCAGGATCCCTTTTCGCAGGTCGCTCCGTTGAGTGTGTATACCTGCATGTGCAAACCAGCAACCAGGAAGCCCGTGCATTTTATGAGCAACTCGGCTTCACCCTGACCGAGACGATTCCTGCGTACTACACACACGCAGATCCTGCGAGTGCATGGGTATTCGAGAAACGGACAAACTAAGGTATCGTGTCAATGTGAGACATTCTGTTTACGCCGTTTCTCTTCCAAAAGATGCTGTTCTTCTCGCTCATCCTCACGACGGCCAAAGGCCGAGCTCCGCAGTTCCTCTCGAAGCACGGCATCCGCTCCGGCCTCCATATCATCGTCACTGTCAATATCACGAGCCATATACCTAGGTGTTAGTTATTCGTACATACGTTTGACGGTTGCGTCCAAAGAGCTGCCAAATCTGATCTCGAATGGATGCATGAGATGGACCCGGTTCGACATTGTCCTCGTCGCTATCCTCCTCCTCCTCCTCCTCCTCTTCTTCTTCTTCTTCTTGATGCCTTAATTCTTTTCGTCGTCTCTCTTGCTCAATAAACTCTTCACGAGCACTCCGACGACGAGGTGCCAGGGTATGTGCTTGCCTAGCGGCACCCTCTGGTGCGCCCGGCTGAACGCGTACTTTTTGAGGCCTGAACGGTACGCCCATATCTTTGGCCATCCGCTTCATGCGCTTCTCTTCTCGTGTTAGTGTCGTTGCTGTTTCTCTGGCACGCCGAACTTGCGAGCGATGTTGCACTGCCACGGTCCTGGCCTTATCGAGGGCGGGTGCACGTTTTGTCGTGCGTCCCACGGCTTTTTCTATAGCAGCTTTCTCTGCTGCGCGAGCAGCCGCTTCCCGGCGCTTTTGCGCATCTTTCTGTATCTCAATACGTTCCTGCTCTAGTGCACGCTGCTTTTCCCGACGCTGGCGCTCGCGTGCCATCCATTCTGCACGCTGATTTGCTCGCTCAGATTGTACACGTTCATCGTCGCGTTTCTTTCGCGCACGCTCCTCGAGTGCCTTGTCCAGCTGTGAACGCTGCTTTTGACTCTGCTCTAAAGCAGCACGCTTTAGCTCCTCAAACTTGGGGTCAGCGACGCGCACTTACACTGCTTCCCATATGTCGTCCTCCTACCCCAGGGTGGTGCGCCAGGGAATCTGCGTGGAGGATTAGCTTAGGTCAGCCTGTCTGTAAGGCCATGGCAGACGCCCTGCAGTTTCTTTCTCAACCGATCGTGACGCGTGGATATGGCATCGACGGGCGCACATAGCGCACCACGAACTTGGCCCCATGTGCCCGTGTCTTTGTTTGTGTCTTCCGGCGCATGGAATGTGCCAGTGAAAGGCTTAGACCCGTCGACACTGCAATCAGGTTTGCCCCCTTTGCATGAAGCTGCGCATGTGAATGCACTGAATACACTGGCTGTGCCCAATCCCGCATCGATCGGCTTGCAGGTGCCCAATTCTCCGGAGGATGAAAAAAACATGACGAATGTCGAAAAGTGTCGTCACTGGGCGCTTGCCGACGGCTACGATGGTATTGCCATCGAACTAGCCAACGCACGTTGGCATGAGCGTTGGGAGCATTTGTGCCTGCGTCCAGACTCCGGCACTCCTGGACTTCCACGAAGCACGAGTCGAGCTAATTTTTCCTCGCTACCAGGAGACATGGATGCGCGCATTCAACTCGAGGCAGAGACGTGGCGTGCACAACCCCATTTTTTGCGTTCGGAGCTGAATATCCTCCATACCCGCGAGACATCTCATGTCACCGCCATAATTAGTCAGTGGCTTGAGCTCGATTCCTTGGATGAAGGTGTGCGTTTCGACTCGGAACTTGCTCTGCGCCAGGAACTTGCGTATGCCTCTTACGTCGGAGTTACGCAAATTATTCTTCCCGCACCGAGCAGCGATCCTGAGCGGCGACCATTTTTGGCCGACTACGCGCGTATTGTTCGCTCATGCCTTGAAGGCATGGCAGATCAACCTCCGCTTGTGCATGCGTCGATGAAAGTCGCTGTACGCCTGCCTGTCAGTTCGACGTACATTCTCACATCAATGCTCATGCAACAAGCTACAAGCAAGGGGCCCAATGGCGCAGCTGCGATGCCAGCAGCAGCATATCTTCGGACCAAAGACAATTGGGCATGGGAGACATGGGAACGTTTACAAGACTTGTGTGGATACCACTCACAATTGCACATTGCACTCGACTTGTCCATGCCTCTTCCTCCAACTTCGTCCATGATGCGCTGGATTCATGAACCTGTATCGCATATTCTGCTTCCGTCCTCATCGTTTCTAGCGAATGCTAAGGGGTACCCTGTCCTCTCCAAATCAGCCCAAACGCTGGTTCGGAGTCTGATTCCACATACACCACACATTATTCTGAGTGACGTCACAAATCCACCAACACAACACGTACGTGGTGGTCCAATTGCCTACATCCAGTATATTCGACATCTGATCAAAACCACGCAGCCACCTTCAAAACTTGAGCACCTCGCATCTACGTTTGGTGATTGTCTTCAAGCACCGCTGCAACCCATGTCAGATCAACTTGCTGCTGGAACGTACGACGTGTTTGAAGCAGACACGGTAAAATATGACTTGTACGAAGAGGCGATGTTCCAGGCATTTACTCAGCATGGATCACCAGGCACGCGTTTACAGGTTTGGATCGTGGGAGCTGGGCATGGTGCTTTGGTGCCCCGTTGCTTGAATGCTGCTGAACGCGCATCGCGTGTCGTTTACATCACGGCTCTAGAAAAGAACCCTGGTGCTTTGATCGCACTTCAAGACCGACAGCTGAAAGAATGGGGCTCTGATCGTGTTCGCATTTTACTGGGCGATATGCGTGCCATGCCAGTGCCACCCAATGTAGCGGACCGAGCAGATGTGGTGGTAAGTGAACTTCTGGGCAGCTTCGGTGATAATGAGCTTGCACCTGAATGCTTAGATGGAGCGATGCGGTTTCTTAAACCGAACGGCATCTCCATACCTACCTCTTACATGGCCTATATTGCACCGGCTACTACACCGGCTTTGCATTCTGCCATCAAAACTGGTATGTCCCAAACATCATCAGCACAATCAGGACAGGGTATGGGCAAGGCCCAAGATGCAGTGCAGTTTGATGCACCATCTGTTGTGCTTTTCAAACGAATGAACTTGCTCTCTGGTCCAGACAGCGCTTCGCAAAACCCGCGGGTCCAAGCGTGCTGGCGGTTTGAGCATATGTCCATGGATGAGAGCGGTTTGGCTTGTGATGTTCACGGTTTGCCACTTACCAACAACCACAATGCTCGATCATCGTTGAATACCTTTTACATTCCTCAGGCTGGAGTGTGCCATGGCTTGGCGGGATACTTTGAAGCGCATTTATTCGGTAATGTCATGTTGAGCATCTTTCCTGATCCCACTCGAGCCAGTCCGGACATGCAGAGTTGGTTCCCTATTTTTTTCCCCTTCCGCACACCGTTGTATGTACCGGCTAACTCTGAGCTCGATGTGCACATGTGGCGTCTCACCGACAATAAGCATGTGTGGTACGAATGGAGCGCCGAAGCCTTCATGCTTTTCGACACGATCCATGGGCCATCTAGTACCACAGTATTGTCTCCGCAAGGACATGCATTGCCCATGTTCCAGGATGAATCAAACCAGTCGGACAGCTTGCCGCCCTTCACTAATGCTCCCCATACACCTATGATGCCATCTACTGGGGTCATGAGCCCCGTTATGGACAACACTGCAGCAGATGCCTCCTTGTCGGTCCACGTTCCCAATACAAATGGCGTTTCAGTTGCACCAAATGCAGCTAGGCGGCGTATAAAGGTGGGTCAGACAGACCTAATGAACCCTGGGGCTTGTGGGTCGAAATCCATCATTTCTACCTAGATGATGTGAAGGTGGAAACACTATCTCGTACGGCTACATCCACTATCAAAATTGGTATCCTGGAAAATCGTACTTAATACCTGCACGCGCCAGCGCAGCACGGCGCTTCTTTTGACGCTGCATGAGCTTGCGATTCACTTCTGCACGTTGCTCAGCAGAACGCGACTTTGAACGTCGCTTGCGTTCGACACGGTCCATCGGCACCCTACGGAACTTGCGGTTTGCACCAATCCATAGGTTGGGATCCACTTCTTCAGATGGAATCATAGCCAGCTGCAACAGATGACCATCCAGTAAATAGTTGTTCATGGTGTCGACCACAATCTCTGCCACGTCAGGCGACTCAAATTCCATAAAGCCATAGTGCTTAGAGCGACCTGTGTTCTTGTTTCGAGACAGACGCAGTCGCTTAATATCGCCAAATTGAGAGAAGTATGCGCGCAGCTGATCTTCGAAGAAACCATGAGGAAGTCTCCCGACGTAAACAACGCCCGTTTCTTCTGGTTCCTCGTCATTAGGCGCAAGCCGCTTCTTGCTCTTGGCCTTTTCTAGGCGCTGGCGGACGCTTGCATCGTCACGGCTGCTAGGTAGCTTGACGACCTCATCAAGTGTTGGGATAGCTTGTTTGGACAGAATGTCGTCCTCTTCTTCTTCGTCTTCTTCATCGTCGTGCTCTTCATCCTCGTCCTCGGGCTCCGGGTCACCGGGGAAACCACTAAGCATCTCATCTTCGTCATCTTCATCCGCATCTACCACAGTTGTAGCTTTTGCTTTACGTGGGACACTCAAGGAAGAGGCAGATTTGTCTGACGGAAATTGTACCACATTCGGCACCTCATGGATGCGCACTGACTTGACTTTTTTGGGGATGGCAGGCTTTTCGGCATTGCTCGAAGCCTTCTGTTTTTTTACCTGCTTAAGTGGTTGCTTTACCACCTTTTTTACAGGCTTTTCCTTGGGGACGTCTTTTGACACTTTCTTTGTCTTGGCCTTCAATCCCGTATCGGGGCGCTCAGCCATAGTCAATGAATCTGGCAACAAGCAAATTGGCACGCTCCGACAAAAAATTGGATTGACCACGTGGTCGCCGCGTGGCTCGCCGAAGGGGGGTGGTCCAGGATGTTCTACCGCTTTCGATGCTTGGCGCGGGGATCCATTACTTGAAGCGAGCGATCTGGCCATCTGTCAACACTCTCACTCCATACTGAGAATCTCTACTACAAACATGTCTAGTACAGCCGTCCCCGAGGTTTTGTGGGCTCAGCGCAGCTCTGCCACCGAAGATGAGAAGAATATCATCATGCTCACAATCAACGTTCCTAACATGACGGCCGACGCCACAAAATGTGATCTGACATCAACTAGCCTTAAGTTTGAGTCCACCGTCCAGCGTGATGCTTCCAAAGGTATCGAGGGACACAAGTACACGTTCAATATCGAGTTTTTCGAGAACATTTTGCCAGCTGAATCGAAGCAACACCTCACCTCCAAGTGCCTGTACCTCGTGCTTCGTAAAGAAAAGAAGCAAGAAGAATACTGGCCTCGCTTGACAAAGGAAAAGGTTCGCTTGCATAACGTGAAAACGGACTTTGACAAGTGGGTCGATGAAGATGAACAGGATGAGGCCAATGAGGCTGGTGACATGCCTTTCCCCGGGGGCATGGATATGAACGCCCTCATGTCGCAGATGGGCGGGGGCGCTGGCGGCATGGACTTCGGTGGCATGGACGATGATGCCGAAGATGACGATGACGATGACGAGGCACAGCCCCCAGCTGCTGAGGCTGATGGTGTAAGTGCTAAGATTGAGGAGGCCGCCTAATCTACGCGTTAAAAAAAGTCACACCCAGCCACAAATATCTTGACCAGAGATACTTTCGTAGCATGTATTTAAGACGGGTATAAAACATCTATTGTCGGCGCTGCTGGTTAATTTCATTTACAATTTCTTGCGCGCGGACAGCGTCTTCTGCTTCAAACTCATAGCGCTTTGTATCGTGCGTGTGCACACGATGGGCCACAAGCCGGAACACTTGCGGTAGGCGTGGGTTCAGTTCGCATTGTATAATCGAGCTTAAAAGGTAGGAAGTAGTTTTAGCATGCGACACTCGTTTCTCAGCCGGTCGGATGATGTGTAGCCATTCCCCATCCAATGAAATGACACGTTCGTGTCGACCCATGGCAATATGGTGACGCCGACTGACCGAGTAAGCTTTATAACTGGATATCATATCCATGGCTGTCTTGTACTTGGGCTCTTCCAACACTGCTTGTGCATGGCTATCGCGTGCGGGGACAAAAGCCCTCCCAAGAGACGTTCGTTCGACAAGAACCAGATTATGACTTGTACACTCGAGCTTTGATGCCACTTCATTTGGGGACAAGATTTCAGCTGTTTTTTGACACAGCAATGCATATAAATCCATAGGTCCCAAATTGCAATCATGACATACTTGTTCAAGCACATTGCCAATAGTGGCATCAGGCGAGATTTGCACTTGGATCTGGCTATTCGCCATAGGTACAACCATAATATGTAACATCATAAACGCGCTAGGCTTTGTATTCAAAGAGTTGGGTACGTCGGCGACATTTTCGATACCAAATGTCGAGTCGAGTATATTCGATTGCTTCGATCCACTTGTTACGGGGCACAAAGCAAATTCGTGCTCGCCAAAATGACCAACAATCAATCCATAATCAATAACAGGAAAGTCATCATCAATAATTCCATTCTCGACCATGCGCAACATCCAGGAACGAGGACTAATCAAGGCTTCTGCCTTATCTTCCTTGGGGTGCATAGGAGCCCGTCCAAATTTTTTTACGTACGAATAAACACCATACCCAATTAGTTCTTCCATAGTTGCTTCTGGTTGGACCCATACCTGGATCGGGCTGACCAGAGCTTTCGTCTGTGGATCCACTTGACCCGGATAATACAACAAGACACGAAAACCATGATCATGGTCATTTCGTCCAATTCGAGTATATTTGGCAAACTCCATATCTTCATTAGAACTGTCCGCGTGTTGTAGAGATAATTGCAACAGAGAAGGGCCCGATGCAGGAGGGCTTAATGATACTCTTCTGAATACAAGATCATTGTCTAAATTGAGACCTCTGCGACTAGTCCTGCCATTTGGATGTGATGATTCCGAAAATGCAATGGGCCTAGGAAAATTGGTGATTTCCCGAGCATGATCGTCCATTTTAACGTCCTGCGGGGCATCCTGGCTGGATTCAGTCTGGACAGCTGAGCCAGGAGGCATAACATTGGGCGCGTGAACAAAAGATGATGAACTCAATAATGGAAAGTCTGGTTCGTTATTCCCAAGAGTCGAATCACTGCCTAGCACAAAACTTTCTGATGCATAAGACGCCAGGTTATCGGAATCATTGTGTGTAATTTTCATGTCGCGTAAAGCCAGGTCGACTGGCGAAGAAGACCCTAAATCATTTTTGTCCGGGCTTTCGTGCGAAATCTCATCTCTGAAAGAGGTGGGCTTGAGTGCCGTTTCGAATGTTGTGTGGAACAGGGATCGCTCGTGCTCTAAAGGTGATGCATTGATTGGAGTATCCAAGCCCTGTTGCGTACCCTTCGAACCATGAAATTTTCGGTATATTTTTGGCATATTTGATTCCAATACATCTGCATCGGGGTTATATGATCCCGAATAGATCGCGTCATCCTGATCATCATAGGGCCATGGTTCCTTAGGCAAGTGTTTGTTAACAACATGACGAAGGGCTTTAAAATCAATGGGGGGAGATGGAGAACGAGGCACTCCGTTAGAAGATAAGTATCGTGAGTGGATATCGTGTATATCCGAATTTATCAAGGGGATGCGAAAGTGATGTTCCGAACAACTTGGTGAATTTAAAATATCTTGAGGATAAGTCATGATATCTGCATCTGTTAGTACTCGAGCAAAAGTTCCATCATGATCATGTTCAAAATATCGAAGCCACAGTTCCTTCAAAGTAAAGCTAAGTATTAGTTGGATTCGACGCACCGATGATCAAATCCAAGAGACATGGGAAGGCCAAAGCGCTTAGTGGAAGTGGATTTAAACAACTCCGCGTTTCCCTGCAGCTAAATCAACACCTTAAGATTTGCCTCTGCGCCCACTGCTGGACCCCTCAATCATGATGAAACTAACACCAATGCAGACTATGTCACCATAAGCGACTCAAATTCTATTTGATTACAACATCGTTTATTCGCCACGCTTGGCGGCGGCATTGGCAGACATCAAGTTGAGAGCGCTACCAGCCTTGAACCACTCAATCTGGTTCTCGTTGAACGAGTGAACAAGCGGGATACGGTCCTGCGAACCATCACGGTGCTTGCAAACGAGCGTGACGATGCTGCCAGGTGCGATTGTCGTGACACCCTCAAGGTCAATAAGATCATCAGGGCGAACAAGGTCGTAGTCACTCGACTTTTGGAACGTCATAGGCAGAAGACCCTGCTTCTTACAGTTGGTCTCGTGGATACGAGCGAAAGACTTGGTAATAATGGCCATACCACCGAGGAAACGAGGCTCCAAAGCAGCGTGCTCACGAGACGAGCCCTCACCGTAGTTGTCGTCGCCAATCGCAACCCAAGGGTGACCGTTGTCACGGTAGTAGACAGCCGTGCTAGGGACAGATCCCCACTCACCAGTGTAGTAGTTCTGAACTTTGTTCGTCTCACCATTAGCACTGTTAGTGGCACCAATCAGACAGTTGTTGGAGATGTTGGGGAGATGACCACGGTAGCGCAACCAAGGACCACCGGCTGAGATGTGGTCTGTCGTGCACTTGCCCTTCACCTTAATAAGGATCGGAAGATCCTTGGGGTCCTTGTCTTCAAACTTCTTGAAGGGCTCAAGGACATGGAGACGTTCGGAGTCAGGGCGGATAATCACCTCAACACCCGAGCCGTCAGGAGGAGGAGACTGGAACGTGTTCTCGCCAGGGTCGTAGCCGCGAGAAGGAAGCTCATCACCGGTAGGAGCATCGAACTTGAACTCCTTACCGTCAGCACCCTTAAGCGAGTCGGTCATCGGGTTAAACGTGAGGCTTCCAGCAAATGCCATAGCTGTCACGAGGTCAGGAGAGGCCACAAAGGCGTGAGTAGCAAAGTTAGCATCGTTACGGCCACTGAAGTTGCGGTTGTACGACGTGATGATCGAGTTCTTTTCGCCTTTCTTCACGTCGTGACGGTTCCATTGACCAATGCAAGGACCACAAGCATTGGCGAGCACCATACCACCAACCTTGTTAAGAATCTCCATCTGACCGTCACGCTGAATAGTGGCACGGATTTGCTCGGATCCAGGCGTCACAGTGAAGCCCGACTTGACCTTGAGACCGTGCTCACTGGCCTGCTTGGCGATCGAGGCAGAACGCGACATGTCTTCGTACGAAGAGTTCGTGCACGAACCGATCAAGGCAACACGAAGCTCCTCAGGCCAGTCATTCTTAATCACTGCATCCTTGAACTTCGAAAGAGGTGTGGCAAGGTCAGGCGTGAATGGACCGTTGATGTGGGGCTCGAGCTTGTCGAGGTCAATCTCGATGTGAGTATCATACTCAGCGTCACGGTCGGGCAGAAGGTTGCGGCTGAACTGCGAGGCAGCCTTAGCAATGTCTGCACGGCCTGTGGCTTCAAGGTACTTGGCTTGACGGGCGTTGAATGGGAAGATCGATGTCGTAGCACCAATTTCGGCACCCATGTTACAAATGGTACCCATACCGGTGGCCGAAAGCGAGGAAACGCCAGGTCCCTTGTACTCAACAATTGCACCAGTACCACCCTTGACAGTAAGCTCTCCGGCAACCTTGAGGATGACGTCCTTAGGCGCGGTCCAACCTGAAAGCTTACCCTTAAGCTCAACACCAATTACCTTAGGGCACTTCAGCTCCCAAGGAATGTCAGCCATCACATCGACAGCATCAGCACCGCCGACACCGCAAGCAATCATGTTGAGACCACCGGCGTTAGGAGTGTGCGAGTCCGTACCGATCATGAGACCACCAGGGAAGGCATAGTTCTCAATGATAATCTGATGAATAATACCCGAACCAGGCTTCCAGAAGCCAATACCGTACTTGGCACTGCAGCTAGCAAGGAAGTCGTAAACCTCCTTGTTCAGGTCAAGCGCGTTAGCAAGGTCCTGTGAGCCACCAACGTCAGCAGCGATGAGGTGGTCACAGTGCACCGTTGTGGGCACAGCAACCTTAGGGAGACCGGCAGACATGAACTGAAGCAAAGCCATCTGAGCAGTAGCGTCTTGGCAGGCAACACGATCAGGACGGAGACGCAAGTATGAAACACCACGTTCAATGTCCTGCGTTTCAGGCTGGTCAAGGTGACCATAAACGATCTTTTCAGACATGGTCATAGGACGCTTCAAGCGGTCACGAACAATCTTGAGGTTCTTCTCGATCTTCTCGTAAGGAAGGTAGTAACCCTTGCCTTTTTCAATGATACTGAGTTCAACCTTGCGCTTAAGCTCCTCTTCATTCAGAGGGGGAGCGTCCTCAGCAACTGTAACAACTCCACGAGTGGCAGCCGCGCGGTGAGCACGGAAAGCCACCGCGCGAAGTGCGGGCGAGCGCATCGCACGGGTAGAGAGCATCATGATTGACAAGGAGATGGCTTGCGCAACTCAGGCCAAGCTTTTAAGGGCGGCCGACGTTTGGGTTGTTCGACCTGTAGCCAGAGTCTGCAATCGCCATTTGTCTAATCATAATGCGTGGATTATAGATTTTTCAACCTATGAAAATGTGCGATTGTGGTCATCAGCACAGCATCGATTGTCATTGGGAATTAGTTATGCATGATTGGTCACAATCACGGGGCTCGTCGGCAAATCCGAAACACTTGGCCGTCAATGCTTGTCACGTGAATTAGAACACCGGACCACAAGCCAAGATTCCGGTAAGGCCTAAATCTCGGACGAAATACTCACATTTCATAGGTTATGCATCACAAACATGTATAAGCATGACTACGCCAACATGTTGGTGGACTAGGTCTCGGACACTGGCGTCTGTGCAAGAAAGTGAATCTGACAGGCTTCACGAGAACATCACGTCGTTATCGATAAAACAGGAGGTACAGATACTTGATAAAATTTTAGCTACGGAATTCGAAATTTTCACATAAGCGTGTAGATGAAAGTGTTTTAGAAATTATATACTAGGCACCATCTGCTTCTTCTTCAGCCAGGAGGCGTTCAGCATCCAGGGCAGCAATACAACCACTGCCAGCTGATGTAATAGCCTGGCGATATCTCTTATCTTGAACATCACCAGCAGCAAAGACACCGTGCACGGAAGTCAGAGACGTACCGGGCTTCGTCAGCATGTAGCCGTCTTCATCCAGGTCTACCAGTCCCTTAAACACAGACGTAGCTGGGATGTGGCCGATTGCATAGAAAAGGCCGTTCACTTGAAGGTCCTTTTCTTCACCAGTCTGATTATTTTTAATGTGGACAGCATTAAGCAATTCTCCATCACCTTTGGCCTCTGTGGCCACGGTGTTGAAAAGCACTGTGACTTTAGGGTGAGACAGAAGACGCTTGGCCATAATTTTACTTGCGCGCAGCTCATCACGACGCACAAGAACATAAACGTGGCTTGCGTACTTAGTGAGATACGTAGCCTCCTCTGCAGCTGAGTCACCGCCGCCCACAACAGCCAATGGTTTATTACGGAAAATTGGGACGGCACCGTCACATACAGCGCATGCACTGATACCGTTCTGCCAATACGTCTCTTCACCTGGCAAATGCATGCGACGTGCAGAGGCACCGGTGGCAACAATGATTACCTTTGCGAGCTCGGGTTCCTCATTCTCATGACCTTCACGCCATAGCTTGAAAGGACGACTGGACAGGTCAACCTTGGAGATTGTTTCCGTGTGAATGACAGTTCCGAAGCGTACAGACTGAGCGCGGAACTTGTCCATCATCTCCGAGCCGCCAATACCATCTGGAAAGCCAGGATAGTTCTCTACATCTGTAGTAGTAGTGAGCTGACCACCTGCAGCAATTCCGTTTGCAAGGAAGCCCTCATACATAACTGGCTCAAGGTTTGCACGACCCAGGTAAACAGCAGCAGTGTGACCTGCTGGGCCAGAGCCAATAATTACAACATTGTGTGGCTGTTTCGAACCAGCATCGTTCTTGTTATCGACAGGGGGCATGGCGCTTGAGCTGGATAAAGGAGCAAGACAGGAAGAAAGCTGAGGTTGGTAGAAACGCAGAGTGGGACGGCACTTAGAATTCAACGCAAAGTAACTGATACCCCTCTTGAAAGAGATATATCTGCTAGCCTGAACGTGTCAGTTAAGGATCTAAGAAACATACGCAAAAAAATTGTGGCGTTAGTATGGCGTCAAAGATCGAGATGATCGATCTGGTTCGATGTCGTCGCGTCACTCGTCCGGAGCAAGACTAAGCAATGTGGAGGTCTTGACAGCATGTGCTTGTGCCACGTGGACACAGACTGAGCACCAGTCTTGAAACATTGTGTTAGATTAACCAACAGCGCGTGTGCCATTCTAATAATGTATTATAAAAGCTCCACACAACGCACATGTCAGCGGCGATTTCATGCATGCCTGAGCTTTTGCCTCGGCAAACGCGCTGTTCAATAAAAAATGTAGAATGGGCTGGGAATTCGCTGAAATAGGGTCTTCAGGTCACGTCCATGATGAAAGCGGTGCAGCATGTCGTCCTGGCTGTACTTTTATTGTTGAGCTTCTTTGTAATAGGAGCTTTAGCTGATATCACAAAGCCCCAGCATTCGAGCACTTTGCATCATGCGAAAATGGCCCGCCGCTCGAAGGCTATGTCTACGAGTGAGAAGTGGGGCAAGTACTGCGAGGACGATACACAGGGACACAATGGTAACGACCAAAAGTCAGATCACTATCTTGTTGTAAAGACAAATGAGGGTCATGTCCGTGGCCTGTACAACTCTACGGCAGACACGTATTCTTGGCGAGGCGTACCATTTGGTGATGATACGAGTGGAGAGAACCGCTTCATGCCACCCAGGCCTGCAGGCAAGTGGTATGATGTGAGAGACGCGTCGAAGAAGCCCAAAATCTGCCCACAGCATGGAAGTGCTGTTTCTAAAGCAGCAATCGCCCTGTTTGGATTTTCGGGTTCAATTTTCGAAGAAGAAGCACAATCAGAAGACTGTCTGAATGCCAACATCTTTATTGGTAGGAAGAATTGGGAAAAGTATCGTGACTCCAACGGGAAGACAAAGAAACTTCCAGTGTGGCTGAATCTTTACGGTGGTTCTTTTGAATGGGGATCTAATACTGTGGAAACGTATCAGTCGCACAAGCTGGTTCACGACAATGACATTATTACTGTGAGTATCAACTTCCGTAACTGGATTCTCGGCTTTCCCCAAGCTCCACAACTGCATACCAGTAAGAACCAACACAACGCGCACTTTAAGGGTAGCAACCCTGGTCTGTCAGATGTTGACTTGGCGATTGAATGGGTATACAACAATATTGAGAAGTTTGGTGGTGATCCCGAAAAAATAACGATCGGTGGCACAAGTACAGGAGCCTGTATTGCCGATAATTGGGCGTACGTGCATTATCAAAAGCCGACGTCCAAGTATGTCAGGGGAATCATCCTTCAGAGTGGATCCATGACGTCTCTCGGAAAGTACTTTGTGACAAAGCCTGAGGACGACTTTACGGAAAAGAAGGGTGTGTGGAATAAAGTGGCTGCTTATCTTGGCTGTGGCACAAATGGTGACGATAAGCAGATGAAGTGTATGCAAAAGAAGAAGTGGCAGGATGTGATTCAAGCGACTTTTGCTACCAACACATCATTCATGCTGACGAGCGACAGCATCACAGCTTTCAGTGACTACTCGGAGCGCCTGGTGCAAAGAAAATATGTTAATACGCCTATGCTCCTCGGTAATACTAAGGACGAAGGCAATGCTTGGTTGATTCACGACGCGCAACTGACGGCCGCTGTGGGCCCTCTTATTACGGCCGAGGTGTGGGTCTGCCCGTCGTATGTTCAGGCCAAACACCGTATGGGCTATGCATCCACATGGCGTTATCGCTTCAGCCCTTCCTTTTATCTCCCGGGTACGCCAGAGAAGTACCAATCGCTCTTGACGTACCACGGAAGTGACACGGCCTATTCATGGGAGACGTGGCAGGATCTGCGTTACATTCCAACAAAGCAAGCTGAGGAGGACAAGGGACCTCTTTTGAAGGCACCTCGCGCCACGGATGACGATAAAATCCGGGCACCTGTGGCACATATGTACAGTGCGGCATTTGTCGAGTTTGTGAAAGACCCCGACAATGGCCTGTATGACTTTGAGTCTGGCTGGCCGATGTTTTCTCCCCAAAGCCTATCTATTGGTGATTTCGGCTACAAGAACAGCCCCAAATTCCGTCTTACGTCTTCCCACGATGTTGATGGACTTTGTCCATTTACAGATGCTGAAATTAAGCAAAACAATGAGAAGTGGCGCGAAACGGCTCAACGTATGCGCCCTTTCATGTTCTAAGGTCGCTATTTCATCACGCTTCTTTTCTCGATTTCTTGCCCGATGAATCTTATTACATGCTTTTAGGTCTCCTTTATCTAGTTTGATGTTACGTACACGTAATAATGCCACATCAGCCCTAGCGATAGCCTGAAACACAAATATTGATTGAGAAGCTGGTTTCAGCATTGCGATTCTAGCCAACAAAAACTACCATCATACGGGTTCGCTATAACCAGAACACATATGCTCGCGGGATTTTTGGGTTAAGACAAAATACATCAGCGCAAGACATTTGTCATGTATTCATGTCCGTGGCAATGTACTTCCACATCGTCCGTCAGCACATATATGAAATGCATCACACACGCGATGCAAGCATTTACGGAGCAAAGAGCTGCTCGAAGAACGCCTCGCTCGTCGAGGTGCGCGGCGTCTTGGTGTTCTTCTTCAGCTTGCCAGCACGGCGCTGAGCCTGCTCGCGGATCTCGCGACGGATTGAAGACTGGGCGTAAGGGTTGAGACGGAACAGAACACCGCGGTTGCGAAGAGGGTTCTTCCGCTGCGTGAAAGGACGCTTAGTCTGCTTGGGACCAGCTGGGCGCACAACGCTCTGAATCTCATCCGAGTTGATGAGACGCGTGACGTCGGGCATAGTAATCTTGGCGCTGGGCAGGTGGTAGCCCTTCTTGACGTCCGAGGCAGTTTCGTACGTGCCAAAGATCGTGTCAAGCTGCTTGAAGGCATCCTCCGTCCAGATCACAAAGCGACCCAGGTGACCACCGGGGGCGAGCTGGAGCAGGTTAAGGCTGTGCACGCTGGCAATCTCAACACCAGGCAGGTTGCGGAAGGCCTTCACGATACCATTGTCCTGGTTGTAAATGACAAGAGGGCCACGGCGTTGAACATGGCGGCGGTTGCGGAGCTTACCAACACCAGCACGGATCTTGCGCGAGTTCGACACCTTGATCACATCCTCGTAAGCGTTCAGAGCCTTGAGGGCAGCGACAGCCTGCTTGGTCTTGGTGAACGACTCAATCTCGCTCGACACGATAAGAGGGACCTCCTCAATCTCTTCCACACGGTGACCGCGGGCTAGCACGAGGGCAGGCAGCGCCGTGGCGGCAAGGGCGGACGCCGTGGCGTGACGACGCTGGGTCTGGCTCGTCTTTACGAACCAGCGGCGCCAAACCCTTGTGGGCGCGAACATGTGACCACCGCGGGCCATGTTACCAAAGGCAGCCTGACCAGAGCGGTGCGTACCACCACCGCCAACACGGGGAATACGAGCGAGGGCACGACCCGTACCCCAGGACTCAGCCGAGGTCTGGTGACCAGCGTTCGAAGCGACGGCGTACGGCTGACGCTTGTTCTTCGCCAGGTTCGCTGTTGAGTGTTAGTACCGTCATTCAGCAAAAAGAGCACACCAGACGTGCCACGTCAAGTTGACCTGAGTGTGCACATTCTCAACTGTGTCGCAAAATACGTACAGTGAATGATCTGGACGAGATCCGAGCGGATAGGAGCGTTGAACACTGCCGGGAGAGGCAGCGATCCCGTAGCCGCACCGTCAATGCCTCGCACGTTCACAGTAGGACGAGCAGCCATCTTGAGGACTGACCTGAGTGTAGGACGAGGAAAAGTCTATACGATCTCTTGCTAGGCCCAAGGGCGCCGTTGATGCCCTGCAAACTTCTCAGTTCCCACGCACACGTGACTGGATCCAGTTTTACCCTGCAAGCACACATGAATACCACGTGGCCTGGCAGATATCAGACCGGGTGCCGGGACTGTACTTTTCTTCTCCACATCAGCTTCAATCACGCAAGACGTGCATTGCATGTCACAAGAGCGCCAAATCTAAGAGGATAGGCGTCTGGCCAAGCGAAACGGAGAGAGGGCCGTAGTCCTTAGTCATTGATAGAGAGGGTGGTAGCTCGTGTGCCTCGCCACCTTGCCACAAACGTCAACCGACATGTCTGACGCTTCTATGCCTAGTGTTTCTCAGCGAGTTCCGCGTGAGGCAGATACGGATGAGCAGATTCGGCGTGTTGTAGCGGATTTGCCCAAAATCAATGCCAAACTCGAAAATGCATCGCCGGCGGACATCATTCGATGGTCAATCGACAACCTACCTCACCTCTACCAGACCACGGCGTTTGGAGTGACGGGTTGTGTAACACTGGATATTATTTCGCGCATCAGTGCGGAACGCAGCGAAAAGAACCACACTGAGCTGCGCCACCTTGTTCCACTGATTTTTGTCGACACTCTATACCACTTTCCACAGACTCTGGACCTGGCGGAACGGGCGTCAAAGCACTATCATGCTCCTATGTACGTGTACAAGCCCAAGGGCAGCGATACGGTAGCCGATTTTGAAAGGACTTGGGGTTCTCAACTTTGGCAGCGCGATGAAGACACATACGACTATCTCGTGAAGGTCGAGCCTGCACGCCGCGCTTACGAAGAACTAGATGTGCGTGCCGTTTTTACGGGGCGCCGCCGCTCGCAAGGTGCTGACCGTGCATCGCTCCAGGCTGTCGAGGTTGATGAGACCGGTCTGATCAAAGTCAATGCCCTGCTTAACTGGGAATTTGCCGACGTGGACAAGTACGTCAAGGAGAATGCTGTACCGTATAATGTTTTGCTTGATTTGGGATACAAGTCGATCGGTGACTGGCACTCCACGTCTCTTCCGTTTGGAAAGGACGGTGCCGATGAGCGGTCCGGTCGCTGGAGCGACAAGGCCGGCAAGACAGAATGCGGTCTCCACAAAGATTACTTCAAGTTTAAGGTGCTAGCCGAGAAGAAGATTCGCGAGGCTGAACTGAATCGTATTGACGCATCGAATCCGTAAAGTGCGACCTGTATCATAGCTTGTAATCTGGTTCTATGTGATTTGTTGACTCCGCAGCGGCGCGGCAACGGCGTCATCATCGTGAGCCGTTAGTTCATGCAGTCTTCCGCGGAATAGATAGCGGATATAAAGCTGCTTGCGTTCACCGACACATGGATCAAAGAATCCGAGTAGTTTGGACTTGGATCGGCCAGCAGGGATCACCAATTGACTCTGGTTTACTAGCATTTGGAGCTGTACGCGCACATTGCACCACAGTGGCTGATTGTTATCCTTGGCTTGGTGCGGCCCTTCATACTGCGAGAGCATCGAAAAGAGTTGTTCTTTGTCCGCTAGCATGTGTATGTCAAAGTTCATCGGGGGTGGAAAAGCCTCATGTCGGCCATAGTATGCCTGTAGGATGACAAGGCCACTGCGTCCGTATTCGGCCTCTGCACGTTTCGTGGCTTGAGGACGCAGAAGAGCACATGTTTGTTCGGCAGACGTGCGGCGCTGTTCAATATCAGTCATACGATCCTTGCGTATCGAGTGAAGACGTTTAGCGGTAGCAAGCCGGCGTTTAGGCATAAAGTAGAAATAGTGCGATCCAGCAATGGCCAGAGCAGGTAAAATAGCCGCTCCAATAGCTAGATCTACCCGGAACTTGGGGCTTAGAACGATGGGGAATACGATTCGTTGACCCAGGCGCGTCACACGAATCTTCAACGAGATGCCCGACGAGGTGCCGCATTTGATGCCCAAGAGGACTCGTATGTTCTCTGTGACTCGGCGCTCACTGTTCGAGTAGGCCGCCAATCCAGAGAGCAATCCACAAGAAACACCGCTCTTGACCCTCATGCCATTCAACACTTTCATAGACCATTCATAGTGAATGGATAGGTCATTCGTGAACTGGTAATGGCATGTCCATTCGGTGCCATCCTCGTGTGGTTTCGTTACGCCAACAACTAGCGCACTAACATCATCTGTCAGTGGTTCGCCGTTTTCATCGGCGCCCCAGGCACCAACAGTATATGCGCCCGTCTTGACTTGCGCAAAGCCTGTTAGACTCGATTTACTCGAAAGTCGTTGTGACCATACTAGTTGAACCGTTGGAGGCACACTCCAACTTTGCGATGCAATAATCCAGTTGAAAATGAGATTTGGATCGACCATAAATTGGCCTCGGACAGTGAGTGTTTGAGGCTGTAAAAGGGAAGCATTTATCTCGGAGTAGAACCTAGGATTCCAATGCGTCTTCAGTGTGCCAATGAGGTTACCTGCACCCATTTGTCCATTTTTGATCAGTTGGCCTGAAACGGCCAGGGTTGACGATTGCGTCAGAGGAATATCAAAGCCGTGTTCTCCAACGATCTGTGGGCACGAAACAAGTGCGAGACGCTTGGCTAGCGTTAGCCTTGTCTGGATAGCAGGATTCAACGGCGACACAATTCGTGCATTCCGAAGAAACAGGGGTGATGCGTTGATCACAGCAGAAAATTCACCGTGAGAGTTCACAAGACTCTCTGCATCAGCTGCCTGTCGAAGTCGAGATTGGCGCTCGAACTCCGCGCGCATCTCGGCTGGTGAGCGTCCAGGAGCTGCTAGAGCCCATGAAGACTGGAGACCTTCCTCGCCAAAGTGATCATATACCGACCGCTGCTCTGGATCAATCAGGACTTGGTATGCCTTGTGGATGTCTCGGAAAGCTGCCTCGGCAAGTTCTTTATTATGCGGATCGGGATGTTTGTCGGGATGAAATGCCATAGCCAGAGTCTTGTATGCATCGCGAATCTGAGTTTCTGTGGCATCCTCGTCCACATTCAATAGAGAATAATATGAACGGGCACTAGATTCGATTGTATCCGTTGTATTTGCATGAGCATCACGGAATGGCGTGCCACCAAATAGCGGCTCTTCATCTTCTGTATCTGTTCGAATTTTGCGTGCATTATCGACTAGAGTTAGATTGCTGATGACATACCGAACGGCAGAGACGACTCTCCCCGAAGGGACGTCATGTTCGCTTGATGGTTGTGTGGGATGACAAGTGGTCAAGCTCCACCTGCACTTGTGGAGAACATTGTCATACCCTGGAAAGGGCCCTTTTACGACTTGTCCCACTTGTAGCTTGGTAACCATCATCAGAAGATAAGTACATTGTCGCAACATTGGCGTGTGCCATACTTCCAAGCACATCAACGGGAATGGCTATAATCTACAGCGAGTCCACATAATGAGCTCGTTCCAAAAACGACAAAATCGGGATACTCTCGCATCAAACCCGTTTGTAGTACGTAACATACCTAGTTCTTATATGCTGGGATGTTTTGGTAAAACTAGGTTCAGAATGGGAAAGGCAGACGGACATCTGTGGTGGTACCCATGTCGCAGGGGCCAACATGAGAGCCTGCCCATGATGGGTTTAATTCCTCGATAGATGGAAGACTACTTTGCACATCGCATACCCTAATCTCAATTTGTGAACGCCATGTCGGACACGGCCAGTGCTAAGGTCCAGCAAACGGCTGATTCTTCAAGCTCAGAGCAGCAGGTCAAGACAGGCAGCCCAAACGACTTTTTGAAGAGTATGTTCACTAATCATGAAGCAATTAACCGTTCAAAGGTGTCATTGGCAAGAAGGTGATTGTGCGCTTGAACTCAGGGATTGATTATCATGGTACGTGTTTTTCATGCTGTATAGCCATTGACGCAGGAAGGAACGCTTTCTTGCCTGGATGGATACATGAATATTGCCATGGAAGACACTGAAGAGTTTGTAGACGGCGCTCTGAAAAGCGCCTATGGCGACGCTTTTATTCGCGGTAACAATGGTGCGCATATCTTCTGCCTCTAACACACAGTACTGTATATTACTTCCCTAGATGCATAGGACCATGGTGATTCATGGCTCACGCATACCGACGTAGCCAAAGCTAGTACATGAATATGCGTCATCTGTGTGGCTCGACAACAATATTGCGTGCGACGCGCCCTCAGAGTGTGGCTCGGATATTTCCACAGGCGTTGCTATGGATAGCATCTGCATGAGAGCCCATAACAGGCCTTTGGAATCTATACCAGCTTGGCAAACAGCTTGCTGTATAGAGTCAGTGAACGTTCTCACGGATTCATACATACGGTGCAGCGCATTCCAGAGCGCAGTGAGCAAGGTGGACTGGAATAGTGTCAGTACATGTGTTCTCACAAGCAAGGCTACCATAAAACTGGTGGTAATACGTACAGCTGCTGGTTAGCAAGGATACACAGACATGACATACATACAATTCTTCGACACAGTCTTCACCTTCAAAGCCCTTGCCCCCAGTAACACGCTCCTGGCACTCCTCAAAGTGATGCCGGACACTTTCACATGCAGACGAGTTTTGGCATTCTGTTCAACATGTTAATTCCATCTCAACACGCATAAGACATACGTTCGTAAATGGCCGGATAGGGCTGGGAATAGAAAACAGCAAGTTAGTTATCTGCTTATCTCAAGTAAAGATTGCAACGTACGTCTTCAATCTCCTGTAGTGTTAATGACGACATGGATATGTAATACATACCTCTTCTTCTTCCTCTTCTTCTTCCTCCTCTTCGTCATCACCTTCCTCTTCAGTCTGTTCTTCTTTCTCGTCACCGCCCTTATCGCCTTCGGCCTCCTTAGTCTCTTCCTGCATGATGTTAGCACCCTTTTGATGACAAAAGCGCGCAGAAACGTACCTCGTTGAGCGCAACGGGGAAAAAAGAGTCGAGCCAGGTACCGGTAGATGTGCTCTCAGTAGCGGACGAAGTAGTGGCAAAGTTCATAACTGTTGCAAAGAGGGACATTTTTCGTACGCCGTGAGCGATCGCAAACGATGTGACACAGCGATTCCACTAGCCGGCTTGGGGCTATTACGAATCCACCAACTGGGCGCCCGAACTGTCCCGAATTTCCAATCCCACATCACGTGACCAAGCGATGGGGCGTGCCCTGATGACGATTGATCGTGATCGGTGGAGTGTGCGCACCGTGGGTATAAAAAGCGGAAAGACAACAATTTCCCGTTGCCTCACATCTACAACAACATGGTATGTTCACCGTGGCAAACGTCGTATTCTAACCTCTTCTAGGCTACTCAGAAAGGCGCTGTCATCCCTAACACCAAGTTCGGTCTCATTCCCTGGGCTCCTGAGCTCGACTCGGGTGAGGTCTGCGGTGTCCCCACCAGCTTTGAGTCGCACAAGGAGTGGAAGGGCAAGAAGATTGTGGTTGTCTCGATCCCTGGTGCCTACACCCCTATTTGCCACCAGCAGCACATTCCTCCCTTGGTCAAGCGTGTTGATGAGCTCAAGGCCAAGGGCGTTGATGCTGTCTACGTCATCGCCGTGAATGACCCCTACGTGATGTCGGCCTGGGGTGTTTTCAACCACGCCAAGGACAAGGTCGTGTTCGCCACGGATATCAATGCCGCCTTCTCGAAAGCGCTTGGTGCTACGATCGACCTTAGCTTCAAGGACATGGGTGAGCGCACCGCTCGTTACGCCCTGATCATCGACGACCTCAAGGTGGTCGACTTCGCCTCGGACGAGGGTGACACGGGCAAGCTCCAGAACGCGTCGATCGACACCATCCTCCAGAAGCTTTAAATATGAGCAGCTAAATCATTATACTTAGTCCAATTCATTATTACTTTCTTGTACTTTATCTGTGTGGTGGGTAGTATGAGCGGACTTGCGGCTTATAGAGGGTGTCCATGTCGTGCGCGCGCCCATCGGACCTCTTTCTCGTGCTGCTGAACTGTGTACGAGGAATAGGATCCACGAATTGGATAGAAATTGTCTTGTCGAGACACACTGTTATCGATCCATTATGATCTACCCGTGTCAGCGTGCCACGTCATCACCGATCGCAATGAAGGTGACATGGCATGTCACGCGGAAAAAAATTGGCAGCCCTTAGCACGCTACTTTGACCACATTCTTGGACCCACTTCAGGGTCGCATGGACGAAAAGCTGAGTTTCGAACATGTATTACGCTACCTCCATCCTTGGTCGCCCAGTTATACTCAGCTTTATAAGCACCTAACAATTAAGCAGAAGCGTACTATCTTGCTCGCACCTATGCACTGATCCAATGCTAGCTTCGTACACTAGTGTGTATATATAAAAGTCTAGGGTTGATACCTCACAATGAAGCGAGTATGATTTTCACTTGGGCCAAATCCTTGGCTAGATTTGGCGCAGTGTGCACGGCCCGCTCGTTTCTGGAGAAATGCATGTGGAGGGAAGTTTCACCAGCCCTTCGTTCCCCAATCCAAGACGTGGTTACTTGATGAGCGTCTTCGTAAAGTCGTAGACGGTATTATCGTCTAGCATCTCTGTCTCAGCTCTTTTTGTCATAAGCTGTTGTTGGTATCGCTCAATGTGATGCAGACGTATCACTCGGTTGTTGGCAAATGGGACCATAGACTCAGCCGTATCGAGGTAGATTTGACTTATTATATCACTTTGCATGGCCAAGTTTCGTACAAAACGAGGCAGTGTGGCAGACGAAACCAAGCAGCCTTCGCCTGCGGGAGAAAAATCTGGTAATCCCGGACGGAGCTGCAGTGTTACATGGAAATATGTATCATCCGATACAGCGTAGTCAACACCGTCACGAACCGAGGAATGGGGTGAGACGATGATATTGACGAAATTAAATTGGCTCGGAATTGTACCGAATTCATAAGGCAGCCCAGAGTCATTAAAAACAATGTGCACATAGTCGTTTCCAATAAGTGCCTTCTTACTAGCACGGTTTACATCGTTCTCATGATTCGGCATCAACGTGCTGGTATGGAATACAATTTGCCTGCTGTAGTCTCGCCAGACATACGCATACTTTCCATGCTCATCGGCTTGGCGGTCAAGCCCACCAGTGTAAACATCTTCTTGTCCGCGAAGCGGGATGAGATCACCCAGGCAAGACAAGAAACGCATATATGCCATAGATCCGTGCGTATTGCTCAAAATCTCTTGCTCCTTGGTTTGTTCGAAGCCGACATACAAAAGGCCAATCTTGTGGAAATCATAGACAGGAGTCAGATCCATAGCACGGAGGAGTCGGTCCGTTGATGCGTCTTGTGGCAAGAGAACCGGTGGCTTATCTTGGCTTTTATCGGGATACCCACTGAATTGCAGCGCCAAGAAGATGGGCTCCATTCCTGAGGTACGATGAAGTGCAGGCTTTTCGAGCTCATGGGCACCTGAATTGGTGATCTCTTCCTTTTCTGAGTTTGATTTAGGATTCGGTTCCTCCGAGTTATCTGGCTTGGATGAGGGCGTCACAGTCGGTTCCGTCTCTCCAGGAGCTCGAATGACGGGTTTCGCAATCGACCCTTGTTTTTTCCAGTGTTCGATCGCCGCCGCAAGAATATCTGCGGTGCGTTCTTCTGCTGTCCGATCATCCGACGTCATGTTCTCCATGCGACTGACAAATGACACTGTGCCGGATGGCCGCCGTACGACAAGCTCATATGTGCCGTTTCTTGCCATTGGACGAACCGTAACGAGACCCTTTCCGACAATCCACGTGAACCCAGGTCCAGGAGGCTCTTGCCCTTTTTGGTCCAGAAGCATATGCAGAAGGGATCGAGATGGTTTGGGCAGTGCATTACTGTACGTAAACCGTGCCAAAAAGTCGAGACACACGATGGTTTGATCACTCAGAGAGTCACGCCCCTCGTTCGCAAGGACCAATCCCTGTGTGATATATGATGCATGCTTGGCTCGCTCACTCAGACGCAAAGTCATGAACCATTGGGAAATATTGTTGTATGCGAGCAAAAGGACATACTGTGCCAGAACGAATTTGGCTGCACTAGACCGTAGATTCTCATGTGTGCTGCCCGCAGCGACACTTTCATGAAACTGGATATATTGCAACGCAATGCCAAATACACGTCGGTAGTCTGCCTCGGTAAAGTTAGCATACAAAGCTTGGACGCTGCTAAACTCGGCCAGAAGTTCCAAAATATGCACGCTCATTGTAATAGACGACATAATAGTAGAGAGCTTGACCAGAATATTGGTCCATTGGCGTGTGAATGACTTGGATATCTCGTAGCCAGCCACCACCAAGGCACGTACGCATGGCTGAGCCACTGTCTGTGAGTGTGACAGACCCACAACGAATGTCTCCACAAGTTCATCCTGTTGCACGCGTGTAAAGTGGCGATGGTACGAGATCAGTACTTTCAATGTAGCATACAAAACGGCCGTCACATCCGTGCGACGTACGTCCTCTGGCAAAACAAGGTAGGACAACGGCTTTTGTTCCAGTAACAGTGGACACAACCAGTTTCGCAGTCCACAAATTTCAGCCGATGCCTTTTTTCCGCAAAACAAATGCATGTTGTTTAGCTGGGATGGTAGGTGGACCAAAAGCGTCGACAAAACGTCCCAATCTGTCTCGGTTTGCAAAACATGCACAATTGTATTCAAATATTCTGACACTGGGAAAAGGAGAGGACAGCTCTCAGCATGATTCGACCCGTCGGCAGAAAGTAGCTCTTCATTTTCGAACACGGTCCAAATACGGCTACTCCAAGAGGGCATTTTTAGCTCAGAATGACGTGGATCATAAGAAAGAATAGACAACGAATCACTCTCTTCGGTTCGAGACAAAATTGTCATGAGCGACTTGGAGAAGTCTTCGACATGGTCCTGAAAGTAAATGCGGTGCTGCCGATCTGAACGAAGACGCAGCATCCAACGCAATATCACCTGACGAAGCTGAGGCGGCACACAACTCGATGCGTTGGCATCATTTGAGCCTGATGAAAAAGGCGTGTTGGAGCGCACCATGCGCAATAGTTCACGAAAAATAGCAACACTGCATTCACGCAGACGCGCATGAGAACCATTCGATGTTACATCAAATTCAGGTAACATGTCCGCTGGGTCTGTGATGCCAAAGGACAACTGCATAAACAAAACAATGAGGTCACGCGTAGATCGCGTAGCTCGTGTGAATCGGAGGCGACCGTCGCGCACATCATTTACATTGTGTGGACCCAAACTGCGTTGCCGAGAGTGCTGTGCCACAGCCTGCGTGGAGTCTGCCAACGAAGGCTCGGCCCGGAAGACAGCATCAGAAAGGTCATGGAGCATGTAAAAGAAAGGTCGATTTTTTCCGATGGACGGATGACATACAGTTGTAGTCATGGCATGTCGCATAATTCGACGCAAAGACACACCAATTTCCATGTTTGTTTCTTGGCGGGTTGCTCGCTTTGTCAGTGGCATAATGACTTGATCAATTAATGGTTCCAACAAGCGAGGTAGATCCTGAACACATTCATATACCTTGGTGATAATTTGGAGAGCATAGTGCCGACTGTTCACTGATGGCAAGGCACGCAAAGCAAGAATATCGGACTGGGCCCGTGGGTAGAATGTATCGACTAATTCCGTGAGCTTATCAAGCCAATCAGGCGAACTAGGCAAGTACATGTGTTGCTTTTCATTCTCCTTTATTACACTGAGCAAGACACAGTCCGGGATAAATGGCGCTAGAGCCCAAAAAGAGCTTGATACGAAAGGCTTCGATATGATGTATTGGTCAGTGCGGGTGCACAAAAGGAATACGAGCACGTGAAGCACAAAAGACGACAAGGACAATTCTTTCATGCCTCGTCGGTGACGAGACAAGTGCCTGTTCATGATTAACGTCAAGTCGAGTACCACATTCCAGCAGCTTTGACCTGAATCTGGGTATAAGGTGCATAGCGGCTTCGGAGTCTGACGATTTCGGGCAGGAATGTTATCAAATACAATGGCCTCAGGACATGCTTCTCGTTGTGGCAAGTAGTCATCGATAAGAAACAGACTAATAAGGTCAATCACATCGTCACCTTCCAAAAGAGCACCATGGACAATGCCCTCAAAGACAGACTGCGGTAGGATAGGATACTGCTGTTTCACGTGTGCGCCCTGCTCGATGCGTCGTTGCACACTCCAGATCATAGTCGCATAGATGAACAGAAAAGCGCCAACCCGGATAGAGCGCGGTCCATGGCGCGGTCCACACAAGATCTCGTACAGGCGCTGAATCACGGAATGGACAAAATGACTGCTCAAGAAATTGTTCAAGATCCCCTGAAGTTCCGCCTGAATATCGACGCTTCGTTGGGCCAAACGAAAGATCAGTTCTTTTTGATCGGCCTGTGCAATGGGCAACCCAATCACGCGGCAAAAAGAAAGCACACATTGCGTCAGACATTCGCTTGGAATAAACGCGTAGCAGAAAACAGCGTCCAAAACTTTGACAAATACACGTATATCTTGCTCCCTGAACGGCGGAAAGTCGACGTCGTCGACACCAATCGGTATACCAAGCATTTCAGTGGGTGGGGTCCATTTCGGCTCTTCATCCACAGGCTTCAATGTCGGCGTGGTGAGAAATATGTTCAGACCCTGCGTATCATAATATGAGTATCCTTTCGAGGTATTGGTGGGAGCTTGATACCTTGGTATGCGCGGGTATAAGACGATGCCACAGAGTCCATTCACAAACTGTTCCATTTGCTTTTTATCAAGCCTAGAAGCATTAAACTTGCAGATAGATGCGAGCAGATTGACAAGTGTGCCCATGCAATGCTCGCTTAGGGCCATGACGTTAGAATCAGATTGTGTGCGCAGCATAAGCATAGCACCGCATGTGTACCTCAGCCATTTCATAAGTACATTTAAAATGCCCTTGAATGCGAAAATATCGCGACCATCGCGCGTCAAGACAAGCAAGGCAGATAGCTGAGATGATAGCGTTTGGAATGCCAGTTCAGGCTCATCGACAATCAAAGGCACATTCCAGTGATCGTATCTGTGCAGATTCACGACTAATCGATACAGCAATGCGCGATCCAACATACTCATGGCACGCGATGGCATGACAGCGTTCCAGCCCGTGGCCATAGCTTCTTCTTTCGACAGCTCACTTGACACGCTTTGCGTGGATACATCTGCATATTTGAGCGTAGAGGTCAAGAGTTCACACGACAGAAGCCGGATCTCATATGCAAATGTGTCACGTAGCAAGCGACTGCACAATACAACCAATGACGACACAAGTGGCGTGGCAATGGCGGGATCCAAAATCGAGTCCAGCTCTGATGGATCTCGCTTCAGTGTGTCAATCACGAGCCGTATACACGATCGTTGGTTTTGTAAGGAGACCTTGGGCTGGAGAAGCTGTTCAATAGCACTTCGCAGCTCTCCGAGAACATCGGATTGGGCACGAGTGTTGCTAGAACGTGCTGAATCAGATGACGACCCAGCCGAGCTGCGCGTCCTGAATGATAAGAGGAACGGGACCCCCAGGCCAGTCTTGCCCGAGGCGCCCGTCTTGGGCGGATCTGAGTCCATACCTCTTTGGAGTAGATCAAATCGAGTAACCAACGCTGCATCGATGGCTGCCGACAAAATTAGGGTTCTATGCAATGGAGGTGTGTCACATCCATTCAACACCAGACCGATTCTACGACACATTTTACAGCCTCGGTGTTTTGTGCCGGGAAGCGCACATAGTGTTGTGAGAGCACTTGGGGTATCATCTGATCCATATTGCTGCTTGGTCAGTGCATGCAAAACGTACTCTATATGCCCCATACTCAGGTATCCCTCCTGAGATAATTGCTGCACAAGCTCACGTTGGTGGTCATGCATGAGCGTAGTATTAGGTATCACGAGAAGTTTCGGTGCATAATCTGCTCGCAGCACTTCGATGATGGTACCAGAACCTGGGTTTAGCGTGTCAGACGTACCACCATGTGAAATGACCAAGCCTGCTTGATCCAACCATGATCGCAGTTCCGGTGTGAATGCAAATGCAAACGTCTTTGCTTGGCCTTGTGTATTGATCCACACGCCTTCTGTATTCCGTAGTGTCCCTTTTTTTGCATCGCTTGGTAGGGCACATGCACTATGACCGTACTGGATCCACACCTCTGCTTGTGGGCCTAGTGCGCGACATACACACGCAAGAAACGATTCTGATAAAGCTTTTTGCACCAGTGCATCAAACCGCGTACTGCCCACAGTTACTAGGATGGTGTTCTCGCGCGGCATGCGCTGTTGAAAGGCAGAGACGGGAGGCTTCTTCGTGGCGGGACCGTGCATGTTTGTACACGCCTCCATAAAATAATGCACCGCAACGGGGGTTTCCTGCTGTGTGGCACCATGTCGCTGGACAAACCGTGGCACGAATATGTGGGCTTTGAGTCGCTCCGACAAGAGCCTGTGGATGCAAGTGATTCAGAATGCATATTGTGGCTCGATATTGACAATACTTTGTATTCACATGCGGAAACGCGGTGCGTTGTTGGTGCGTGTGCTAATGTGCCAGGATGATGGATCTTATGGTCGAACGAATTCACAATTATTTCCGTTCGCTTGGACTGGACGACGAAGAAGCGACATCGCTGCACATGCGCTATTACAAAGAGTACGGACTCGCTATCCGCGGTCTTGTGCAGCATCATGCTATTGACCCATTGGATTATGATCGAAAGTGTGACGCATCCCTCCCGCTGGAGGATATCCTTCGACCTGATGCTAGACTCATTGGAATGCTCAAGAGTCTGAGGAGCCATAAGACAAGAATCTTCACCCTGACAAATGCGTACCGAGTTCATGCGCGCCGTGTCCTCTCGCTGTTGCAGCTCGACTCCATTGTCGAGGGTATTGTGTATTGTGACTATACCAATCCTGAGTTTTCGTGCAAACCTGAGGCAGAGTTTTACCTTGCTGCGCAGGAAGCTGTCCATGCCGCGCCCACGGCACAGCACTACTTTGTGGATGACAGCGTTGCCAACGTGCGGCAAGCCATCAAGCTGGGCTGGTCCAAAAGTGTACATTATGACGAAAACTGTGACTTTTTGGAGCCTTTTACGACGCCCGATGGCGTCGTCACGATATCCCACATGCAGCAACTACCCACGGTGTGGCCCGAGCTCTTTTCGTAGACCCTGTGCCAGGTTTTGTCATGACCGGTGAATTCTCCACATGTACAACCCGAGAGCAGCGTGGTCGTTCTGCCTAGCAACGTTGTTAGCCAAAAGTGTCGGATCATATTCTATTGAATATGCCTGTAAGGCAGGTGCATTATGCGCCATTGCCTGGTCATAATGCCTTGCAACGGTTGAGGATTGAGTTAATGCGAAAGCCTCGACTGTTTTTCATTTTATACTTGATTATGGTGTTGCTGATTGCGCGTGCCATGATTTTTGTGTTATACCTGTTCATCCACACTGAATCGATGGCGCCGTACAGAGGATCGAGCTGGCATCGTATGAACAAGTCACTGATCCATGATGCTATATCGATCGATCCCACTTCAGCCTCCACGCTTACGAAGGAGGCGTTTCCTGCCGCGACGGACCCCACGATCCAATGGCCTTCCCTGGACCTCGTATACCCAAGATACAATCCGCACCGCGGAGAGATTCCTCCGGATGTGATGGCCCTGCTGAATGCGCCCCCTGCCTTGACACATCCACGTGCGCGTTTCAACGGGACGTCTAGGACGGCATGGACGCACCATGCATGGTCTCATGCCCTCAATGGATCTCGCACTCAGCCCGATGATGCCATGCACCCAAGCAGGCAACCAAAGGAACACGATGGGAGGCCTTATCCCTATAACAACTGGACGTCTCCCCTGGCTGACATGGACACAGTGTATCCGCAACGACAGGAGCGTGTGCAGTTTGGCTTTGAGGATGCATCGCAGTACTCTGGCAAGCGTTTCGATCCGAAGCGTGACCAGCTGTTGAAGAAGCGGCAAAAGCTGGTGAAGAGTGCCTTTATTCGTGCATGGCAAGGATACAAGGACTATGCATGGGGGGCAGATGAAGTCACGCCCGTGACGGAGAAGTACAACAACCATTTTAATGGGTGGGGAGCGACTATTATTGACTCTCTTGACACGCTGCTGATCATGGGGCTGGACGAAGAGTACCGGTTGGCTCGCGAGCATGTGCATGATGTGGACTTTTATTTTGTGGGAGGCAGTCGAAGTGCGTATTCTTCCGCCGATGGCCGTATTCCCGTGTTTGAAACAGCGATCCGCTACTTGGGAGGACTGCTGTCGGCGTATGACTTGACGGGAGATTCGCTCATGGTGGAACGTGCTGAGGAGCTTGCGCAGCTCATTTTGCCAGCATTCAACACGCTGACAGGTGTGCCCTTGGGCCGTATGCGTCCGGGCGAAAACGTCACGTATGCAACCGACTTGGCCCTTGCGTATTCAGGGGAAGTTGTCTTGGCTGAGGCTACGAGCATGCTGCTCGAGTATACTCGGCTGTGGCAGGTGACGGGCAACCGCACGTATTTTGACCGTGTGCAGCGTGTCACTGATTTTCTCGACCGCAACATGACGAAGCTCAGCCAGTTTGGCACGCTTCTTCCCGCCGTCTTGTACCCAGAGGAGGGCATCGTGAGTAGCAAGTACTCTTTTGGCGGTGGACTCGATTCGTACTATGAATATCTGGTCAAGGAACACCAGCTGTTGGGCGGTGTTTTGCCCCAATATGAGCGCATGTTCACAGAAGCTATGGACTCGGCAGAGCAGCATCTGTGGAAGAATGTGACTGTCGTGCCGCATGCGCCGTCGCTGTCCGTCGTGGTCAGCTCCACGGGGCAGGGTCGAAGTCATGTGTCCCTGGAGCACTTGGCATGCTTCAGTGGGGGCATGATGGCGCTTGGGTCGCGGATCGTGCCTGATCGCCGCCACTACCTCAACATTGCGCGTATGACAACGGAGACATGCTACTGGGGCTACAACAGCAGTCTCACGGGCCTGGGCGCGGAAGCGCTTGAATTTTATCATCCGCAGGACAAGGACTTGTACCGCGTGGTAACGGATGCAGACGGCACGCGGCATCGTGGGTCCCCGGTCGGCGATCCGTTCGTGGGTGTGCGCTTCATATGGCACGAAGACTATCGGAACCGCCCTGAAGTGATTGAAAGTGTGCTGTACATGTGGCGCACGACAGGCGATCCGGTGTGGCAGGAACGTGGCTGGCAGATGTTTGCCTCCTGGATGACGCACTGCCTGACTCGTTCCGGCACAAGCACGATCTATGACGTGAATGCCGTGCCCGTGCGGCATAGCGACAGTATGGAAAGTTTTGTGCTGGCGGAGACGTTCAAGTACTACTATCTCTTGTTCTCGCCTCCTGACCTTGTGTCACTGGATGACTTTGTGTTTTCGACGGAGGCGCATCCTTTTCTGTTGCCCCGGGCGGGTCGCTGGGCGCGAGCAGGCGACGTTCCGGCCTCGTTCCCGCCTGTGGACCGCCGTTTCCCGGCGATCCATCGGCCTCGCGGCCAGGGCACGCCTATGCAAAAAGGGCTCTGGGAAGCGCAGCGGCAGACGAAGGGCAAGGCGGCCAGGCTGCTCGAGGCGATGTTGGCCGAGGTCAACGACACGGGTGTCGTCGTGCAAGTCGTGTAGCCTATGGAGCGTGATCGTCTGTGTGCGGCTGTCCATCACGCCGTGGTTCGCTTGGCGGGTCGGGAGCGTCGAGCGTGTGCTGTGTGGCAGCGCGGAGCGCGGCCTTTTCCTCGCTCTGTTGCGACTCGGCGCGCTCGTCCGGCGTGCGGAGGGCGGCTGTGGACTGCTCTGTGGACGGCGTGGCCTCGTCCGCTTCTTTCGCGTCGGCCGGCTCCGAGTACTCGGATGGCTCCGTCTCGCTGGCGGGCTGACTGGCCTCTGTGGTGCTGCGCTGCTCCTTGTCGAGCAAAGCGCGTGCCAAGGCCGACTTGTCAAGGGGGCGCTGCACCTTGACGCCGGGCGGCGCCTGTGCCTGGGCCGTGTGGGTGTTCCGCGCGCAGTGCGTGTACACTTCGTGGGCGGCATCGACAAAGTCGGGGGTGTCTTCGAGTGAGACGTCCAAGCACCGAATGGATGCGTTGCGTCGCGTGCCGGCGGCGAGGCCCAGCATGCCGACGAGGCCGAGTGGGTTGAGTGTGAGGTCCAAGTGGACGATGTGCTCTGCGTCGGGCAAGCACTCGGCGAGCACGAGGGCGCCCTCGGCGGCCAGCTGTGTGTCTGCGAGGGCGACGCGCTTGAGCCGGGGATGCACGGCCAAAGCGACGCGCAGTCGCAGTACGCCGTCCAGGGCGGGTCCGCCGCACGGGTTGCCGCTCAGGTCCAGGGTCTCGAGGGTCGTGTTGTAGCGCAGTGCGTCGGACACGTAGGCGAGGCCCTGCTGCGTGATGCGATTGTGGGCCAACGAGCACACGCGCAGTGTGCGATTCCTACGCAGGGCCGTGGCGAGGATGGCCGCGTCTGCGTCGTGCAAGGCGTTGCCTTTGAGGTCGAGTGTGAGCAAGTGCCCGTGCGAGGGTATGTCGGAGAGGGCGTGCTGGAAAGCCTGGGCGCGCGCGATGATGGTCTCGCGCCGCTCGTGGCGGGACGGCGCATGGGGTGCGTCGTGGCCATGGAGCAGCGAAGCGACGACATGATTCTGGCTTTCGTCGCCGTACAAGTCGTCGGGCGCCGGCACAGCCACGACGCCCACGCGTTCGATGTCTTCGATCGCCGAGCGGGCGTGGTCGTCCCAATCCATGAGCATGCGTGACAGGAGCGGCGCGCTGCCGTCGGCCAGGTCGTTGAGGCGCAGCGATACATGCTGGAGGGACGAGGCGCGCACGGCCTCTGCGACGCACTCGAGGTGGGCGGGGCGCAGGGCGGCGTGATCGAGTTTGAGAGTTTGTAGCGTAGATCGGCCTCGTGTGAGGGGCGCCAGGACGGCGCGCCAGGAAGATGTGGATAGGGCGTTATGTGACAGGTCCAGGTGCCGCAGGACGCGGTCGTCCTGGACGAGGGCGCCGACGGCGCGCCATCCGCGGGTCTGGATGCCGGGGTTGTGTGCGAGGCTGAGCGTATGTACACTGTGGCTCATGAAGACGGCGGATACGAGGGCCTGCACGGCGTCGGTGTCGAGGCCGCAGCGGTCGAAGAGCAGGGCCTGGACGCCGGTCGGTGCGCACAGCATGTCGGCGAGGGGGACGGCGTGCTGCGCGAGTGCTGTGTCGGTGAAATCGAGGGTGCGGGCGCGAGCCTGGGGCCACAGCGTGGCCTGTGCCAGCACATGGATGATGCTCGCGTGCGGCACGTCCTCGCGGGCTCGGCAGCAGACACGGTACAGACTTTCGAGCTCACGCGCCGACCATGGGCGACCGCAGAGGCGCCGGGCGCGGTCGAGGGCCTCGGACTCGACGCGCTCGCGGGTCGCGGCCTCGTGTCCGGGCGCGCGTGTGCGGGAGATGGGGTATGTGTGGGAGAGATCTTCCGTCCGGAAATGGACGTGGCGCAGGCCATCCGCGAGGTCGTGCTCGAGCGGTGGGCTGGGCTGCTGCCCGTGCCAGCGGCGGAGCATGTGGGCGAACAGGTGGCCGTCAGGCACGGGCACTTGGACTGAGACGTTCTTTTGGGCGAGGCGCGCATTCACGCTGTACAGCCACTCGCGGCCGGCCCAGAGGGTGTCGTTGGCGAGTGGCGGTGGTGCGCGCAGAATGCTGCGGCCTGGCTGCGTGCGCGCTTTGGAGGGAGGCAGCGGACGCACGGCGCCGAGCGTCTCGTCGTCGTCGTCGCCACCCTCGGCCATCGAGCAGGCAGGCTGCGAAGCTGCGCCGCGGAGCTACGAAGAGCTATGACCTCCACTCCGCCCCAAACGTGCGCAGGGCAATGCGGGCTTCGGCGCAGGGCGCGGCGGGCGCGGCGGGCGCGGCCGGGGCGCCGATGGCGGCGCGGAAGGTGTGCTGCAGGCAGGTGCGTGCGTCGTCGTCGAGCGAGAGGGTCGCGGTGCGGAACGCCTGGGCGTGCGTGCGAGCGAGCTCGACGACCTCGTGCACGACGTGCGGCGAGGGCGAGGGGCGCTGGAGGTACGCGGCCGCGACCGGCACGCCCAAGCGCAGGGCTGCGTCGGGCGGCACGACATGCACGAGGCCGAGGAGGACATCGAGCGCAGCGTCCGCGTGGGACCGCAGCGCGTACGCGACGAGCGACGGGAGGCACGCGCCGAGGCACAGGTGCAGCGAGTGGCGCGGCGGCTGCGCCTGCACCATGGAGCGGAGGCACTGCAGGGCGATGGGCGCGTCGTCGTCCGTGTCGAGTTTCTGAGCGAGCAAGAACGCGAGGCGCTCCGTCACCTCGCTGCTGATCGTGATGGACGCGTCGAGATGCGTCAGCACGAGGCTTGCACTCACGAGGGCATGGCCGCTGCGCCGCGACACCATGTCGCCGGAGCGTGCGCGCAGCGCATCGCTCATATCGATCATCGCGCTGAGGAAGCCTTGCACGGCGCGGTGCGCGAGACCCGCGTCGGCGTGCGCGGATGCACAGGCGGCCGCGCAGATCTCGCGGAGCACCGACAGCGCGGGCGTGAGCATCCACGCCGCCTCGTCTTCGCGGCGTGCGTACGCGACGAGCATGTGCAGCGAGACGGCGACGAGCTCGAGCTGCAGCGACGCACTGCCCACTGCGATCATGTCCGCGAGCGTGTACCAGGCCAGCTGCAGGAGCGCCGCGCGCTCCGTGCGGGGCGTGGGCTGGCTCGGCAGCAGCTCGATCAAGTGGCTCAGCAGGCGCCACAGGCGACCGAGCTTCGACGTCGGCATGTCCTGCACCAGGCCGTCGTCCTGCTCCAGCAAGCGCTCGCGCATCGAGCGCACCATCGCGCGGATCACCTGCAGGACGCCGCGCTGCGCGGCCGTGTCCGTGCCGAGCAGCGCGCGCTGGCACACGCACACGAGCTCGTCGAACGGCGCGTCCTCGAGGAGGAAGGGCCCGCTGTACCGCGCATCGACGAGCACATGCAGAGAGCGCAGCACGACGCCCAGCAGGCTGGGCGCCGGCGCCGCGGGCCCGTCGAGCTCCTCCCACAGCGTCTCGAGCGCGAGGCCGTACAGCGCCATGAACGCCCGACGCGCATCGCCCAGATCCTGCGCGAGCGCCGCCTGCACGGCGTCCGGGTGCGACGCAAACACACCCGTGAGCGCCTGCAGCAGCGTCGGATACGCCTGCGCGAGCGAGCCGAGCATGTGCGCCTGCACGAGCGGCGCGAGCGCACTGTCCGGGCGCAGGCGCGGCAGGATGTGCCACGCACTCGCGGCGGACGCGCTGCGATCGGCCCGCAGCGTCGCGTACGCCGTCAGCATATGCACCCACGCCCGCGCGAGCGTGTGCACATGCGGCTCCACGAGCGGCGCGAGGCCCGGCGTGAGCGCCATGCGCGCCCACGCGCGGATCACCGCGACGTGCACGTAGGCGGCGGCCTGGGCGGTGAGCGGCGCGGCGCCCTGCTGCGCCGTGTCGCTCGGCGCCGCCTCGAGCGCCGATACCATCCGACGCACGAGGCGGCTCGTGGGCGAGGGATCGATGCCGGCGCTCAGGTACACGGCGCCCACGGAGATCGCGGCCGCCCGCACGTCCGGCGGCGTGTCAGCGCTCCAGGCCGCGGTCAGCGCGGCCGTGAGCTGCGCCTGGAACTGCTCGAGCAGGCGCGCATCGCCAAAGTCCGGATCCGGCGTCTCTGCAAACGACTCGAGCACATCGCGCAGCACCTGCAGGCCCTGCCACCGCACGGCGCGGTGCGTCGCCGTGCTCGCGCTGCACGCCGCGCGCAGCATGTCACTCACGCGACTGCTCAGCACGCGCCGGTCGCGAGCATCGCTCTGGCGCCCCACGTGCTCGGCCTGCGTCTGCACGCACGCCAATACGTCGCGCATGCACGCCAGCACAAAGCGCTGCGTGCGCCACCGCACGGACAGCGCCTCCGTCTCGGTGTCGTGGGGCGCGAGCGCCATCGCCGCTTCGTCGACGTCACCGCCTGCGCCCGCCGCGCGCTGCGTGCGCAGCGCCTCGGGCGTCAGCAGCACCGCGCAGCACAGATCCATCCACGGGCACGGGCGCATCGGCGCTGTATCGCGCAGCCAGGCGCCGATCAGCGCGCGAATCCCATCGAGGTGCGGGTGCGCATCCAGCTGGCGCAGCAGCGTCACGAGCAGCGACGGCCCGCCGTAGCGTGCGAGCCACGCCGAGCCGCGCTGCGCCATCTGGCCGTACGCACCGGCCGCGGTCGCCGCGAGGCGCGGCTGCTGCACGGCGGCGCGCAGCAGGTCCGCCCACACGCGCGTCGCGAGCATGCTCGGCACGACGAGCTCGAGCCGCTGCAGGCCGACGATGGCCTCCGGCACCGCGTCGCCTCCGTCGTGCGCGAGGTACAGCAAGAGAGCGTAGAGCCAGTGCCGCGTCGCTTCCGCCGCCTGCAGGTCAGGGCCAAGCACGCCGACCAGCGCACTCAGCACGCGCGCGATGCCTGGGTACGCTGGCAGATCCACGCGCAGATTGCTGCTGCCCACACTCCCGCCCTCCGGCTCGTGCGTCGCTGCCGCGCACAGGCGCGTCATGAGGCACAGCGTGCTCTCGACGTACGGCTCGTACGCCACGCCCGCGGCCTCGGCGACGCTCGCCAGGGCCTCGAGCGCACAGCAGTGCACGGCCGGGTGCGGATCGTGCGCGAGGGACAGCGTGAGCGTATGCACGCTCTTGGTCAGCGGCGCCGCGCGCAGGCCGCCGATCCGCGCATACATCTCGCCCAGCGCGAGGATGCACGCCGCCCGCGCTTCCGCGTGCCGCGCATCGGCGATCTGCTCGACCATGCATGCCACCTGCGCCGAGAGCGACACGGAGCCCGCGAGGCTGGCCAGGTAGCCGTACAGCTCAGCCGCGGCGCGGCGCAGCACCGCCGGACCCTGCTGCAGCGCCGTCTGCGCGACGCCGCGGATCGCCGCATTGATGCGCTCGTTCGCAAAGCCCGACGCGCGATGCGTGGGCCGCGCAGCCGTACGCACGGCGCCCAGCAGTGCCACGACGCCGTTCGCCATCACGGCCAGCCGCCGCCCCGGCTGCTTGTCCGGCGCTGGGCGCCGCTGCGCGGCCCACAGACTCTCGCTCGCGCCGATCTGCACGTCGCGGCAGGTGAACGGGAAGAGCGCCGCGAACAGCTCCGCGGCCGCATCGACCTCCGCAACATGCGGCGGCATCGGCTCAGGCGCGCGAGGCAAGATGCCACAGCCCTGATCCGGCTCGACAGGCAGAGCATACAGCGCCATCGCATCATGCTCCAGCGCGCCAGACACGGGCGTGCCGGGGCGCGGACCTGCCTGGAACTGTGCGGACACAAAGCTGGGCGTCCACCCGTCCAAGGCCACGCGGTCCGGCGCGAGGAGACTCGTCATGCCCATCGCGACGCCATCCTGCACGGTCCACGGCGTCGCGCCCTGCGCACTCGCAGGCAGCGCGCCCTGGGCCGCCCGGCCGCCCGGCGATCCGTACTCAACGCGCGTCAGCCACTCGACGCACATACGCAGCAACGCGGGCGCCAGCGTCTCCATCGCAGGCGCCTGCGCGAGATGCGTACAGCACCGGCACATGCGCGCACGCAGCAGGGACGCCTCGCTCGTGCCGGGAGCGCGGCGCTCCCACGCCTCGAGAAAGGCCAGCGCTTGACTTTGCAGCGCGACGAGACGCCGCGCCGTTTCAGGCGTCAGCAGCGTGTGGCCGCCATGCACGAAGAACGCGTGCATGCTGCTCAGCGCACCGAGACGCTCCGTAACGAGGTAGGCCCACGCGCTGTCGTCGATCTCGGGCCACGGCCGATCCACCCACGCCTGGCGCCAAGCGTGCAGCAGCGTCGGCACACGCGCCCGCATAAACTCGGGACCCAGCGCCATGAGAGATCCCTCGAGCATCCACGCACTGTCGACAGCCGCCGCGGCATTCGGCGCAGCTGGCGTCTCGCTGCTGCGCGTCCGCAAATCCGTCGCGAGAGAAAGCACCTCCTCGACATCGTCATTCCGCATGTACAGCGGATGCTGCGCCGCTACACGCGCGAGAGCCGAGAGCGCCGCGCTGTGCCCCACGAGGCGCGCTCGCAACGACACGCCGCGATCATGCTGCGGCTTGCTCAGAGCCTCGCTATCGCGGCGCATGAACACGAGCAGCTCAGCGTACGTCGGCGCCAAGAGCCATGGCTGCACGCTGCACGCCACACTGAGCCACCACGCCGCGCGGACTTGCACGCACAGCGCGGGATGCGTCAAAAGACGCCTATGCGCCTCGTACAGCGCCTCATGCAGCGCCGCAGAGAGCTCGCCCAGCTGCGCCACCAGCACGGCCGTGGCGTCCAGCGTCACGCACAGCGCCGCCTCGCTCGGCACTGGCTGCGTCGGCGTCGACGGCGGCCACATCGCGAGCACGTGTGTGCCCAAGTACGCGGCGGCGCGCTCCTGAGCCGGCTCAGAGAGGGCCTGCCAGTGTGGATCGAGGAGGCGGCGCACGGCCTCGGCGCCGTTAGGCAGGCGCGTCGCGATATCCTGTACGAGATGCGTATAGACGACGTCCAAGTGCTGCTCGAGCCACGCGCTGCCATGCCGCGTCAGCAGCGCATCGTACATGCATAGCACCTCGGCGCGTGCTCCGTAGGTCGACGCGCGACTCAGGTGGCCATACAAGAGGTGCAGCTGCTCGGACACCGCATACACAGGCTGGACGACGGGGTCCTTGCCCTCGTCCGCAGAGGCAGAGGACGCTGTCTGGCACAGCAGCACGGCTGCGAGACGCGCGAGCGATGCTCGGGTATGGGCGTCCACACCGTGGATGGACTTGACGACGAGCGTGAGCCACGACTCCAGGTCCGCTCGGGATGTGGGCGCGAGCGCCTCGAGACACGCGGCGCAGCCGCGCACGACGGCGCCGGCCTTGTCAGAGAGGCCGCTCTTGAGCACTTTGAGCACGTCTTTGAGCATCGCAGGTGGCGGCGCCAAGCACGCCAGCAAGCGCAGCGCATAGAACCGCACCAAAACGGTGTGCGACGAGTGGCGGATCAGGCGCAAACACAGAGGAATCGCCGCGCTCTGCGATCCGACGTGCCGCGGAAACGCTCGCACCAGCTCGCGAGACACATGCATCGCAGCCACATGGGCGAGCGTCGGCGTATCGGCCGCCCATACATCGCGAAGCAGACCCATCACCTCAAAGAGAGGCGGCTTCGGTGCATCGGTCTGGTACGCCAGCACCATGCACCGCGCCACGAGATATCGCACGCTGCGTCCCACCTCGATCTGGTGCCAAGGCGGCGTACCTGGGCGAACGCCACACAGACTCAAGAGGCGATCCACCAGCGCCGCCACGCCTCGCACCTCGCCCTCCTCCAACAGGCGCTGCACACGCGTGAGCCACGGCACAAGAAACACGTCCGCACGCTCCTGCTGCACGGCCTCAACCACGTCGGCCTCCTCCGGCAGCAGCGGCATCGGCAGCCGCGCCTCCTCGGCTCGTGCCTCCGCGGCCCTGTCGGTCATGGTCGAATGACTAAAACCACGACGCGTGGCGGCACTGGTTTTCTTCATGACGTCATGGCGCGAGTGCCTACGAACGCCGGCGGCGCTCGCGCAAAGCGGCCTCGTTCCCTACGGGCCTGCGTATGCTGTGCATACCAACGGAGAAGCGGATGCGCTGCCCCACGAGCACGCCGTGTTCCTGCCGGAGCGCATGACGTGGATGAGCACCGTGCGGGGCGATGCGCCCGCGCCGTGGCCAGGCCCAGCCCCGGCGCCCGACATGCATGGGCCTATTTGGTACACCGATGCGCACGAGGACGGACTTCGTCACACGGACATGATCCGTCGCGATGCGTGGGTATCACGCACGTACGAAGCAGCGCTGCCATCGGCGTTGTGGGAGGCGTTCCAGGCCGCCCGTGCCCAAGCTCCCGCGCCGGGCCAGACGCCCACGTCAGAAGTAGCGCGAGCAAGCGCATCGCTCGCGCGCATCCTCGGGAATGCCCTGCGGGGTGAGACGCGGCCCGTGCCCCTGGACGGCAAGGTCATGACGCAGATGCTGGGCTGGGACACCTCTCTCGAGGCACTCATGCTGCACTTCGGATGGCGTGTCGCGCCCATGGAAGATGCGCCGCACCGAATGGCTCTGCATCCACCCCCCGCCATGAGCTGGCGCATATACACTGAGCTGGCCGTGTGGTGCACGCATCTGGGACACGCACCGCCAGCGCCACCCCCCGGCTGGCACATCGAGGCCCATGCCTCTGTGCTCATGCCGGCCCACGTCCCCACGGCAGACGCACAGACGCACTTGGCATGCGCGCGCCTGGGCGTGGCGACGCATGAAGACGCAGCCGTTGTGTGCGACATGTACCGCGCGAATACGGCGTGCTTTCCGCACCGCCGCCAGGAACTGTTCCTGGCGCTCGAGTGCCTCCACGATCTCCGCCACGTCGGCGAGCCGCTCACGACTCTGATGGCCATAGAGCAGAGTCAAGGGCTCTACGCGTACAAAGACGTCCGGGCAAGCTACGAGCGGCTGGGCCTGGCCGTGCCCGTCGTGACACAGAGCCCCGCCTCGTTTTGGGACGCACCGCCTTCGCCCCCGCCCGTGCAAGTGGACCAGGTGATCGCCGCCTATGACCGCGCTGTGAAAGAGGCACTCGACCACGGCACCGACGAAGATCTGCGCAGCGCACGACAAGCCTTGCGCACCGTGGCTCAGTACCACGCGCCCGCGCCCGCTCTCGAGGAACGCGAGCGCAGGAATCCCATCCAACATCCCGACGACGCCCACCAGCTTCTGCAGACGAATCCGGACGTGGACGATGCCCTGCTTCTCGTCGGCTACCAGGTATACGCGGCTGAATCACAAGCGCGTTCGGAGCTTCTTCGTGTCGCTTTAGAACGAGTGGCCGAGGCACGGCAGAGTGCCTATTTGCTCCGCTTTTTGCGCGGCGAAGCAGAATCGGGCCCCGCGAACGACATGCCGCGGGGACTGCACAATTTGGGCAATACCTGCTATCTCAACTCGCTCCTCCAATATCTTGGATTTATCGCGCCAATCCGCGACGCCGTTCACCGCGCTGGAACGGAAGCCACGTCGGAAGAGCATCAGCGTGCTTTGTCCCTTGCGCACGAACTAGACGCCCTGTTCCGCGACATGGCTACCTCGAAGGACTGGGCCCTCACACCCCGCAAAGAACTCGCCTATCTCGCCCTCGTCCCACTCGCCTGGGAACAAGCGTATGCATGCTCCAAAGACGAGCTCATGTCCCAGGTCACGACCCAGCAAGACGTGTGCGAGTGTCTCGGGAACATGACGACACTGCTCGACCAAGCATGCCCATCCGACGAGGTGCAGCGTCTCTTCCTCGGCACATCGATACAAACGCTGGACCCGCCTCCCAAGGACAGTCCGCGAACGACCGAGCAGACGTTCACATCCGTGCCTGTCACACTCCTTCCTGACGTACGCAGCATGTACGATGCGCTCGACACCTTTTTCAACGATGAACAAGTGCCTTGGGACAACGAAGCACGCCTGCAGCGACGCATCACGCTCAAACAGGCCCCGCCCCTCTTCCAAATCCACATTCAGCGCGTACAGTACGACCGCAAGGCACAGCGCATCGTCAAACACCAGGCGGCGCTCGAGCTGCCAGATACCCTCTATCTAGATCGGTACATGGACGCCTCTTGCGCGCCGCCAGAACGTTTCGATGCACTCCATGCGCTGCATGAACGCACCCTTGCACTGCGTCGCGAGCGAGCTGCCCTGCTGGAACAGGTCCATCAACTCCAGGGGGACGATCTTGTGGCACTGGAGCGCGTAACTAGGCGCCTGAACGTCTGGCAACATGCCGCAGAGCAGTATCACGATACAGAATGGCATGATTTGCTAAACGAACACGCTCCCTCTGAGCTCGAAAGCGTCTCGCTGACCATGCGTGCCAAAGCCCAGGCACTGACGACGCAGGCCGACGCCCTGCACACAGACCTCGAGACACTATGGTCTGAAGAGACGCACCTTCCATACCGTCTCGCCAGCGTATGTATGCATCGCGGCGAAGCCACACACGGTCACTACTTTCTCAATCAGCGCGATTTCGCCAAAAACGTGTGGATGACGCTCAACGATACCCATGTCGCACCCATCACCGAGGGGGAAGTGTCCAAAGACCCTACGGGCGCTACATCCTACCTTGTGGTGTATGTGCGCCAAGATGTACAACACATATTATGCAGCCCGCGTCACTAGTGGCGACCGTAGCGAGCCTTGCGGCCCATGTCAAAGGGTAGATATTTGTAGCGTATCATATGTTCAATCTGACGGCGCATGGTAATCACAAAGAGCGTAGCAAAGTACAGCACCAAGATGGGCCAAAATACGGGAATATCGAATACGCGGAACATGGTGGCGCCCAGCGACACGAGAATGGCTTGTGTTGCGCTAATCCAAAACTTGAATTCGGGCAGTCGCCGTATAAATGGACGGAACTCGTCCTGATCCTTCGCATCGGTGGGGTGAAACACATCGCTCATAAGACCAGAGCCACCGGCGCCTGACAACGTGGTGGGCAGACCAGGTTCTCCCTCTTCCACGTCTTGGGCGGCCAAGTCGGACTCAAAGGCCGGATCAAATTTGGGCGTCAGGAATGCAAGAAACAAATTCAGCAGGTAGATGAACAGCGCATAGCATACAATGTACCAGCCATGCATAAGAATAATCCGCAACATGAAGAGGAACAACAGCCCCCCCGTGATGCCCCAGCGCTGAATAGGAAACGGCGCCGTGATATCAATCATGTGCTGCAGGCGCATGTTCAAATTCGACACCTTGGCCACGATGTTTTTCGGCGAGAGCATAGGCAAGATCGCTGCAGCCCCCTGCGCTGGGGCACCGATCCCTTGGTCATCGGCACGCATCATACTGCCTGCCTCGTTCGATGCGTGCTGGAAACAAGCTGGTCGCCTGCATGACGCGCCACGCTTGGGCGCCCGCCTCCATTGGATCACGTGGGCTGCCAACACCACCATGTCCTCCTCGCCGTCGTATGCTGGGTGGGAGCCGAGCGAACATGATGCCAACGTACCGCGCGAATCAGCGAGTATAAGTGCCCAAGACATGTGGGAGAAATACATCCAGAAGAGAAGGCCTGCTGCTTTTGATGGCCTCTTGGACGATGACACATGGCATGGAGAGCGTTTTGCCGACTTGGACTACCTGCGTCAGCAGGCAGGCCAGGCGCAGGTCAAGGTAGAGCCTATCAACTCCACGAAGCAAACGTTTGGGACAGCGGAAAAGCGCGAGGCCATGACCTTCGTCCAATTTCTTGACATCGTGCAAGACAAGCGCCGGGGTGGCAAATACTACCTGACGACGCAGTACGAGCAAGAAGAGGAGCAGGGCGAGGACGACGACTGGCCTGTCTTGGATCCGATTCTTCCTTCTCCTGTGCATCTGCTGCAAAAAGATTTCCCACTACATCCACGTATTCTGGGCAACCTGGTTTTGCAGCAATGCAACCTTTGGGTCGGCGGCACCCAAGAACCCAAGTCGTCTGGCTTGCATCACGACTTCCACGATAACTTGTACCTTTTGCTGTCGGGATACAAACGATTCGTCCTCTTTCCGCCCACTGCCTATCCATACCTGCGCTTACGCGGACATGTTGAGCATCTGCACAAGAATGGGCTGTTGGTGTATGAACCGGACAATCGGATTCGAGCTGATGGTCTCGATGAAATCGATGCCGCCCATTGGCGCGTAGCATCTCGCTCGCACCAAAATAGAAAAAAGAGGCGGAATCATACACAGCAAGATGTGCATGGCTCATACGAAGAAGCCAAACAAGCGCTCCAGGAGATAAGGGCCAAATACGACCCTGAAGAGGATGAGGACGACGACGAGGAAGAGGGTGACGACGTGGAAGAAGGCGAAGTCCCTCAGGATCCTGAATCTGACGATGATGCGTGGGAACAAGATGAAGATGAGTACGAGCAGCTATTTGAGAGCGATGAACCTCCGAGCTTTTCGTATATTGCGCCTAGCGTGCTCCACGAACATTTTCGCATTCCGTCCCCCATTCCTGCTCCGAAAGATGTTGACAAAACAATGATTCCACTGCAGGGATGTCCAAAACCCTTGGTGGTAGATTTAAAGCCCGGTCAAATGCTTTATGTTCCCGCAAGCTGGTTCCATGAAGTCACATCGTACGGAAGTCATGGGTCACCTCATATTGCATTTAATTACTGGATGCATCCGCCAGATGGACAGGAAGCCAAGGAGCCGTATGTCGATACAGAAGTTTGGAATACCATTCGGAACCGTGTCATACTACATAACCATAAATAAAAATACTTAGGGAATCTGATGCTTCCTAAGCTTGGACAGCAGCAGTGAATCAGCCTTGCCGATACGACCACCAAGCAAGTCCAACATTTGCTGCCAGAACTTGCCCTGCGACGTGGCTGCATTGACAATATTGAACCAAGGGTCGAGCGTCTGGGTAAATTGACATTCATTGTACCAATTCTTGCCCCTGAACCGATCACGCATGAACCAAAGTACCGAGGGCAAATTGGTAATTTCTGTCGAAGTGTGGCCCATTTCCGCGCCGACATTAGTCACAAATTTGACCTTGGCACCGTTTCGGCACCATGTCTGGGCCGTCTGGTATGCTTCGCCATAGGGCACGACGGCATCAGCTATCGCGTGGAACATAAACACAGGGGCCTTGGGTGTAGGTACATTGTTGCCTCCCAGATGATACTTGCCAAATGCTTTCCTCACGTTTGAATCGACAAAGAACGAAGAACCGCCTTGGAAAAAGTTGTCTGAAATGGTTTCCTGATAAAGAAGGGGAACGAGATTCTCATACATGCACGCATGCCGGGCGACATCATAAGCAGCCTGTCCCCTACTTGTGAGTCCGCGCCGTACCCATTTGAAATCGTTGTCCACAGCCGAAATACCCATAACACTGGCAAAAGCAAAGCCGGCACCAGACGTGCCGTCGATGTAACGAATCCAAGTGAATAAATTCGTGATAGTGCCACCCAGAGACCACCCCACAACATTCAATTCAGACGCATAGCTATCTTGCAAGCTGGCAGCCCATCCATTGGCGAGAGCACCGCCCGAGTAGCCGTATCCAATCACCTTGGCATCGCTGCGCAAATTTGCCCGGTCAAAACTGAGCGTAGCACGAATAGCATCAAGAATGATATGACCTTCAAGTGGACCAGCACTGAAAGCGCTCTCAGGGCCCTCATGATCAGGCACGGTCACAATCCAGCCTTCATGCAACAAGGACGTAATAAACAGAGACTGGTATGAGATGGCCAAATTTTTCACGACATTGTTACCGAGCTTGAACCTTCGACTCGGGGCACACAAAGGAGAAATGGAGTCCTCATATACAGATGCGGAAATAAGCTTGTCACGGTCGTGATTGTCCGGGATCAGCACCGTGGTCACCGATGTGGTCGCGTCACCATCATGGAGCCCTGTTGTACGGTACAAAAGTTGATAGGCAGTCACTCCGAGCTTAAAGAGACCAACAGGCGCCACGTCTACTTTACGCCTAGACAGGATCTCACCTGGCTTAGCATTCTCCCATCCATTAGGGGGGTTGTAGAACCTGTCGTCATCAAAAAATCGACGGTGATGTTCCCAGCGCAGTAAACCAGCAGAATTATAGCCCGCACACACTTGAAAAATGGACACCAGTACCACCACTAAACCAAGGCTGAACCGAGGCGGCAACATGCTTGAAGTGGCCGCTCGCCCCGTTGCTCAAGATGTTGTGGGACGCGTGAGGAATGGAATCTAGCTGGGCATGACGCCCACCCCCGTCGATGCATTATTCACTTGCAGGATAAGCCGCTGATTGGTCTTTCATTGACATCTACCTTAACCTTACGCCACCAATCTTAATCGCATGCCAGCGACTTTTTTTTTTGTTTTTCTCCGAGCAATCCAATCCGAGATTATGTACATTCCCCACTATGCAGCTCGACGCTTTGATCATCAAGACTTAGTAAAATTTCTCTGTTTTATACTCTCTTTGAATACCTCGTCCGTGCGTCCCACTTGGGCGCCCAGCACATTTAGTAGAGAGTTAAATACCTCGATCATACGGGCTCCCAAAATGTCCGGCTCCCATATTGGGTTCAAGTCTGATTTCCATTGACATCCCTTTACAAAGTCGACACCGCTCATCCGGTCACGAATAAATTTGAGCACAAAGGGTGTGTTCATCACCTCAGTAGAGACATGCCCCATACTAATACTTGTATAGTCCTGGAACAAAATGTTCGCACCGTTATTACACCATGTATTGGCTGTTTGATTGGCCCGCTCAAACGGAATGATCTCGTCGTTTCTTGCATGATACATGTAGACAGGTGCTTTGGGCGTATATCTCTCTTCTGTGCCCATGGTGAGTTTATTTAGTAGAGGTGCAATTTTTTCATCGGTCAAGAGGGTGTTGCCGTTGGACACGAACGAATCGAGCGTCATATTTACATTTTGCAATCCCACAACAATACCCATCATGCAATGCTCGCGCGTATACTGAAGCGCATCATTTCCAGCAGGAGTTATCACAGAGCCGATGTAATCATTCACCTCGGGGTACGAGTCGACTAGACCGGCAATACCAGCAACAGAGAACCCCGCAAAAAGTCCACCATTAACGCCTCTGAAAGTTCCAGTGAGATTGGAAGGGGTACCGCCCAGCGCCCAGCCTACCACGTTGAGCTCAGATGCATAAGAGTCATGTAAAGAAGCAGCCCATCCGCCAGCCATAGCTCCTCCAGAGTAGCCAATGCCCACAATGGGGTCATCAGGTTGCAATTTTAGAGTCTCGAAATTCAATGTGGCACGTAATGCATCCAACGACGCGTGTCCATGGATAAAGCTTGATGAAAAAGCTGAGAGAGGACCTTGATGATCAGGCAATGTCAGAATCCAACCATCATTCAGCATCGAAGTCCACATCAACTCCTCCACTGACTGGATCGGATTCACTTCGTTTGGTGCACCCAGCTGAATCTTGTAGCTCGGAGCACAGTCGACAAAGTTACTGTCTTCGTACGGCATAACCATGACCAGCTTGTTTGTCCTGGCATTCTTCGGCACAAGCACAGTTGTAACAGTGAACGAAGGGCTCTTGTCATCTACACCAGAGGTTCGATAAAGAAGCTGATAAGCGCCGTCCAAATTTATTTTTCTCCTTTCAGTGAACCCAGCCTGAATTTTGCGAGAAGCTAATATAGTTCCAGGTTTGGTCTTTTCCCAACCTTCCTTAGGCACATAAAATGAATCTTTTGTGGGCGATACGGGCTTTGGAATATGTCTTCGAACACGCTTCACTTCATAAGCATAAGACGTTAATGTACATATAAGCGCCACAATTAAGAGGAAGCGCATGTACATGGTTATTTGGAGGCTACAGTGCGCGCGACGCGAGCTGTCATAAATCGGTGGCGTAAATAAATGTAGCCGCAAATGGAGGACCTCCATACGTTAGTATTTCGTAATCATCGGTCCCTTGCATTCCCCGTAAATTTTCGCATTAGTTTACGTGAGCCAAGATGAGCAGAAGCTTGGAACGCCGTGGCTCTCAAAGCTTACGATCGATTGAGAAAATGGGAGGAATCAATGCCTAAAAGTGGTATGAGCACCCAACTCTTGTAAGAACAATTTCATGTGCTATGTGGCACAAGCAAAATCAAATAAGAGACTATTTGCATTGTACATAAAGGTGACCCCGGGCGAACACGATCTACGCAGTGTCCGTCTTACACGTGCATCATGAATGCTGCGCTGCAACCCCACAATTGGGGCCATGCCTGTAAAACGCACGCTTATAATGGATGTCGCCCATTAATACGAGAAAGAGAATGTTATATCATGCTTTTTCAGGCATACTTATAATTGTAGATTTGTAAGCAGGGCGGATGGGTAGGCAAGGCGTAAATCTGTCGCTTATGATTCGTGAATTTTCATTGATAGAATCCAAAGAATGCATACCTTGCATGTGATGTGTCTTCACCTGATCCTGTAAATTCCAGTGTGGAGGATATTAGTTGATGTATAAAAACAGCTGAGAACACTTGGGGCGCATCGCTCAGGCTTCCAACTTTGAACGTCTGTTGAGCCTTTCGATATGCGTGCTGCCACTCTCTTTACGCTAGTTTTCCTGTTTGCTGCCTGCCTGACTGTCCTTGCTGGTACACCTCATGGTAAGGCTCTTGACCGTCGTCTCAACTGCTACGACTCGATTCAACAAGCTCCTCACATGTGCCTTGACTTTGTATACGGTTTGATGAAGTGCTTGAAAGATTCGGTGAAAGATAGGGCTCTCTGTGTCGATGACTACTGGAAGTATGTGTCGTCGTTTGACAACTGCGCATACGACTTCTTCAGCTGCCTCATCCCTCCGGGCGTGAAGTGGAGCTAAACTATGACCTCCTCTAGTTTCTTGTTTCCACCAGTATGAATGCAATAAATACCTAGCAATGTGTACTGTTACAATTAGCACTGTAAGTGGAACCGAACTTGGGAATTGTAGGAGTGAATAAGTGAAGGAGGGAACTATATAGACAGGTAAAATCATGATGCAACCACATTAACAACTAAGATCCAGTATGAATTTCATGGCTTCAGAAGTGCTGCAGATAGGTGAAAAAATTCACATGGGCTAATTACTTCTGAGGCGCAAAGCCGAGACGTTTATGGTCGTGATCAAAGACAATAGACGTAGTCTGAAAGAATGGATCTCCCATAATCCAGGTGTCTAACGGAAGGCCGGAGTCCATGCCAACAATCGATAACAGACATTTTGTACCAGCAGTTCCTCGCGCCACATGTTCGCGGCTAAGCTTGAAGTCTGTGCCGCCGTACGTAATAGTGACATTGGGTGTGATATTACAGTCAAAGACACCATAACCCATGCCATCGCTCTCAAGGTAAGAGACGCCAGGTGTTTTTGCAATGACCTTCTTGAGTTGCCTGCGAGAACCAATGATAAATGTGGTACCAGAGTCAATTGCTGTTATGGCTTTCTGACCATTGATCCGGCCACCGACAATGTAAAAGCCCCATATAGGATTGACATCGACCCAAGTCAGCTCATCACAAAACTTGGATGTGTCAATATCTCCAAAATTTAATGTAGAGCCTTTACCTGATTTTAACGTAAACTGGAAAAGGTTCTTCTTTAGCTTATTCTGTTGCTTGAATGCCTCCATAAGCGTTAGATGCTCATCATCGAAGCTCTTTATGCTCGAAAAACTCAGACCAGCGATTGCCTTGTTTTTTTCAAAACTTTGCAAAAAGTTTTTCTTCGAGACACCAATTGAGAGGTTCTTAGCGTGAATTTCACCAACACTGAACGAGTCAATGAAAATACCCCCTTCGGCTTTGGAGCCATCAGCATAGCCCTGCGAGAATGTCTTCTTGGTATCGACTGAAGTATTAGACTTAGCTGGATCATAAGGATCCTTCACAATAATAAAGTCTGCTGAGCCAGTGTCGAAGTGGGCCAAAACACAGGTAGATGGCTTACCAAGACAGATTTCACCGATCCACTGCGTTTCGTCGCTGATGTCCTGCATGTTGATTGAAGTCACATCAGAGCGCTTGCTTATCTTTGGAGTATGCCAAATGTGATCCTTTCCTGTTCTATGCTTGTAGCTCAGAATACCAGATTCATACTTGTGAAGGATAGCTTGGAAAACACCTTTTAGTTTTCTTATATCGTTGATAGGCTCAGGGCCTCCACGACGGTCCACATTGATAACGACTCCTTCGTGGGCTGATACTAGAGTTGTGAGTGCAAACGCTGCTGCAAAAATCTTGATACCGAGTTGCATGATGCCCGCAGGAAAACGACTTAGGCTGAAGCCGCCGATGATTTTTGCTACTTCTCACCCGGAACCATACCCACGTGCACCAGTCTACCAATCCGTACAAGTTTCTGACACGAGTTTGAACGATTATGTAAGTTTTCTAATGCCAAGAGCTATCGGCTGTCAAATGTTCTTCATTTTGGTTATTACGCTGGAAAATCCTCGTAGATTAACACAACATAATCCAGCTAGTTATTCTTGCCGTTGTGCGCTTTGAAAAACAAGTAAACAATGTCTTTAAGGCATAGTGCTTTCATAGTACTTTTTGAAAGAAGCATTAACACGTAAAGTCGACGTGGACGCACTTGTAAGACTGCCCGCGCCGAGTAAATGTCGGCTAAGGCGTGATAAGCTCGCGAGCACACATGACTCTTCTCAAGAACTATTCCACTATTCTAATCTCCGTGTCTAAAATGAGACGCCATGCTATCTTTTTCTAGTAATTCGATGATAATGGCAATGGACTCTGGAGTATAATGCATTCTGTGTGAATTGTGCGATTTTGTGGCACACAATTATGACACCTTCAAATAGTGAAATCAGTCATCGCATTGGTCATTTAGCTGGGATTCCCACAAGAACGCAGCATTGAAACTGCGACGCCAATTACGAGCCTACGTCTAACTAATCAAATTTTCTTCGGAGAAATTTTTAGGATGGTACGATTCTGCAAGGTTGATAGGCTAGACAAAGAATTTATCAACGCGATGGTTTGGCCTCAACAAGTGGAGTAACGTAAGAAATGGTCCGCAAATTAAAGCTGAAGAAACTTAATTTTTTTCCTGCTAACAGCCAGGTGGCTGAAACTTTAAATAGTGGACGACACTATGTCACGCCCTTCACAGAATCATACTTAATCATGTTCAAAGCTTTCATTGTTCTTGCTGCTACTGCAGCCTCGATCGTTGCCGCTTCGGACCGTGTGTCTGTGAAGGGCTACACTGCCGACTCGAAGGGCGCCCTCGACTGCAAGTTCGGTAGCGGTGACATCCTTAAGAAGTGCGTCACCTGCGCGAAGAGCATTACCGAGTGCGCCTCCTCGAACCCCAACAAGACAGAACAGGTGTGTGTTAGCGACATCGCATCGTTCGCCGCTGACTGCGGTGGCTGCGCTGTCGACATCCTCGAGTGCCTCTAAACAAGAAACTAGATATTTGGCAGACGTGGTCTAAGCCTTCACATTGATTGTGAAGTCCACTTTTTCAAGAGTCATGATCAATTTTACGAAGTAATTGTCCATGTCATGATTCAGTTAATGAGAGTTTTGAGCACTGTAGCGAGCTGTGTAGTGCTTTGCCGAGAAGCATACACACAGTGTAGGAATGTTTTCATTTTTTTCTGGCTAAGCTTTTCGACGCTTGTTCGATGTGCTACGCGTTATGTTTCGTAAGTGAACCTACCCCAGTAAGAGAAAATAAGCCTTACATGGCATAAATGGTAACCAATTGGTAGAGATAAGTCTATTTAATAGAGGCGAAGAGATTGGAAACTCGTTGCGGTAATATACAAGTACTTGCAAGACCTCGGCAAGAGATGGAGTAGATTCAGCAATTGGGCTTGATGCGAGAATTTACTCATTACGCCAACATGCTTAGTGATTCGAAGCACTGCGAACCTCGAGCAATCTCATTTGTCTATTCGAAGTATTTGATAAGAAGTCACCAGCTTTTAGAGTGCTGCAAAGGTGCTTTTGCTTCATGCATACCCTCCAATGCAATAAGAAAGAGTCGTTTTCATAAATATCGAGGTACCATATGTCAAGAAGCTTTAGTACATATCATTACAATTCATGCTAATGTAATGCTAATGTCATGTTGCGATTGGTTTAGTCCTAAGCGAATGTAGCGTGAAGTTTAAGATGGAACACAGCTAGCTCAGTTTCATATAATAAGATCATTATCATTATTGCATGCTTGCTTTTTGATTCAGAAGCGCATCGATTGTACACGGATTGGTCTTGACAACAATATATTAGCTGAGCAAGTTGGCTTCTGAGATGCAGCACCTCAGCGATTCACAGCTGCATCTTCAACAATTGCTTAAAAAGGCATTTTTATTCAATGCTTGCTGCAATTGTTTGAATCACGTCCGAAATACTGGCTTGTTCCCAAAAGAATGCCAAAGCAAGCCTTAAATGTAGGAGGAAAAGTGCTTATGCGACTACAAGAGATCCGGCTAAAGTCCCTAGGCGAATATTACTTGGGAAGTCAGTAGAACTAGGGATCAAATTTGAATGTGTCCATATTTAGTCGATTAGGCGTTTGAAACGTACCATCCTCACCGGAATCTGTCATGCCTTTAGCTGACCATATCAATTTACTGTGTGGAGACATGTCGCAACTCTGGGGTACTTTATCGTATCTTATCGATTCATGACGTTCCTGAGAATGTCTTTCGTTCGGCTGATATAATTTGCCAACATATATTTCTACATAATCTGACTGCCTTGAAATAAAAACTGGAAATCCATTGGGTCCAGTTTGCTCCACTCTGAAATCGTTAGATGAAGAAGACCTACGCTTGGGGAGTCTGTCGTTAGTTCAGGAGGTACACACGATTTTCCGTTTAATGCGGCCTGAGCCAGTTGACGTTTTTTATCCTGTTGTTACAAAGATAGATAGACACGTACCTGTAACGCGAGAATTCGTTGCTCGACAGTACCGTCAATGGATAACTTGTAAATATATACATTTTTGGATTGACCGAGTCTGTGTGAGTAGAGAGCCAACATACCGGTGAGCGCGATCAAACGCTTGTTCCTCAATTTGCGGATTCCACCACAAATCACAAAGAATTACGCGGTTACAGGATGTGAGGTTTAACCCGGTGCTGCCAGCTTTGAAGGAAATTAATATAATCTTGATGCCTCCATCATTTCGGATCTTTTGTAGGGCCTCTTCGCGCGCATTCCTTCGCATAGATCCATCGTAGCGCACAAAGTTTCGACCGCAGTCGATCAGAGCGTCTTGAACCAAATCAAGGAAGGAAGTGAACTGACTGAATATGATGGTTTTGTCTCCCTTAGATGTTTTATCAAAGGTATCCAATAAGTTAAGGATCATTTCGAGCTTGGTTGACATGGTTCCACGTATGCCCCAGTTGATACCTTGGTTTTTTTCGCGACTTATTTGGGCCTTACAGCCAGAACAATAACGTGCTTGCTGTTCATGTAATGATACCTGACATCTGTCACAGTTTCGGCTTTGAACCGACAATCCTGACAACATCGAGGCAAGTTCTTCGTCTTCATCTTGCACATTTTCTTCAGCAGTAGGTTCAGATAAATCGTGTGACGGAAGCACTGTTCTTCCAGTGACCAAGGCAGGATGATTGCAAGCTTGTCGTAGGCGCAATAACATAACAAGCGCTCCCATATAATTTATATGAGATTTTTGTGACTTTTTCCAGTGTGTTTGGATCCGGTCTTCTAGTTCACGATAAAAGTCTCGCTCATTCTCCGACGAAAATTCTCGAGAGACAATCTCGATTGATCGCAATGGCAAGTCGAGTACTCGTCGACCTTCGTACGTGGCATCTTTCGTGCGTCGCAGCATGATTGATTTCAAAACGACGCCCAGACGCTGCAATCCCAAATCCACGTAAGTCTGCTTATTGCTTTTTAGAGGGTCATGAATTTTCTCTTCAAAGTGACGGAAGTCATCGAAAGGTGATATACGTAAGAAATGAATGAGACTGAAAATCTCCAATGCATTGTTTTGAACTGGTGTGCCTGAAATACACCAGCGAGTAACCGCGCAACTAGAAAGCTGATAACAGGCTAATGAGCATTTAGCCCGATAATTCTTGATGTTTTGTGCCTCATCTAGAACAATGCGCAGCCAGTACATTTGAAACAAAGGGTATTTGGTGTGGCTTTTGGCTGCCTTGATTCTTGAAGGTGACGAAACATAATCATTGTTGAGCATGTCCCAATCCGAGTCATCAGAGTCGCTCAAGTCATTCGCAGACGCTTCACGCAACTGCTTGTTGGCACGCGTGGAGGGCAGACTGCTTTCTGACTCTGTCGCTTTCAGGTACTGTTCATACTCATTGGCTGCAGTGGCGTAAGATGTAATGACGATATCTGCTTTTTTTAGCTCATCCACATTGGTAGTACGGCGTGGTCCGTGATGAATATAGACGGATAGCTTGTGTCCTGATTTTTCTAGCGCCTCCCGCTGCCATTGCTCCATAACAGCAACAGGAGCAACAATAAGTGTCGTTCTGGTTCGTGAACGAAGTACGCTTTTCCTTGTCAATCCAACGAGATCATCATTCGTGTCCAACTCTTCCTCCTGCTGACCCAAATACAAATCATCTATGCAACTGTGTTGCAGGACAAGTGCGAGAGTTTGTATCGTCTTTCCGAGACCCATATCATCAGCCAAAATACCACCCTTGCCTTTACCTTGCTCACGTTTTTTCATCCATTCAACGCCCTGCACCTGATGAGGCAATAGAGTACATTGCATGCCAGGCACGCGAGACAGATTCATATCAACTTTCTCTGCAACGGAGACAATTCCTTCGAGCATGTCCCTGAGCTGCTTTTCACGTTCGGCCGTTGGAACATGTTTGGAGTCCAAAGGGGTGCCACTCAGCGAACCGGCGGGACTGCCGAATGCAGATGACATGGACTTGTTCGGAGTTTGCGGCCAGCCAGGTGAAGCTGGAAATCCGCGACGCATAAGTGCGGCCTTCGTTGGTGTGCTTAATGAAGTACCAGGGCCCTGAGAAGATTTCTCTGGCGTGCCCACCGGCGTGGGTGCTTTGAATGGCATCATTTTTACACGAGGTTCAGAACGCCATGGTTGTATCACAGGCCGATTTTTGTTTGAATCTGTCGGTGTCGATACTCCTGGTTCAACCTTGTCCTTTTTTTGCTTCGGTGATGGACTTTGGGTCTCAAGCTGCTGCGCCAGCAGTCGCTGGCGCATAGCCTCCATGGTGTAAGATTGCACTTTCACTCTCCCAGCCCAACACCGCGCAACGCGTGTTTGTGGAGGTCTTAGCACTGCCACGTGGATGCTATGTACATAGGGGAGAGGAGGAGCGTGAGCGCTTGATGCCTGCTAGTTTTGCATCGGGGGCATGGTCTTGGAGGACAGGTTGGTACTCACCAAGAGAGCGTAAATCTGCATAAAAAAGAACCTGCTATTAATCAGTGGTAGACGTACCGTGTGAGCCCATCCAGCACGTTCCCCCCAGATAGCTCGAAGTTTATCTGCCACATCCTCATATCGTTTAGAGCGAATGTGGTACCAACGATCGGCAAAGCTGAACACGTGCCGGTCAACCGGTATGCTTGAAGCTTGGTCCAACGACATTAAAAGAATACAGCTGAATATTAGAGGTATGTTCACGTACTCGGCAACTTTGGGTCCAATGCCCGGAAGCGTCATGAGCTCTGACCGAGCATCTTCGTAGGTTTGCGTGCGGAGAGATAGTAAGTGCTTATATACAGCATCATTGATATCTGCAGGTATTGTATCCGATCCGCCTTGCACTTTTTCGCAAAGGGCCTGAGCTGTGCGAGTCAAAAATTTGGCCCGGTACCCGAATCCCAACGCGCGCAACTTCGACTCGACATCAGGTTGCGCGAGTGTCGTAGGGGGAGGAAAAGGTCGATAGTAGATAGTGAGAGGCTTATCAGCCACATCGGAGAAGTCTCGCTTCGTTGGATGAAATGTCGTGCATAATCGCGCACCCTCGGGGTAGGTGTGTGACAGCAGGGGTTCCGAAAAGTGATCGCACAACTTGTGAACCATTTGGCTGATACGAGGTATATTGTTATTTGAGCTGCAAATAAATGCACACAAGCACTCCCAAGGATCTTGGCGCAAAATGGTCATACCATTGAATCGGCTGGCGTGCTTGGCAAAAATGGGGTCTCTTGCACACCACTCTTTGAACCATGCGTCGAGAGGCACGTCCAGGTTAAAATAGTCACGTAACCACAATTCAGTGTCATGCTCTTCTTTTTCTGTAGGATATAAGATGCGATAGAGGAGGGAATTGGTGATGGCATCGTGGCGCAGCAATATAACGCGGTTTGCTAAACACAACGACCATTCTGCCTCGATTTCACCACTCACAGGATCCAGCCACGCGACTTGTCGCCATCTGAATACTTGTCCACATTGATGAGCAATGGTAAGTGGAAGGGCCACCTGGCCAGCATACGAGAGCGGTAGGCGCTGATACCCAGTGGGCACACGTCCCAGACCCATCCACGTTCGAAAGGGGGTCTCACGATGTGGAGTGGCAAGAGCCTGGCTGGCCAGCACAACGATGCAGCCTTAGACCTCCACGTCCAACGGACCATGGCCATGGCAACGGGCCGCGTACCACACATTGTGCATCCCCGGCCCACTGGCCGATACGTGTACGAGTCTTCGTCGGAGGAAGATGATTATGACGGGCGTGCTAGCTACATCCCGATGGATGCGCTTGCATCTGATGATGACTCGGACAGCGAGTGGGACGCGCCTGATCGGGCGACACGGCAGTCGATGGCACATATTCGGCTTGCCAATGAGCTCGATCCTTGGGAGCGCTGGGAAAATGTCTGCGAAAAACGTGTCTGGGAGCGAGTTCGTCGAGCTCGAACGCTGGAACCATTCGTGAGTGCACCAGCGTCTACGTACCAGCAAGATACCAATGTGGATGAAGTACAAAACATGCTGGCTCGTTTCCAAATTCAACAGCGTGCTGTTGAACAAAAAGAGCGCGAGGGATTTGAGAAACGTAATGCGAAGCTATGGGAAGGAATTGAGCTGGCCATTCGTCAGGCTGAGCTGCGTGCTGCTGACGAAGCGAAACAATTAGCTGAAGCGCGCAAGAAGCAAGAAGAAGCAGAGGTCAAGGCCAAGCAAGCGCGTGATGCGGAATTGGCGCGCATCGAGTCAGAGAAGAAAGAGCAAGAAGCGAAAGAGCGCGAAGAAGAGGCCAAAGCGCGTGCCCAAGCTGAGCAGAACGAAAAAGAGCGTGCAGCGAACGTGTACCGAGGCGGGTCGCACGTTTGGGAAACTGCTCAAACTGAATACGCACATTGGCAAGAACGCATGAGATACGTGAAGCAAAATATCTTACCGAGTGTTGCACAGCGTCCGGACTGGCGCAAGCAGTGCTTTGCAGCCAAGCGAGCCATCACGCCCAAGATTGGGCAGCTGACGAATTCTAGCACGGAAATCGCTCGAATTACTGCCGCCATATCAGATGTATTGCAACAGGCGCGTGATGTGCCTGATGCAGATGCTGCGACGTGTCTATACTTTTGGATGCTCAATCATCTAGCTAAATGCTTGATTCGACAGGCCGAGCAAGAAGTGGCTGCGCGCCAGCAGACCGCTTTTCCTCTTGCACGTCTGATTATGGGACTGCAGCTACGAGGCCATGCTGCTGTGGGAGACGTCTTGATGGCTCGGCTCGTGAAAAAGTGTCCGTGGGTCTTGGCGTATCTGCCGAATCGTGGCGAAGAAGATGATGCGTCGTACCGTAAACGACTTGGATTCAAAACAGCGGATGAACCTGTGCAAATGTACTCAGCGCGTATCGCCGGTATCTCTGCTTTGTATTTTGCATGTCTTCAAACGAATCTTGATTCGGTGGCCGCATGTGTGACGCTAGCCCCTGGGGTCTCTTTAAGCGATGCCGCGCAACATATACCCGATGCTTTGCGCCCCGGGCGACTCTGGACATGGCAAATTCGATCGATGACGCCTCCTGTTGCGGAGCAGAGACTAATCATGCCTTTGTGGTGCACATTTTTGGAGATGGCCGGCCCTGTTGTTTTGCAGCGCTATAAAAAGCAGCAAGCCAAATTATTAACCCTCCTTCTCCAGGAGGGCCTCCAAAAAAACCGGCTCGGTGAACAGGAAGCAGACGACACACAAAAAGCGGCGCGCGTTCGACTCACCCTCCTTCTGGAGACATGGTTGGCGAAGCAAACTTTTGGCGAGCATGTTTCCCCCGGTCGAGATATGGATACGTAGGAACCGATTATGTACTATAGAAACCATGAAAATACAATATGAATACATGTCATCATGAAACAGGTCGGGGACTGTTGGCTTCGGCAGCAGGTAAAATGGTCAAGAGGATTCGAGCCACGAGGAAGGGCGAGCCTGGCTCAGGCATGTTACGCCTCGATACGCCGCTTTCCGCCAGAATTTGGCTTCCGTTCGCCAACAAAATATGAATGGGGAGTTGGAGAGGCAGCCGCAGCTCACTGGGCCAGCTTTCAGGAACCGTACCAGTCAGTTCCTGCGACGCGGCTTGCCACTCGAGCCACTCGAGCCATGACGGCCAAGTACCGTGAAGGTCAGGACGTGTAGGCGCGTACAATTGTACGGTATACTGGGCAGGTGATGAAGCCTCATGAATGGCGTCGGCCAAGTGGCGAGGGAAAGATGCGTCCGATGTAAGAAGAGGCAATGAGACTAATTGTCCAGGTCGACAGCTCGCTAATTGCAGACGCGGGGGTTTGGCAGATGTGAAGGTAACAGAGCGCGCGCGAGCCATATGAAGCGAAGCCAGTGTGCTGGATCGTGGTGGCTGGCTCCAAACCTCGGCCGTTTCGGCATTCCCTTCATCTACACCGCTTTCATCATCTTCCATGATCGAATACATGCCGCCTTCGGTCGTAAGGTAGTCGTGCAGATGGTCAGTGGACTCTGATTCGGCCACAGGTGATTCAGATGGCCTGCCTTGGAATAGTATAGTGCCGTCAGGGTATTCGTCATAATCCGCGAATGGATCCTGTACTGGCTCGTCCGCATCATCATAGATGCCAGCCGACTCCAGTTGCTCAGGCTCTAAAGTCAGACTCCGTCGTTCAAAGGCACCGGTTTCGAGGCGTGGCGTGTAGGAGGGAACATGTTTTGTCTCACGCACCTGCATGGGCTGTGTTGGAAGTTCTGAGAATGTATCGAGTGGCGACATTTGACCGAGTCTCACAGGGACGGAGAGCTGAGGCGGATCGCCCAATCCTGGAACGATAGGCGAGCGCACAACAGATGTCGCAATGGGTGCCAGTTGCGGTGCGCTTTCGAATGCGGATGAATCCAGGGGGGGTGACATGGTCGGCGACTTTGTGCTCGATGAGGTAGATTTGGCGCGCTTGATGGTATATGCACGCTCTGCGGTCTTCAAACGCTCAGAGGAGCCCGTGGGCACACGACCAGACCCTACTTCTTTGCCAGAGACTTGTGAGCCCTGAGTACTGGCCGAGGCCGCCGACGTCCGTTTAGACGGTGGTGTGGGTTTGTCATACCACAAGTTCTCCTCCCAACTCTCTTGAGACTGCTTACTGATCGATGCCGGGATCTCCATAGGATTGAGCTTCGTATGGGTATCGGGATCTGATCCAAAAGGTGCATTCCTAGCTTGTGACGGGAACGCACTGGGGGATGATCCGGATCTACCGGTGCCAGTAGAGTCTTCTTCCATCAGCGGTGCATTGCTCGAAGTAGATTTATACTGAACCAGGGCTTGAGACAGTGACACATCTTGTGGTGGTTGCATAGAAGTGCGGCTTGCTTCGCCTTTGCCTGTCCGTAAGGTGGTAGAAGTGGGGCCCCGTGGCATGCTAGACATGGAAGGCTGACGAATAGGCCCCGGTGATGGCGACGTGTCTTCTTCTTGGTAAGCGAAAGAGTCCATGTTTCTTTGCTCTTTGGACGATGTTGCCCAAATTTGGGTAAATGAGGGGGGTTGCCACGTCGACTGGGCAAGGAATGGCGTCACAACGATGGAATTATCCTCGCGTTGCCATTCGGGCTCTTGATACGGCAAGTCCTGAGTGACACCTCGATGCCCGGATGTGGGTGAAGAGTCTTGTCTCGACGATGCCACTTCGGGCTCCTGTGTGGATGCGTACGGCTGCTCTGTAGGCGATATGTGAGCCGTCTCATAAGTGCTGCGCGGCGAATGTAAAGGTGCTGCACCGGCACCAGCTACACCAGCAGTGGCACCAGCGGCCATTCCTCCTCCAGCACCCCCTGACATACTGGCTGCCTCTGGGACGTTGGGCATGTGAGAATCTGCGCCAAAACCAGCTAGATTCGTAGGTTGCGATGAGAGATTAGCTTCATTGTTCGATGGAATTTCAAACAAGCCTGCATGATCCCCTAAAGTCGACGCTGGCGTGCTTGGGTCCGTGACTTTTGTCTTCTCAGAGCGTTTCCAAGCCCAATATCCACTCGCTCCTAGCAAAGCTAACAGCGCTGCACCCAGAATCGAGCCAGCAATGGCACCTTTTTCTCCTCCTGACAAGCCGGAATGATGTTGAGCTGGCTCTGTATGGTTCATATGCGTCTTGTTGTGGACTGATAGCTGGAATGTTTTTGAAACAGGTGATATGGGAGCATTTTTCACAGGGCTCGTAGCTGACACATGTACAGTGACGTTTTGCTCTTGATCAGGCGCTTGACCCACGAGTGAAGACGATTTTTCATCATAGTGGATCCAGCTGGGAGAGGCGCGTCGCATTAGTTTGTGCCTGAGCTGAGAGTGATAAAAGTGCATCGATCGACGAAGCATGCTCGATTCAAAGGTGACATTCACGCCCGACTTGGGATCATTCATGTACTTCTCAAGTGAAATTTGGAAGTCTTTTCCAGTCTGTACAGTTACATTTGGGAGCACCTGCTGTTTAAATGGGGAAGGGAACACATCTAATGTAACATTGACATCAATGTCGAAGGCCTTAGGATGTGACACGTGCAGCTGAAATGAAGTCTGCTGTGCCTGGGTATGATCCTTTAATGCAGGCGCCTTTCCGACTAAATTATGCGAATCCTGATCCAGCTCGAGCCATTTGGGCGCGTGAGCATCTAGCTTAAACCTGAAATCTTGCGGGCTTTGTGAAAATCCGTCGAGCAAAAATAAATTCGGAGATATATGGTACTGAAATGCTTCACCCTCGGTTAGGTTGCCCACTGGCAATGCCGCTGCGGTGTTGTTTAGTGTCACAAAACCTTGACCCAGCAAAAGGGAGAATGTACTGGACGGCCCGCCTGCATTCTTGCGATTAGAGGCAATCAACTCGATATCGAACAATGTGCCATTCTTGCCAGCCTCGGTGGGTGCAATACCTGAAAAGGTAATCTCATCAGGACTGAACCTGAGCCAGTCAGGTAGCGGTTTGCCACCCACGAGATGTGATGAATAATAGACACGATCGTTATCAGGTAACAAGTACGTGTCTCCCAAGAATCCAATACTAAACGACCATCCCAATGGCATATGGAGGACTTTATTGGCTAACATATTTCCTGATCCCATCGATGCTGCCTGGGGAAGTTGTTCTTGCAAAGGGACGCTTAATTTGGGCGGGGGTGCTGAGATGGTAGTAAGTTGAAATGTTGAAGATGCTTCAGTGTCACCATCACGAGCCGTAACTGTCACATCTTCGACAGCGTCATTTTTGCCCTGAAGTGAAGGATCTCCAGTGATGCTACGCTTTTCTGCATCGAAATGGGCCCAGTCAGGGAGACCTCTGATCTCATACGTAAGATCGTCAGACTGATCTGTGCTAAATGTTTCCGATGAGAATTGCCAATGATACTTGTAATCTGCATGGGCAAGAGGTGGAAGCTGATCGGCCAGCTCTAGATCCACTCGAACATCTGCAAACACATAATTATGGTGCACAAGCACGAACAAGAATGAAATCGTAGCTGCTAGCACTTGAAACTTCCGAGAGAGTGTTTCACGGTGCATAGCGAGTCGCGAAAAAAAAACTGGCACTTTGGAGAGTTCAAAGTGTCTAGAAGTGTTCGCGGTACAAAATCCGTGTTACGTCTGATTCGCCGCAGAGATGGTCACGACCAGCGATGTTGTGAGCAGGAAATGAGGTCCAGCCTCAAATATCAACAATGTAGGTAGCTAGGATGATATTGTGAGCCTCATCGCTTGCATCCTGTCTAGAATCTTGGGTAGAGTTTCATCCATTTCAGCCCTGCAGATCATCCCCCTTACGACTCAAAGTAGCGAATTATGACCTGAATACGTGTTGGTCGAATGTCCACTCGGCGAAAAAAATCTCAGTGCAACCTCCACTTGATAAGATGAGCTGGGGACAGGCTTGGCGCAAGCATGCACCATGCGGAGGGTATGATAGAGCGACTTTGACCGAGAAGAAAGCTGCTCCGTCCAAGACCTTGCATAGTGGGAATATAGTAGGGAGGATCTTCAAGTTGTATAAGGTCAAATACCCATACTATGGAATCTCCCAAAGAGAGACGTACCTTATGGTAACAGAAGCACAGAGTATGAGGCTTGACGATAACGCTGCCGACGCGTTATGGCGAACCTAGCTTTACAGTCGCACACTAGAGATCAGTCGCAAAGCCTGGGGGACCTAGGTGTGGCAGTTCAGTTAGACTGGCCTACTAGGCTCGGAACGTGTTACATAACACCTTGGGTGAAAGGAGTGCATGTCAGCCGGCAATCCCCACGGACGCCTATACCATGTCGACACGACAGTACAAATCTCTGGGCGAAGAGCTCTGGCGCCAAAACCCAAGCAAAGTGGTATGTGGTGCATTGTACTTACTCGTAGAATAGTGAGCTTTTTTCCCTCTCGTATGGTGCCTTGGTGGTCCAATTAGTGAAGGACTACGAGGATTATGCGCAGGTCAATGTGCAGTTGGAAAAAATGTATGTGTGCGCAGCCTAACAGCCAGGGGCTATAATATTGGAACGAGACTTATCGAAGACTTCTTAGCGCGCTCAAATCTTCCTCGATGCACGGATGTGCGAGAAATGGCTGAGGTGGTAAGCAAAGTCGGGTTTAAAATGTTTCTGAACATCACGCCCGCGGTGTCTTTCCAAAATATGAGCTCAGGTGCATCTCCAGCTTACACGGAAGCATCAATGCAAAAATCAAAAGCATCGACAGAATCAGCTGTCGCTTCGGAAACTCGCGCCGCGCCGCAAGAGTTTACTTTGCAATTCGCCGAAAACCCCCTGGCCGAGTTTGTGGAACTGCCTGAAGACGCGCTACAGGGTGGTCTTTGGTACTCGAATGTTTTGACGGGTGTGTTACGTGGTGCACTTGAGATGGTGCAGATCCAAGCAGAATGCACATTTGTGACTGATGCACTACGTGGTGACGAGACTACAGAAATTCGCGTCAAGTTGATTCGATTCCTGGACGAGGGAGCACCACCAGCTGATGATTGACGTACATGCAATAAGTTTATTAGCCAATGAATCGAGATCGCTCTAATCATTCACATATTTGATGGATACAGATGTGTGGCAGGATCGAGCATAGACTCTTTGATTGTGCGGGGCGAGACAAAGCGGAAGAAGATATTCATACTGCCAGCCTTGTCATTCGTGCCTGAGGCGCGGCCGCCACCAAAAGGCTGCTGGCCTACCACAGCGCCAGTGCACTTGTCATTGTAGTACATCATACCAGACGCATTACGCAGGAGGTTGCTAATATGAAGAAGGGCATGGCGGTCGGAGGCAAAGATCGAGCCAGTCAGTGCATATTCCGTCGTCGAATCCACCAAGGCGCACGTTTCATCGACCTCGTCGTCAGGGTAAGCGAACACCGTGATCACTGGACCAAAGATTTCCTTGACCATTGTCACTGAACGAGGATCATTCGTCTCGATAATGGTTGGCTGCACATAGTAACCCTTGGTGTCATCGCCGTAGCCACCAACAAGCACGTTGCCGCCCTCTGCCTTGGCCTCCTCAATCAAGCCCATGATCTTGTCGAATGAGTGCTTGGCAATCACGGGACCGACGAAGTTCTTGAAGTCCTGCACGGGGCCTACATTCAATGACATGGTACGCTCGATAAGCTTTTCCTTCAAGCCACCATGCCACATGGACTTGGGCACATACAAGCGAGAGAGGGCACTGCATTTCTGACCCTGGTACTCGAATGCGGCACGAATGCACTGAGTCACCACCACATCTTGATTGGCAGACTTGTGCACGAAGTGGAAGTTTTTACCACCGGTCTCACCGACGATACGTGGGTATCCACGGTACACATCCAGATTGGACGAAATTTGCTTCCACAGAGCCTTGAACACAAACGTCGAGCCCGTGAAATGGAGTCCACCAAAGTCGCGGTGATCCATTGCGGCTTTGGCAATAGGCTCAGCTGGCCCAGGAACGAATTGGATTACACCTGGGGGTACGCCAGCTTCTTCTAAAATCTTGTACACCAGGTAGTTAGAGTAGATGGCCATTGGCGAGGGCTTCCACACCACCACATTGCCCACCATGGCAGGAGTCATGACCAGGTTACCAGCAATGGCGGTAAAATTGAAAGGGGAGATCGCCAGAACGAATCCTTCAAGCGGTCGGTACTCTGTTCGGTTCCATACGCCGGGAGAATTACGAGGAGGCTGGATTTGGTACATGTCATCCACGTATTTGACGCCAAAGCGCAGGAAGTCACAGATCTCTGCACCAGCATCGATCTCAGCTTGCCAAACATTCTTGCCTTGACCCACCATTGTTGCAGCTAAGAGCTGGTAGCGGTACTTGTGAGCAATGAGATCAGCCGCCTTCATGCTGATAGCTGCGCGTTCGCTCCAAGGCATGTTCATCCATTGCTTCTTGGCCTTCAGGGCACCCTCGATGGCGGTGTTTACCATGCGCTCATCAGCTTCGTGGTAGTAGCATACAACCCGCGCGTGATCACCAGGGTTTACCTGCTTCGCTAGCTTACCGCTCCTGAACTCTTGGCCATCAATGATAACCGGAATCTCGAAAGGCTTGCAGGCAAGCAACTCATCCACAGCTTTTTGAAGCTCCTGACGGTCCTTAGAGTTCGGTTCGTAATTTCGCATTGGTTCATTGTCTATAGTAGGGAGCTTGTACACACCCAGTGTTGGAGCCGCAGACATGCTGGTTGCTTGGCAGTACGAGAGCTTCTTTCACGCGTAAGCGGGCCGCCCTCTTTCACACGAGGACTGCAGCCGTCAAATCGGGAAGCCCCGCCACAAGCCTGCGGGGAAAGGGTATTAGTAAAGGGCTAGATGAATGGCGTGGCTCCGTGCCATGGATCAGCAACGACGCAGGGTCTTGAAATTGAGAACAACCGAACATTGTTGATTTACGTAGGATAACACATATGGTGAAATATTAGCACACCACCACGTCATTATCAAGAAATGCTAGAGGAGAATGATAATATTAAGAGGCATGAGAAAAAGTAGTTACGACCCTTGCATGATCAAAGCAAAGGGCGCAGCACAGAATGTTATCTTGCATTTTTGACTCCGTCTTTAGCTTCATCATGCACAAAAAAAGCCGGTTCTGATGCAGTGTCTCCCAATTCTGATACCATTGTTGAAGTCATTGGTTGGCTACTAGTCGATGCGCTTGATGTAAGAGATGATGCACCGGACGACAATGAATATTTACACAACGAGTAAGCACTGTCACATCGTGAAAGATCAAGCGAAAGTAACGATGATGCATTCTTGCGCTTGCGAGAATATACAGGATTATTTCGCAGATCGGGGTAACTCACGAAAGGAAAGGAGCCACTTGCCTTAGGCATGTACAATGGATCTAGAATATAAGTTGATGTCAAAGAATGTATAGGCTGATTGAGATGAGGAATCGATTTTGCACTTGAAGACGCTGAGGTAGAATCATCGATAGATGAATCATGATGGTGTGATGCACGTTTGTCCCACTTCCAGAGAGGTTGGACAGTTGCCTGATTTTCTAGGGCACCTGGTCCGAGGACAGGTGTCTGATCTTTCATGGATGAAACCGAGCTTAGTGCATCCGACGGTGACATGTTTTTAGGCCAGCTGACGACTCTTTGGGGAATATCAGAAAATCCATCGCTCGAGAATTCTTGCGACGCATCATCATTGAATTTCGTAGATGGATTGACAGCATTCGACAATGCGCCAAACTTTTTTGGGGGTTTATCTACCATTTGATGGCTGCACATTGATGTATCCAGTGAATCTCGGACATTGTGATCAAATGAGATCTGGGATGTAGCTTCCCCATTGGGTCGTGAAAGAGGCGCGTGAGACATCAGCGCTTTGTCATAATTGTCTTCTCTCGATGTCGCAGGATCAGCAACGCGCGTGTACTCCATGTTTTCTCGATTGTCATAGCTCGAGATGTCATGGGATAATTTTTTGTTCTTTCTGTGACTTTTCTTGCTCGTAGCTGAGAAAAAGTGGGTCCGGTAGTGTTGTAAGCTATTGTCGTAACGGGAAAAGTGTGCATCACAGCCAGGATAAGTACAGCTGTACGGTTTTTCTCCCGTGTGAATCCGATTATGCCTCGATAGATGACCACTTGTTGAAAAAGTTTTCTCGCAATCAGGGAAGAGACATGGGTATCGTCGCTTACCATCAACGTTGATGCTGTACCTAGGCTCTTTGGTTGAGTACCTGCGTTTTTTCGTGTCATTCGCATTGTCTGTGACCTGTGTCTCTTCATCCTCGCCGATGTGCTGATCATCAGATGTAGTCACCGAGATGCCGCCTGCACCTTGTCCCTGCTGTGAACTGAATGGAGTAATCTGTACATCAAGACGCTGGTTTCCTTGATATCGTTTTATTGCAGGGTCAACATTGGAGTCGTGCAATGCCCCTGTTCCCATGCAGTGTGTCGCAGACTTTTCGCAGGGTGCGTTCACGGTTTAACGGCGCTTATACCTTAAAATTACTTGGGCGAATCGCCTAGAAGAGCGCGACGTATTTGGGGCACGATACTGAAAGAATACCTCGTATCTTATTGTAAATACGGGTCCCTACGAGGAATCCTTACGTCACGGTGGTTCAATCCGCGGCTAGCTTTCCGCGCGGGGTCTTCTGAAAATGCCATTGTGCACATACCACGCCTACTCCACGCATTCACCTCGATCGCAGCATTCAAGGGCCCTAGTTCAGGCCTGCTTTAGGGTGCTAGGCAGAATTCTTCATGCAATGCCCAAGTAAGCAAAAGTCTGTGAAACGTGTAGAAAGCCAGTCTGTTCGCACCAGCCGTGATTATTTGCTGGTTCGCAAGCGCGACATTATAAATCACTCAATTAGGCACCGCGACTACGTTCCTCGAAAGGGCGTAATGGGAAATAACATGATCAACCCAAGCCCCAAAAACTTGCCCATCAAGGAAAGTAGATGTTGCATGTGTGTGATTGGTTGAAGCAAAATCACGCAGCGAGTCATGACAAGCATGGGGTCAAGTCGGCGCCGTGGCTCACATGGACATTGTGCTCAGAGGAGTCCCACCCGCACTCCTCGAGCAGGACGGGTGCCCACATGGCACGCAGGAGCAGCTCACTTGATCTAGGACAGTAAAAAGTGCTGGTTAAGTCTTCTTACATACTGTATGGAGGAGGCCGCTACATCTGGACTCATTACGCCATGTGTAGCGCGGTGTCATGCGGTTGTGGAGACGCGGTGTCGTGCCGCTTGGAAGCTTCGCGACGGGCCATACGCTCGCGTTTTTCACGTTTGGTCACTTTCCGGGGCGTGCTACTAGTATGATAGCCATGATCAGACGGAGCAGTGTCGCCCAAAGCTGAAATAGGACTTGTGGCATCAGCATTGTTCGATGATTTATTTCGTTCACGGTGTTTGACAGGTCTTAAAACTGGAGAAATAAGGAACTTTCCACCAACAACCGCGTGCTCACCAAACTTATTACTCAGTCGTTGGAGACGGTACTTTTCATGACGACCTTTGTCTGGCCGATTTGCGGGATCAGATATGACATGGTCGGCTAGTGTTCGATGAAGGGGCGATGCCGATGGGCTGCCAGGATCATCGAGCAAACTCACACTACGCCGGAAGGGCGTCCGCCCATAATGCAAAATACCGTTCGCAGGGGAGCGCGAACTACCCAGTGCTTGCCTTGGATCGCTCAGCGCTTGCGTTAATAAAAATGTGCCACCAGGGCGTTGATGAGTCAAGTATGCATTCGATATGGGCGGCACACTAGAAGGTGTGCCATTCTCTTGTGCGCTCCGAAATGCCCCCATAGGAATCCGAGTCCATCGGGCGATAGCTCGATCGTACGTTCCATTCTGTGAGGATTTTGACCGACGAGGCTCTTGTCGCGACTTGGACGTGGAATCATCAATGCTGGAGTCATCGCTAGAGCCTGGATAAAGCAGTCCCTCATCAAGTACGTCACCGATGTCCATGATATCGGTGGGACGTTGAGGCTGAGCTTCAGGCGAAGAGTCAAGTCCATCATTGGATTGCTCGAGACGAGGCTGAACACTCTTAAATAAGCTTGAATCAGATATATCACGGTGCTTGCGCTTTCTCAAGGACAGAGGACCATTGTTTTGCGCATGATCTAGAGATTCACGATTCGATTGCTGACGAGATCTTTTCTGGCGAAGACCTCGCTGCATATTATGCAAAGTGCTGAACGGAGAAGGAGTACGATGTGAGCCATCAATCACAGCGCGGTGTATAGACTTGGAGTAGGCGGGCATGAATTGACCCATGACTGGTTTGGGCGGTTCGGATAAGGTGGGATGAGATTCTTTTGAAAGCGACACATGAGCTGCTGCTTTTTCGCTCGAGCCCTCGTCCTCTGATGTTTGTGATTGATCAACACCTTGATCAATGGATTCATTATGCAAAGACAATGCATTTGACAAAGAGCTTGGCCCATTTCGGAGAGGTGTGTTACAGACTGCTGAAGATCTTGGTGCTGGAGACGACACACGAGGCGAGGAGTGTCGCGAGCGAGCAGCAATTTCGCGGGCACGACGAGCATTACGTCCCCCGCGAGGAGCAATAGAACCCACAAGAAGCCTGGGGTACGGCATGTCGGAGTCAGGCAGTTCATCCGTGGTATCACCATCATCAGCGCCAGACGCATCAAACTCTGATGCCGGCGGTTCATGAGCATGGGAGCGAATGCCAACCTTAGCCGAGTCACCAAGAAACATCTCATCATCAGAGCTTTGCTCGTCACTCTCGCCTTCGAACTCGAATTCACCATCCGATCCGAAAACAGCTTCACCATCTCCTGCGCGTGCGTAGATAAGACGACCGTCCAGATCTTCAATGACAAGGAGGGGGATGGCATTTTTCAAAGCTTTTTCGTCCAATTCCTCCTTATTTGTCATATCCTGCTGAGAACGATGTCCATCCATATCTTGAGCCGCTCCCACATGCGCAATCAGGGGTACCGATAGTGATTCCACGTCACTGATAGTGGAGCTCCCATCGTCTAACGATGTAATATCTTCATCCGTCGTGAGAGCATCCTCGTCGTCACCATCCTCATGAGATCCAGGACGATCCGTTTCATCTGATGAACCATAAAAGTCGGAGAAGAGAGGCTCCGGTGTGGATGCGAAGCCACGTTGTGGCTTGAACAATTCGTTCGTCACGATGTCGTCATCATCAGTCCAACCGTCGGCTTTTGCGAAAGAATCCCAAAAATCGTCTTCATTCTCAAAAACGTCAGGCTGTGCCGTTGAGTTCTTGTTGACATCTTTCCTAACAGTATTATTCTGCCGCTTGGTTTCATCTTCAATCATGTACTGCTCCTCATTGAAAAGATAGGTATCATCACCAGAGTCATCAGACCCAATAAGTGATTCGTCCTCCCTGGCTGCTTCAATTTTTCTCGCCATATCAGAGTCGTCAGATTCTGTAGCTTGCGACGATGCAGCGCTGGACTGTGTTCGGGCATTATAATCGTCAGCAGAAACGACTTCCCCGAGATCGCTATTGTTATCTTCATCATTTTCATTAGCTGATGTATATCCTGTTGATTCATGGCTCACGAGAGCAGAGTCACGCGGCCGGTGAGAAATCATGTCGGGATTTGGTGGCGATGCCGCCAAAGTAGATACTGCAGAATTTGTGGGCATAGTTGCAGTATAAGAGTATTCTGTGCATCTGTTAGACATTTTTGAGCTTTAAACATACTTTCAAGTACTCTTTGGCAGAACAATAAGTCAGGCTCGTTTCAAAGTGTAAATACCGAGTGCTCCAGCTCAGAGACTTGAAAAGGAATGAAAGTAATATGATTCTTATTTGAGAATGAAGCAGGTATAAATGTGAGTGAGGTATTCTTATAAGTTTCTTTGGACCTAAAAAAGTTAGAATACCGATACTGCATGATTTCAGGTCTCACGACGTGCAGCAAGAGACACTCGACCGGAGAGCGAAGGCGATGTCGTCTAAGCACTAAAAATCTGATACTTGAGATGCAAACAACGCAGTGTGTCTGTTCAGCACACAGATAGACACCTTCAGCGGAGCTCAGGCTGACTTCGCTTGTTTGCTAACAACGACTCGGGCTGATAATGCAACCAAGTTGTTGCGTAGAGGCTTGCAAAACGTCGTTGCTCGGCAGTGGGCATTTTCGCGGTTCCTTGGACAAACCACCCAACCATCCACACAGAAATCAAAAACAGCCCAATCATATAGACGGATGGCTTCAAAAAATCATGGGCGCAGAATCCATAGGTCCAAGCTGTTAAGGAAAAAAGTGATTAGATAATCTGACGACAATTTTTTTTCTGTAGCTCGCCAGTCCCAAGCTCGATACCTTCAACGGCATCGATTTAGCCTCATGTCGGCGACGTTGAAGGCGTCTATCGCGCCTGTGCCAACCGCCAATGACTTCTTGGATATCGTTCTGTCCAAGACTCAACGGAAAACTCCTACCGTGATCCACCCAGGATATAAAATTACTCGTATCCGCGCATTTTATATGCGGAAAGTCATGTTTACGAAGGATGCATTCACGGAGAAGCTCCAGGCCATTTTGACTGAGTTCCCTGTATTAGAGGTATGTTGCATTTTTATCTTGCTAATAGCTAGAATATGCACCCCTTCACTTCGTCATTGATGAAGTATGTATTGTTAATGACTAACATCTAGTGTCTTGTACGATAAGAATCACTATAAGCTGGCTTTGGGTCAAATCAATACTGCAAGGCACCTCATTGAGCAGGTAGCCAAGGACTATGTGCGGCTTATAAAATTCGGTGACAGTCTTTTTCGCTGCAAGCAGCTGAAACGAGCTGCATTGGGACGAATGGCTACGATTATGCGCCGAAACAAGGACCCACTTGCCTACCTAGAACAGGTCCGACAGCATATCTCGCGTCTGCCTGCGATTGATCCTAACACGCGCACGCTAGTTGTGTGTGGTTATCCTAATGTGGGCAAGTCTAGTTTCTTGAACAAAGTGACTCGCGCAGATGTCGACGTGCAGCCTTACGCTTTTACGACCAAGTCGCTCTTCGTTGGTCATATGGACTATAAGTACCTGCGTTGGCAAGTAATCGACACGCCTGGTATTCTTGACCACCCATTAGAGGAAATGAACACGATCGAAATGCAAGCCATCACAGCGCTGGCCCATCTTCGTTCTGCCGTCTTATACTTCATGGACCTATCTGAGCAATGTGGCTATTCTGTGGAGGCCCAGGTACTCCTTTTTAACAGCATTAAACCGCTGTTTAACAACAAGCCTACCTTTCTCGTGATTAACAAAATTGATGCTGCCAAACTAGAAGATCTGGACGAAGACAAGGCAAATCTGGTGCGCAGTGTGATTGAAGAGTCTCATGGAAAAATAAAGATGATCGAGATTAGTACATTTACTGACCACGGTATCATGGACTTGAAGCAGCAAGCCTGTGATGCATTGCTTTCGTCCCGCGTGGATACCAAGATTCGCGGCCCCAAGGCGGACTCGATCCTGAACCGTCTTCATGTGGCAACACCTCTTAAACGCGACGATATTGAGCGTGCGCCTTTTATTCCAGAGTCTGTCCGTGACGGCACTAGGAAGAAGTACGACCCTGAAGATCCTGAACGCCGCATCACTGAACGTGATATTCAGGAGAGTCACGGTGGCGCTGGTGTGCACAACATTGACATGAAGAAGAATTACATTCTGGCAAACGATGAATGGAAATACGATAAGATCCCTGAAATCTACGAAGGCAAGAATGTGGCCGACTTCATTGACCCAGATATTCTTACTTCGCTCGAGAAGCTGGAACGCGAAGAAGAAAAGTTGGAAGCTGATGGCTTCTACGAGGAAAGTGATGAAGAACTCGACGATGAGGATGCTGAAATTCGCAAGGTTGCCCAAGCTATTCAGCAGCGCAAGGACAAGGCCAAGTCTCTAGCACAGGCTAAAAAGGCGCTGCAGACTCGTCCCCAGATACCTCGCAAGCTGCAGCACCGTTCCTTGTCTCAGATGACCGAAAATATGCGCGCTGCTGGCATCGATCCCAGCAATATAGAAATGCGCGCAGAGATTCTTGCTAAGGCCAAGGGTCTCATCGGAAAGCGCAAAACCCGTGATACGCAAAATGAAGACGCAAGTATGGATGAAGATGACGATGGTGAAGCAGAAAATGATGAGACGATGTCCGTCGATGATACACCAGAGCCGGCTTCCTCGCGCAAAAAGATTCGCGCTGCCCCGACAAAGCAAAGCGTGTCACTTACGCGCGGCAAAACTTCAACCACTGCTACAACGAATAAGTCGGGTGGTGCTATTTCTGCACGTGCAGGTGCAGCTCGTATTGCTGCCCGCAATCGTCAGGCTGAGGGCCTTCGAAGCAAGGCCCAAGAACATAAGGCTCGTGAGCTGCACAGTATGGCTATTCGCGATCGTAATCGTGAGGCTCGTGCCGGCGAGTCTGACCGTCGTATTCAGGCAAGCAAGCCCAAGTGGCTTTACACTGGTAAGCGCGGTCTTGGCACATCACGTAGCCGTTAGTTTCGTAAGTAGATGTATCCTATTCGAAACACGCGTTGTGTTCACATATGCTGCCCACAGAAACGATGTGGCGAGGAGCTATAAAAAACACGGGAAGTTATTTCAGAATTTTTCTCGTGGGAGACTGACATAGGGTAGGCCCAGCGTTCCCATAAAGTTTGGTATGCAGACGTGTCACGTCATTCTCCAGCGTACAATCCACTCTAAAAGAAGAATCGTCATCACGAAGGCCATATACGTTGGCAACTCATCGAAAAGCTTACAAGGCCCTATTTTTGTCGTTCATGCGAACGAATTATCCTTCCTCAGTATATCAATCGTTGGATATGTCTTGACAACCCCATGCTTAAGCCGACTTTATGGCGTTTATAGGGAAAATTTAAAGGACCTTGAGCTTTTCATTTTACTACGTGTCCGTTGTAACATGCCGGGAAATCCTACGATGCTTCCGGAGCGGGTCGCTATACTTCTGTCAGCTGACCATAGTAGCGGGATTGTCTGCTTGTGGCGCCAATTGTAGGCTCCATGACCATGTCTGATTTAATGATGCCTCGGCCGTTACCCCAGTCTCAATAGCTGTGCGAGTCTCCTTGCTTCCGTAAAGCCGCCTTGCGGCCTGTGCCAGGGCCTCTGCATTCCTATGCAGCCCCTTTTCATTTGGTGATCACGCCAATCTACTTGTACGAATGAGATGGGACAAAAGACGCAAGGTCGCATTGTGTAACTTTAGAATCCACCAATACAAATTCGAGTTGCGACATCCCGCATGTCTACGCAAGGTCCATTCTCAGTCTACTTATCCTTGCTGAATAATTATGTGCATTACGCCATGTCTGCTTGTGTCACATGAAGTACGCGAGGTAGCCTCCCCACCACGGAAACGTTAGTTCATTAGGTGTGATTGAGAGTGACGCGCTCATGACGTTGGGTCAGATGTTAAGGGGTCTTCTTGCCTTGCAAGCATGCTTGTTTTTGTTCTTTCTTAGTTCTGGCTCACAAGCGAATGATCATGTCATGCTTCGTCGCCGTCTCGAAAAGAAAGAATTTTACAAGCGGCAGTACGCTAATGATGGTGATGTGCAAGGCAATCAAAATAGAATGAGCGAGTACGCTGGACGAGCATATGAAGCATCAAAAAATCATGACACCAGTGCTCTTTTGAGTGTCATCAATGATGTTCTTAATACGCCGAATCTCAATCAGCCCACTGGAGAAACATGGGCTAAAGCCAGCTTGGGGCAAGTAGACACCCAATCTGGCGATGGCCCCTCTCAAGTTAGCTGGTACAATGGTTTCCCCACCAATCCGACGCCAAGTGTCGACGTCACTCAAGTTGATGGTGACTTATCATGGACAAATTTACCTCCCACGCTTAACTGCACGGTGGAACAGATGTCCGTCGCCCCCAATTCCCCAGCTTTCATCTTGGATGACACGTCTTTGAATGTAACGGATGAAAAGTCGCCTTCTGGAAAGTCCATTGTTCAGCCGTTCTATGTCTCTCATCCTAACACCTATAATCGTGATCAAGTGAAACGTGTAATCATTACGCTTCCTGGTAAACCTAGGGATGCGTGGAATTACGTTAATTTGCATTTTAATGCTCGAGAGTTCTTGATTCACAACCGAACGATAGCGAAGGACGAAGTTATTCTCGCCGCGCCGGTATTTTTGAACCAAAATGACAAGGAAGCAGGTGCTGTCAAAGAAAACTACTTGTACTTCAAAAATTCCCACTGGGCCAACGGTGGTGCCTCGCATGGTCCTGAGATGTCCCACAGTGTGACTTCTTATCGTGTTCTAGATTTACTGGCTCAACATTTCATCAAGACATTACCAAACATTAATCAAATTGTCTTTGCGGGCCACTCTATGGGTGCTCAAGCAGTACAACGGTATGCAGTCGTCAAAAACCCTAAATGGTATGACCCTGCTATCAAATTTTGGATTGGTAATCCTGGTTCATGGGCTTGGATAACAAGCGAACGCCCAAATACCAACCCCTCGAACTTGGATGGAGACTCCTGTGAGGACAAGATTGACTCTTGGCCTTTCGGTATTGGGGATGCGGATGCTATGCCTAAGTATGTCAAAGACAGTGGTAATCCAGACCTCATCAGGAGCCGATTTTTAAAGAGGAACGTGGGCTACTCACTGGGTCTCCTGGATAATGGACAGGGAAACACACAATGCGCGGCACAATATCAGGGCTACAGCCATCTGCAAAGGGGTTCTTATTTCATGCAAATGCTGGCTAATTTGCCTGATGGTTTTCCAAAAAGCCACTCTCTCGCATATATCGCAGGAGTCTCTCATCAAGACTATGAGATGATTGCAGCTACGGAAACTACAGACTTTACATTCGTGCAGGGCCGAGATGCGCCGCTCATTTCTTCTTTGCGGCCGCATCGGTCACATCACCACCGACCTCGACCCAAACCATCGAAAGGGAGTAATCCTTACGATTGGGAAGGTCCGCATTATCGTAATGCTGCTTGGGGTATTATTGCTGGAATTGCTGCTGTTTTGATTATTGGTTTCTTCTGCTGTCACTATTTGTTCAAAGCGAATGCTAATGATTGGGATCGTGACTATTGGGAATATGACAGCAAGCGGCGCTTGCTGTAATTCGGGTGTGCTGATGGATTTAAAAAGATGTTTTGTGCTGATTGATATTTGCATACACTCCTTTTCTCGAATCCGGTTCAAGCTCTTCTATCCCGAATGGACATGTTCCATAGAACCATGTACATATGTAAAGAGTCTATAGAACAGTATGCCGTTAAAGAGATACTACGTGAGCTGGAGGCGCATCGAAAGAGCATTCTCGCCATCGGCATAGTAAGAAGATTCGGTACCTTGCACTTGGAATCCTAGCGCTTGGGTATATAGGGAGATGGCAGCTCGGTTGGACTCACGCACATGGAGAGAGACGTGATTAGCACCAAATACGTCGCGCATCGCGGTTTCTGCTAGTCAGATTCGTGCAAACATACGACTGAGTTTCATCAATTTGTTTGCCAGACCCAAACGCCGGTGCGAACGAAGCACAGAAATACTGGTTACATGACCAGCCGGAACGCCATCTTCTGGGTCCTCATCCCTAAGACTGTCAGTGTTCACATCATTACTCACATTTTTCCAAGTATGTAGCCAACAATATTGCCGTTCTCGTCTTCTGCCACATAAGAGAGTTGGGGCCACGTCAATGCATGATAGAAGTCTGAAAGAGTGAGCTTTAGCAAACTTACAATAACGCATGGTATAATTTTCGGGAAGATTATGCAGATTGCAGTTCTGCATTCCCATCATATCATCCATCTTTCTGTTAAATTCAACCTGTTTAAACTATTACATACTGTGGCTTGACGAATATTCATCGTGTCGCGTCGCGCAGGTTAGTCGGCGATGACATGTTAGGATGAGCGCGTCTTCGGACCAGGGTTCGGGTCACGTGGTCTAGTCGTGTGGACATTTGCCTTGCTCAAAATGTCGGAGATCGACCTCCCGTCCTACCGCTACATTCTAACCGGCGGTCGTCTGTGTGACAGGTTGTGGCTTGTTCTGGTTGTATGTTCCGTCTAAAGAAGCATTCTCCTAATAAGGATAAGATGAGTGAGCCAATGTCGTCGAACCAGCAGCAAGCCCTCCCAGGTCGCCCAGGAAGCCTCGATCCTGGTCAACAACACAAGTTGTCAAAGATGCGCGACCAGGTGCGTTCAGGGTTGTTGAAATAATACTGACGCCGAGGAGCTGAAGCAGCATGGCTTCTATGCCCCTGAACGTCACGATGATGCCTACTGTATGTACGATCCTGTGCTCACATCCTAGTGTGTCGATTCCTGCGTGCTCGTAAATGGGATTTTGAAGCCGCTAAAAGCATGCTATTTGAGTCCGAGACATGGCGTCGTGAATTCAAGGTGGACGAGTTGTACGAAAACTTTTCTTTCCCTGAGAAAGAAGCCGTCAATGAGCTTTATCCAAAGTTCTATCACAAGACGGACAAAGATGGGCGTCCCCTTTACATCGAACAACTTGGCAAACTTGATTTGAACAAGCTGTTCAATGTCACAACTCCTGAGCGTCTGATTCAGGAGCTAGTGTACGAATACGAGAAGTGTCTCAATGAACGTCTGCCTGTATGCTCTGCCATTAACCAAAATCTGATCGAAACGAGCTGCACTGTTATGGATCTCAAGAACGTGGGTATCGGTCAATTTTGGAAGGTGTCTTCCTATGTCCAACAGGCTAGCAAGATCGGTCAGTTTTATTACCCAGAAACTATGGGTCGCTTCTATATCATAAATGCTCCGTATATCTTCACGACGGTTTGGGCTGTCGTGAAGGCCTGGCTTGATCCTGTGACGCGTGAGAAGATCCAAATTTTAGGCTCCAACTACATTGGTGAATTGGCCAAGCAGGTTCCTTTGGAAAATATCCCATCCCTGATTGGTGGCAAATGTCAGTGTCAGGGTGGCTGTATGATGTCGGATGCAGGTCCATGGAACACGCCCAAGGGTGAAGAAATTATTCGAACTCGTAATGAGGAGAAACTGAGGATTAAGAACGAGTACTTAGGATTGGTTGGTAAGGAGCCGCCTGCTCATGCGGAAGCTTCTCCCCATGACCAATCTAGTACTGCTTTGGCCAGTGTGAGTGAGTCAACAGATTCCAAGGATCAGAAAGACTCGAACAACCAAGCAGAGGACCATCCACCCATGGTCTCAGCCTCTGCCGCGTTGTCCAAGAAGAAAGTCTCCAACAGCGATGGTGTCCATGAATCCTCAGAATCTAAGAAGCTAGAGAACAATGCTCAATCAAAGGAACAGACCAACAGCTTGGGTGAGCCGGCGTCAAACGATATTTTGAACGAGTCTGTTGCCACTGCCCGTATCTCCAGCAATGAAGCAGAACCACATGCTGCACCGTCTCTTAGTGAACCGGGATCCGATGGGCTTGTGCCACCTACTACTGCCCAGCCGCTCTCTACTGCCATAGCATCTACCAAACACTAGATACAACATGGATTTCGATAGAGGAAATCTTGCTAATGCTTTCCGGTTGTGGGCAAATATCGTTGCGTGGTTCAAAAATTAAAAATCATGCATGGGTCGTGCGACAAAATTAGCTGCTGATTTGGGACGCCAAAATCCACACCAGAACGAGTTGCCATCATTAGCGACGCTTTCAGAGTGCATGCATTTGAACCCAATCCCGGCTCTATTTCTCTCACTTGTTCCGCTTTGTTTATCTCTAGAACATGCTGGTGTAGATATGGACCTGTACACTTCAGTCGACTCAGATGTTAGAGCAGGGAAATCGCACTTTCGAGCTCCCCCGGGAGAAAATTTGTCGGACGATATGAGACGCAAAGTAGAGTGGTCTGGAAACAAAATTCTTGTACCGAGTCTTCATCAGTCATATTTTACAAGGCCAGCTGCTTTCGGGCTTAGACACGTTGAAGACGAGGGCTTGTGGGGTACACTTATCCCTATTCAAACATTTCTGGAGACGAACAATAACTATGGATGCATACCCGAAGCTTCAAGTGTTCATCTGACAGACAAGGTTCACTGGGAAAAGTCGATCGAACAAACTGTTATAGGCAAGCGCAAGAACAAGCACCCACCATCAGATTGGATAGCCTTGATCGAGCGAGGAGAATGCTCCTTTGAACAAAAGGTCAGACTCGCTCAGAGTATGGGAGCCAAAGCTGTGGTGGTGGGGGATTACATGGAGCAAGATGACGCAGATGATCCTATGAATATTCGTGTATGGGATGATATATCGCAACAAGATGCCAACATGCCCCTCGTGATGTTCCCCGATGGTGATGCCTCAGATATTAGTATCCCATCTTGCTTTGTGATCCGAAGTACTTACTTGGAACTGATGGAATTCGCCTCGTCTGGCGTCCGTGTGGGGCTCTACCTTGATGCAGGTTTGGATGACTCAATTTGGGAAGATGTAGGCTTATTGATTTTCCTGCTCCCATCCATTTTTGCCCTTTCTGCGATCTTGCTCCAAAATGCGCGAGAGGCCGTTAAGAGATTCCGCCAGCGTGCTTCAGTGTACACGATCAAATCTCTCCCATGCTATAGATGGCACTCGAACGGAACCTGGGACCGGCTGTTACCGAGCGAAGTACCCGACCAGGAACCGAAGAGCTATGCACTGTGGAGCATGCACCTGATGGATACGGCGGTACTCTGTATTAAACGTATGTTTTCAAGGGACTCTACGGAACAAGAATCACTCATTCCGGACACGGAAGGGACGATTTATGAAACTGCCTCTCATCGACAAAGTGGGGGTGCGATGAGTATCACTAATACATCGAATCCTCGTTGGTATGTGCAAGATGATTGTCCTATCTGCTTGTCTAATTTTGAAGATGGGGATCGTGTTCGTGTCCTTCCGTGTGGTCATATCTTTCATCAAGACGAAATAGATGATTGGCTCACAGGAACGCGACGTTTGTGTCCTACTTGTAAGCAGGACATTGTTACGAGATGATGTAGATGATTATGTAAATTCACGTCATAGGCCCGTGCGCTCTCAGTCATGATTGCCTGCGCCTCCGTCCGGGCACATGCGGGCGTTCCGACCTTTGTTCAAGATGATCACCCGTACTGCCATGCGCATCGCACCTCGGTGTCGGGCATTTTCGACGAGTACAAATGTATGGAAGAACTTTCCTAACATGCCGAAGGGCATTATAAGAAATGGAAAGAGTTCATTGGGCGTACGTTACGGTTCACTCACCATGTCAGCTTGCGAATCCAGCGCTCGTCCATGAAAAATCGTACATCGACGGCAAATGGGTCAATGCATTGAACGGCCAGACACAGCATGTCTACAACAAGGCTACCAATGAAGTATTAGCCGAGGTAGTAGACCAGGGACGTCAAGACACGGAGATGGCTATCAAAGCGGCACAAGAGGCATTCCAGACATGGTCCAAGAGTACGCCACATGAGCGCCATAATTACCTTCTTGCACTTTTTGCCAAGATTCAAGAGAATGCAGAAGACTTTGCTCGACTGATAGTGGCTGAGAATGGTAAAGCCATTTCGGATGCTCGTGGCGAAGTGAACTACGCCAACTCATACGTGCAGTGGTTTGCGGAGGAGGCTCTTCGAATTCAGGGATACACAACACCATCTCCCAATCCTAGCAATCGCACAACAGTAATTCGGCAGCCCGTTGGTGTGGCTGCTCTGATTGCACCTTGGAACTTTCCCTTGGCGATGATTACCCGCAAAGTAGCACCTGCCCTTGCTGCTGGCTGCACTACAGTGGTCAAGGCACCTCATGAGGCTCCATTAAGTGCGTTGGCTTTAGCATATTTGGCGGAGGAAGCAGGTATTCCCAAAGGTGTGATCAACGTGTTGGTCTCATCTCGTGGTAAGAACGAGTCGGAGATGGGCAAGGCACTTTGCGAGAGTACATTGGTCGACAAGCTTTCGTTTACTGGATCCACCAGAGTAGGTAAGATTCTCATGGGTCAGTCAGTCAATACGCTCAAGAAGTTCTCGATGGAACTGGGTGGCAATGCACCGTTCATTGTATTTGATGATGCGGATGTGGACGCGGCCGTCAGTAATGCTGTGGCCTGCAAGTTCCGCTGTGGTGGGCAGACGTGCATTTCGGCCAACCGAATTTATGTGCACGAACAAGTGCACGACGAGTTTGTGTCCAAGTTTGTCGAGCGAGTCAAGAAGCTTCGCGTGGGCTACGGTCTGGACGAAAATATCAACATTGGACCGCTGGTGAATGAGGCCAGTCAGGACAAAGCAGAGTCGCATGTCCGTGCGATGCAAAAGATCGGCTCCGAAGTGGTCTTGGGAGGTGACAAGGGCGAGGGACTCTTTTTTGAGCCCACCGTCGTGCTTGTCAAGTCAGGGGAACGCGTGCCCACTGACGATGAAGAAACGTTTGGTCCCGTGGCTGCTATCTATAAGTTCCACTCTGAAGAGCAAGTGCTTCGTCTGGCGAACGACGTGCGTGTGGGCTTGGCAGGCTACTTCTTCAGTGAGAACGTGCATCGCTGCTACCGCGTGGCTGAAGCACTGCATGTCGGTATGGTTGGTATCAATACGGGTATGATTTCATCTAGCACTATGCCCTTTGGCGGTGTAATGGAGAGCGGCTTTGGCCGTGAAGGAGGTCCCACCGGTATTCACGAGTACCTGTACGAGAAAGCCCTCTCCTTTGGAGGCATCTAGCATGGGTTCGGTAGACACAGGTATCACGTGCACAAAGGACAGTCTGTTGGGGAAATTTATGCAGGGCGATCTCTTTGCGGTAGTTGCGCTTCGTTGCGCTTCTGTGGCAGTGTGAATGGGGGGCCAGTGTCGTAGCCCACCTGAAGACAGCCGTCATGCTTTTGTTGCAACGGTCAGAAAACCTTCAGTAGGGACGCAATTTGCTGAAGGGCGAGTGCCTCCCCATTCACGTACGAAACATGCACGCGCCCCTGTGTCAGGTGTACATCACCCCAGCCAATCGCGGCGCTTGGAAGTAGATGAAGAAGAAGAGGCCTTTCGTGTCGAACCACCAGATTATCTGAACCATCCACGCTTTATGCGTGCAGTGAATCATTTTGATGCGCGCTCGAGGCCTCGAATATCTCGGCCCAATGGAACGACACCATCACCGCAGCCAAAGGCCGTGGCGCCTCCCATACGTGATGTGGATGAGGAATCATTGGCGCCTTCTCTTATATCCTGGGAAGAAGTGGAACATGATGTCGAGCTGACCGATGTACAACAGAGTGTGTACGCTTATTTTGCAAGTCGGCACCTGAGTGATCATGCATGTACACGACCGGTGCAGCCATTCTTTGTGGGCGCAGATGCGGATGCTAATGGAACTTCTGCAGCATATGCATTGTACCAGGGACCTGGGTCATTCCATAATAGTGCACAGTTCATTGGTGAAGCGGACAGTATGCCAGCGCACATGACGCGTCGAACGCCGCTAGGTCCAGCGGCATTGTGCCGGCGTGCAGAACTTCGAGGCATTATTACGGCACTAGGAATGCTGTCGCAATCTCCACACAGACCTACATGTGCGCATCTATGCGTAAGCAGTGCCTATGTTGCCAAGGCGTGGGGCGTATGGATTCCCCATTGGGAAGCACATGGCTGGCCTGGTGAGGAGGTGGACAACAGTGTGCGACACAGTAAGAAACGCTGGACTCGACGCATGCAGCTTATGAGCCTAGATACATCGTCGTCTGATTCTTACTCGCGCAAGTCGGACTCTCCTGACCATGGCTCCCCCACGTTCCGTCGGACCCACCGTCGATTGGTGGATGAAGATCTTCTTCGTGAACTAGCGGCTCTGCGGACGAAGTTGGCTGACATGGATGCTCTAGGGGGACCTAGTGTGTATTTATACCAAATTGAGCGTAAGGACAACCCAGCCGACTCCCTTGCCATACATTGCGTGGTGTCAGAAGCACCGCACCTTGGATCAGACGTGCTTCATGAGTCACCAACACCAGTGCAAGGATACCAGCCCGTGCGCGTTATTTCCCCTCCCCGTACTGCATCGCAGGATCATGCTTGGAAGAACGCTTCACCGTTGCCCGATGATGTTTTTGTCAACTCGCCGTTATCTCACAAATTGTGGAAACGCGCACCAAAAACGCCCACGTTGAACAGGATTACTTCGCCTAATGCACGTGCTGTGAGTCCACTGATAGGAGCAAGTCCGTCTAGAATGACGCATGCATCTCCCACTCTGCCAAATACACTTTCTCGTGCCTCTCCCGAGCCATCTTTGGGGCGGAGCTCAGATCCCATCACAGCTCAAGCAAACTCACCATCGTATTTATTCCCGACGTCACCAGCGTCACGCTCTATTTCGTCATCGCAGTCTCCCCGTATACCACTTCGAGCCCACATGACCCATGTGCGCCCCGAATCGCCGCCGCCGTTGGAGCGAGTCAGCTTATCGCCTAGTGATGTCGAGGTATATCACAATCATTTTGAACTAAGCGATCATCCTCAGGTGGAACCTAGGGGTAAAAAGTTGACGGCAGATGCGTTACGAGAGCACGACAGAAAAACAGGCTTCCATATACCGATATGGCGGCGAGGCCGCAGGGCAGGCTCCAGTGTCAAGTCAGAAAGCGTGCATTCTTTTATGCAGCGCATCACGCCGAAAGCCTTGAAAAAAAACAAGTCGCAGCCAAGCTCACCAGAAAGTTTCTTTTCCACTCCTCGACCTGCTCTGCGGACCTCAGCTTCGCAACCTGCTCTGCGTAAAGCAGCGGAAGCATCCCAGCTCGTTCGAGACGCTGACAAGATGCCTTCTCCCACATTCAGGTTCGAAGCAGAGCCTGCTACCACGCTCAATTTGAAAAAACAAATCGAAGAAGTGGCACAGCGTGAAGAAAGACTTGCACGACAGGAAGTTGAGCTGGATCGCCGCCGCCTTTTCTTGGAACAAAAGTCACCAGTGTTGCGAGCGCCAGCCAAGAGTGCGACGCTGTTCAACAACTCCAAGTCTGACGATGAAGAGGACTTCGGCGACTATGTTCATAAAATCGAGGATCACGATTGGTTTTGGGAAAGCAACTTTCGCCGTGCACCGCGAGTACAAGAGAGGCCCGGCGAGCAGGAACAGAGGCCAAAAGCGTCTTCAAGCGGCATACCCCGTGAAGAACATGGTGGTTCTAGGTCTCCGAGAGCAAGGCATTTGTCGCCTGTATTACGACCACGTCCGTCAAAGTGGCAAATGTTGGAAGAGGCTCGTGAGCGCAACGTGCTGCCGCATGCGCCCAAGAAAGACGCCTTGGGTCTCTATGTGGATGGAGATGGATTTGGTAGCGCTACTACTTTATCAAAGAGCTCACCATACTTTGACAACCTCAGGAAGAAACACTTACCATACCCATTTTCGGACTCGGGGGACAGTTTGTCTTCCTGATCGCTTTTTAATGTCACTGGATAGACAAATGTCAAATACAACCAAGTGTAAATATGAATTTTCCTAGGTCGACTAGCATCTCCACTTGATACGCTCCTTGGCTCTAAGTTGGGAGCCCCAAGATTGATACACCGCAGTCTTGGACGTGTTCATCTATCCACTCAACAGCATGGTGCGTTAAAATTTACCATCATCTCACACACTCAGCTGGACAATGAAGTCACAGTCATTTTCAAATTCAGCACTACAGCTCTGTATACTCAAATCGTACCAACAGATGTGAGTGTGCGTGAGCTGAAAGCGCACTTGCTTCGTGTGCTTGCTAGCACAAAGCAACCGGAAGACCAAGTGCTCCATCGTCCATTCGAAGAAGCAACGCCAGATGATGTGGAACTATACCATAAGCAGGGCGACACGTATACGCTTTTCGCATCCGCGAGTACTGCTACGCATCGTGCTTCCGACGGCACTCCCCTCTGCTCATCGTGCCAACTTGAGGATAATACTGTACTATACGTTGGTTTTCGTGCTCTGAACCAGGATGCACCAGGCGAACCTGTGGTGCGAGAGCCTTCCTTGGACGATATAGCGGAGGAAGAAGACGTAGCAGCACCGTGAACCATGTATGGCGGTAGTGAATATTCGTTTTTGGCTATCATATGTTTGCCTACTTCTGCAGCCGCGAAATAACAGGGTTTTCCTTCTCGTGAATCTGGGGCTGGCCTTCCGGAGAGCCTGGAATCTTCTTGACAAGGTTCTGAGGGGTCAGTGACATACTTGGTACATACAAGTTGCTCAAGAACACATTTGTTGAGAGGACGTTCGAGTTTCCGGCATGGCATATATTCCTGTGTCGTTAGCTCGGTGCCAACCGCGCATGCATACCTGATTGTTGCTCTCAAGGCATTGCCAATGAGCATCCCATTCGCTGCCACATTTTTCGCCGATCTTCTGAATTAGATCTTGGGCACAGCGTGTCACTCTTCTTCCCTCTTTCAGGCAGTGTTCAGGGTTGCGATCTTCATTCTTGCAAAGCATGAAGTCCTCTGTATAATCCTTGCAAAACTGACCGAAGAAGAAAGCAATCGACTTCAGAGGAGCAGAGGTTGTACCAACTTCATCAACTTTAGGGACGTCCTTCGGCCATGGCATAGGCTCGACATACGAGAATGTCGGGTTTTTCGCTTCACGGTGCGTCGCCATAGCGTCTGATGATGTTGAGAGAAATCTCGGCTCTAAGGCAAGTGCAGACGGGGCCGCTCGTTTGGTGCATTAGTCATCATGCGCAAGGCGTGTCGGCCTGCCGAAAAAAAAGTTGACAGTGTTGATGCATCCACTCTGGACAGCATGGTTCAAGAGGGCAACAGCACCACATCTGAGCACAGCTGCTGCCACATATGCTACATCACACGGTGCAAAGAGTAAAAACGCTCCTCCTCAAAGTGTGATCAATTTTCGAAACATGCAACGAAGGCGCGGCGGTGCGTTTTCCAAGAATGTGCGCGTACATCGGAAATCAAGACACAGTCCAGAAGATCAGCTGCGTCAACATATGTTTGAAACGTCACGCAAAATAAAAGAACTATCGAGTACGGAGGAAAATGCGATGCAGCTGTTCAAAGGTGCTGAAACTATTCTTCATAAAGGTATGCAAGGATGGCGTGCATTAGCTCGTTCGATGCGCTCAAAGCGCATGTTGGATGGCCATCCGACGCCTCAGTTGAGTGCCCCAGCTTGGAACCAAGTCATGTTGCTTGCTATATATGCAGAGAGTCCCACTGCTGCATGGCATCTTTTTTGCGATATGAAGAAGGAGGGTGTTCGGCCAACGCCACGCACATTCGCTGGTTTTTTTCAGGCCCTAACACGTATGATACGTGCACGTAAACTTGAAACCATAAGTTCAAATGTATGGAAAGAACGCCTAGACAAAATGTACCTTGGATTGACGCAGCTTCATACAGTGGTGGGGGAGGGAATGTTACCTGACACGGACGCTGCAGGAACATCAGACACTCCCTCTATTGATAATGATGTATCATCTTTGGCCACAGCATACCGAATGTATATATCACTTCAATATGCTCTTGGGAGATATCAAAGTGCGATGGAGGTGTTTGATATGGTATGTCCTGACCCATACCGAACCGAGACACTACTAGAGGAGCATGACCATCTTCTTCGTTCTCATTTTGCCACGGTCGAAACATACACTAGCATGGTCCGTGATCTTGGAATGTGTCGTGTCATGCCAATGAATCTCCGCCAGCAAAAAATCCGGCAAATATGGCGACGTTGGCAAGATGAAATGGTATTGACCAAACGGCGCAAGAAAGCGCAAGAATGGCTCGATGCTACCGCAATCAAGACTCTGGTGTGGACGCTATCGATTGGGAAACCAGCAACACATGTGCGTGATGTGTGTGCACTGTTGGGCACCTACATGGGTATTCCATTTCCGCCTACACAGGGTATGTCAGATTTCATGCCTGTGTCGAAGCCCGTCAGATTCACCGATCCAAGACTGCTGGTGGATGTCATGGTCTTTTTTGACGAGCGCAAAATGTACCGACATGTGATTTGTTGTTTTAACTTTGCCGACCAATACAAGCATAGTTCTGTGGATCCCCAGAAAATTCCAGAGGCATTGACTCTGGTACAAAAGGCCCATCAAAGCTTGATGACCTAAATAGATACCCTATGAGCTACCTTTTGTTACGTGATTTCATCACAGGCCCCGCCATGGCATGATCTTTTTCCCGGACATGAGCGAATAGCTTCGAACGCGACGGGAAAGTGGACTTGCACACGTTGCACATTTCTGTTCCAGGAGGCGCCTTGTTCCTAGTCTTGCGTCGCGACTTCAAGGATTCTGTGCCTTTCGTGTTCTCTGCCAATGTAAGCACTTTTTGCTCTAACGTGAACAAGTGGTGATCGGCACTTTCAGGAGTCAGAGCACGAACAGCGTCTGCTAATCGAAACAGATATTCATCATTTCGTCCACTGGGTCCTTCAGACAGAAAGATGCGTTCAGCCAATTCATCTAAAGGTTGTGGTCCAACAAAAGCTGGATTTTCAGGCAGACCAACATAAACAAGGGCCTCAGGTACAAGGATGCGCGGAGTTTGAGGATGGTCATCATGAAATCCATAAATAGGCTCCCACATAGCCGTGTAACCATTCTTCTCGCGGTGATCGAGGTATGCGCGCACTTCGTCTGCATGCGCAGGATCAATAGTGTAGCTGATACCCCATACGATATCACCTTCCGGCGCCTCATCTGCATTAGGGAGGCTATGCCAGTGCTCGGCTGACACAAGCGTCACGACACGTCCTGGCCGTTCAGGAGTGCCACGATGATCCTCCGAGTGCTGAGCGAAACGACGAACATATCCTTGAATATAACCCGGAGTATACGAAATCGCATGCGGAGGCGGCTTAAAGAGGATGGAACCGTAGCCAAAAATATCAAACGACCCTTCGGGTCGCTCCTGGTAAACAGGAAGTTGAGCGAGATGCGGCAGCACCTTGCCTAGATTCTCCATGCGCTCTTTTTCTTTGCTGAATGCGTAATCGGAGGGTGTTGGTATGTCCGACTCCTCGACAGCTGCCTGCATTTTCATCTGTTGTTTCTTCTTTTTCTTGTCTTTTTTTCGTGAAACAGATAGGTTCTCTTCTGCAGCATCATGGATGGTGAGTTCAGAGATAGATGGCTCCATCTTATTGACTTCTTCCGCTAGTTGAAGGTCCTCTTCCAGCATCTCACGCTTTAATCGCTCTACTTCTTTTTTGTGTTTCTTGCTTCGTTCATGATTGGACCATGCTGCTTCTGACAAAAAGCGCTTGTTACATGCGACACAGTCCCAAACGGGCTCATCCGAGATCTCGTCATCCATCGAGGAACCACTGCCAAAGTCATCGGCGAAGTCGTCATCTTCCGGTTCAGATGTGATTTGCCAGCTTTGAGCTTGAAAAGATGCTGCCTGTGCACGCTTCTCATTTTGAATTCGAAGAGCTTCGGCGCGTCGCCACTCCTCGTTCGGTTTTGATACTGTCTTGGATTGTTGCTGAGCATGATATGCCTTGACACGCGGATCACGACGACGGATGAAGGTCACGAGACCGTGAATGGCTTCGTTATATTCACGCCGGGCAGAATCCCGTGCACGCTTGTTCTCCTTTTCCAGTATACGCTTCAAACGTCTGTCTTTCGCCTGTCGTGTATCATGCAAGTCTTTCCACGCAAAACTTTTGCGGCTGGAAAATTGACTCCAGAATTGATAAAATGCCCGCACGCATGATAACTCATTGGAGTGCAAAGTCGGCACATAGGGGGTATCTGGGTGTCCAAAAGATGGATACATAGCTGCGTCATCACGCCATGGATCAGCCATGTCGCTTGTGCGGTCCTCGCCTGGATATGGAGCAGCGATTCTGTCTTCATCGGCTAACCGTTCAAATAGCCGCCGGAATGTACCATAAAAAGATGTATTTGAGTCACTAGTATCTTTCGTGAGGGAAGGTGAATGAAATCGTAGCAAATGTGGCACGCCAATCCCTGGTGCCATAGACGTTGCCTTGGGAGCCTCCCCGCCAGACTTGAAGTACCGACATTTCGCATCTACATCTTCATCCTGTTCATCTTCTTCCACGCCATACATGAGCCTGTCGCGATTCTTGTCATACCATGCACGCTCATGGTCATCTATAAGTACGTCATACGCCTCCTGTAACCGAATGAATCTCTTCTTGGCTTCTTCTTCACGACCAGGATTTTTGTCTGGATGTAGCCGCAAAGCGAGTCGCCGATAAGCTTTGCGAATGACGTCGGCAGAGTCATTTAGATCAACTTCCAAGAGTTCATAGTAGTCAATGAAACCATTTTCGTCTTCTGCTACTTCCGACGACTGGCGTGCGCCCATGGAAGCAATGGATTAATTTTGGTTCTCGCTGAAATTAGGCGTAATTTGCTCTAGACCCGGCTCCACTTAGTGCTCGACATGGACGCTGAGGCGTCGAGGAAAGCACAGCGTCAGTTATACGTTCAGTACCAGGCACGTCTTTCACCGAGATCATCTCTGTTTCAATGGCCACAAAATTTCGGCTTGTTGGCTGCACAGGTTGGCTTGGACACTGTGTTGTTCGGTGGTAAAGAAATGTACCCATCCAACGATGAATACGATCGCTTGTTTCTCAAACAGCTGGTTAAGCGCATTGAGCAGGCTATAGAAGCGTGTACGGATGAACAGGCGGCTTCTCTTGATACAGACAAGCAGGATCTTACAGTCGATGACGCTATTTTAGAACGCTACATGCGGCTAGTATCTATGCCCGAAACGCCTTCCATTATGGGTACTCGAGTGCCCTCCCCCCTCTATGTCCATCATTACTTTCCCATCTCTACTGCAAAGAAACATCATGATATCTTAGGTCCATGTGAATCGGTGACTTTTCGACAAGAAGGCACAGCTATTTCTCAAGGAACGACTGGACTCACAACATGGGAAGCAAGTCTGCGGCTTGCTGCTCATGTGGTGGCCTCACCTTATCTTTGGGAAAGGAGTGACGCTTGCATTCTCGAACTTGGAAGCGGCGCAGGTTTTCTTGGACTAGTGTGTGCGCGTCTCTTTGATACACTTCCGCACACAGGTGCACAACTCTATCTAACAGATCTGGAGGGTCAAGTACTTGACCGACTGCATGAAACAGCTCAACTCAGTACGTCGACATCATGCTACTAACAAGCCAGATAATGCCGCAAGAGCACATATTGAAGCACTCGACTGGAACGACATCAGTACCGGTGATCGAGACGCACTTGAACGCTTGCAAAACATGCGGCCAACATGTGTTCTGGCTGCCGATGTGGTGTATGACCCCACTTTGATTTCGCCTTTAGTGGATACTCTTTGGGTCGCTCTACAAAAAAGAGCATGCAATGGGCCACAACCCTTCGCTCTAGTGGCGAGCACGGTTCGCAACCCAGATACGTATGACCAGTTTCTACGAACCTTGGAAAGCCGTAAATTGCGATGGAAGATGCTGGATCTGAAACAGACTACATGGCCAAACTTGGATCTCGTTCTTTTCCCCTCTGTACACAATCAAAAATTGGAAGGCGCTGTTTCCATGTTACACATTGAGGTCTCATAGCGGTTTTCGAAAGCCGATACATACCCAGTACTGTTCGCGACTCTCTGTCCGACTAGCCTTCATCTTTTCTGAGCGTACGTATTGAAAGTGTTGTTTCAATACCTTTCGAAACTCGTCTGCCTCAGGGCTCATGAAGTATTTACACACAAAAGATGGCAAAACTCTAGCATCTCCAGGGTTCTTGTATAACGTGCTTGACTCTTGTAGCATGGATAGACAAAAATCAAAAGCAGCCATGCACAAATCAAGCGACGCCTGTGCGTCACGAACAGCGTTCCCTGAGGTGTTGGCCATCATATCACTGAGTACGACGTCCACTTTTCGGGACACTAAGGAGGCCAAATCAGAGCGCACTTGCTGGTTCATAAAATCACCGCGTAAAAAGACAACATTGGGCTCGGATATTTGCAACGGGAGAAGATCCAAAGCATAGACCTTCGAATCAGGACATTGTTGTACGACAGCTTGACTCCAACCACCAGGAGCAGCTCCCAAGTCAACAATGGCGCGCCCAGGCTGAAGGAAGGGATATTTTTGGCTTAGTTGTTGAAGCTTGTACGCTGAACGCGAGACATATCCAGATCCATCGGCTTTTTTTAGGCGCACGAATTCGTCGTGGCGTTGACGTGCTAAATACTTAGAGGAAGACTTGCTTCGATTGGATGCATGGCGTATCAGTGGATAGTGCCTTGATGTCTTTGACGTCACGTAAGATGCATGCAGAGGAGCACAGTTAAGCTGGAGGGGTTCAGTCCATACACAAAACCTCCTCATCTTTCACGCAAATCTCGGCATTCCATGCGTGCTGGATGTGTTATGGGTAAGACCACGGTACAAGATATTCAGGATACTATTGGTCTAACCACTTGTTAACATGCAAGTCCCCCGAAAAACGAATTATTTTATGGCGACTGCCATTTTCTCAGAAGTGCGAAACAAACCAATGAACTTCTATGCCCAGCTTGCCGCATTTTTTCGATTTCTTGCGGGGTAAAGCGAGTGTTTTCACAAGCTGACTAACCGCAAATTTTCGGCCTACACGGAGTAGAACAACAACGCCCAACACCATCATCTTTTAGGACTATGGATACCTTAATAGAAAAACCAGCTGGGTTGGCAGAGACAGATCCTGATCGAAAAGAGGGACCTAATGATCATGAGGATGAACTAGATTACAAGATGCATGAAGCCATTCTAGCTGAAGCCATTGAAGATAGTGTTTCGCCGGAGCTTTCTGCAGAGGTTCGCTTGCGTAATCCTCTTCTAGGCTATTCCCCAAAACAAATTGAGGCGCGCGTGCAAGATTTTGTCTCGAGTAAAGGTCTTGAAGACTACCATGAGCTGTTTTTGAAGGGAGCATTTTGCGCTCAAGCCCAAGCTACGGGTGATTATGAGAAAGTTCCTTACCTTACACCGGAGGATCATGAGATTCTTGCGAAAGAAAAAACCAAAAAGTGGCATCAACCCTTCATCTTGTATTGGCTCGCTATCTGTTGTAGTGCTGCAGCTGCTATTCAGGGCGCAGATGAGTCCGTGATCAATGGTGCCATTCTTTTCTTTCCCAGCCAGTTCGGTCTCTACAAGTCAGACTGCGACTTTTACCAGGAAGATGCAGCAGGGAATTGTAATGGACCACTCAAAACAGGCGATAAGTTTATTGATACTAATTGGACGAGTGCAGATGTTGAAAGAGAGATGAGCAAAAACAACTGGCTTGTGGGTCTGATTTCGTCGGCCCCATACATTTGCTGTGCATTTCTCGGTTGCTGGCTGACCGAACCCTTGAATGCGTACCTCGGCCGTCGTGGTACTATTTTTTTGACATCGTTCATCAGCTTTGCCACATGTGTATGGCAGGGCGTAACAGATACCTGGTGGCATTTATTCATTTCGCGCTTTTTCCTTGGCTTTGGTATTGGTCCCAAGTCTGCTACGGTTCCTGTATATGCAGCTGAATGCTCACCTCCTCTTATTCGTGGTGCTCTTGTTATGCAGTGGCAAACATGGACTGCTTTTGGTATTATGCTTGGTAATGCTGCTAGTCTGGTACTTTTCCGAGTCAAAGACCCTGCTAATGTTTCCATTACTGGATTAAACTGGCGACTCATGCTTGGAAGTGCGTGCATCCCTGCTTTACTGGTCATGCTGCAAGTCTTCATCTGCCCCGAATCACCTCGTTGGCTCATGAAAAAAGGTAAATATGGCAAGGCGTTGCAATCGTTCTTGAAGCTGCGAAATGCCCCTTTGCTAGCTTCTCGTGACATGTTCCTAGCTCATTGTTTGATTGAAGAAGAGAACAAGCACGCTGCTGAACACGGTTTCCAAAATGTCACACATTTGTTTACCGTGCCTCGCAACTTGCGTGCACTGGTTCCCACCTCGATCCTTATGTTTGGTCAACAGTTTTGTGGTATTAATGTCATTGCATACTATTCCAGCTCTATTATCAAGGAAGTGGGCAACGCGACTGACTTGGATTCACTGCTGGGAAGCTGGGGCTTTGGTATGCTCAACTTTTTGTTCGCTATTCCTGCGTGGTATACTATCGATACCTTTGGTCGCCGCAACTTGCTTCTTTCCACTCTTCCCTTTATGGCCATTATGCTTCTTATCGCTGGTTTTGCTTTTTGGATTGATAAAGAAAAGACGCACGCTCGTATGGGCGTTGTGCTCACGGGCATTTATGTGTATGGTTGTCTGTACTCCCCAGGGTTCGGTCCTGTGCCACTCACTTACGGTGCGGAGGCCTTTCCGATTCGGATTCGTGAAGCTGGCATGGCGCTTTCCACAGCCGTTCTGTGGTTCTTTAATGCGGTCTTGTCGATTACGTGGTTCCGTATGAAACAATCATTCAAGCCTCAGGGAGCGTTTGGCTTTTATGCTGCCTGGTGTGTCGTTCTTTGGATTCTTATTTATTTCCTTATGCCGGAAACAAAAGCACTTACGCTGGAAGAACTCGACATTGTGTTCAGTATTCCGACGCGCAAGTTTGCCACCCACCAGCTCAAGCAAATTCCTTACTTTATTCAACGCTACATTTTAAGACGCAACGTACCCAAGCATTCTTTGCAAGCTATGAAAGATGACGTTGGCATGGCTTAGGCCATTCTTCTTTAATGTCCTCTCCCTCATTATGCACTTTTACGATCAAGAAAACGTCCTTCAGGAATTCATCACACTACTTCCCTAGTCGTCTCGCGGCTTGCACTGCCTCGATAGTTTTATCTCTAGTCCGCTGCGCATTTCCTCCACCTATTGGTACCATGTGTGGACGATTCGCATGCAACTTAAATAAAAATGAGTTGTTGACGGCTGTAACGGATTCGATCCCCGCCAATGTAGAGCTTGGTCCTTCAGATTCAGGCACACCATTCACACCAAGCTACAACATCGCTCCAAATATGCTATGCCCCGTGTTTCGAAAAAATCTGGATTCTACAGATGTGATGATGGAAACAATGAAGTGGGGCGTTTCGTCCAGGTCCCTCTTCCACGCAGACAATGAGGTCATGCTTATCAATGCACGAGACGATACGGTGCTGAAGCCAGGATCTGTTTGGCATGACATGATGGCAAAGCGTCGGTGTATCGTATTTTGTCAAGGGTTTTATGAGTGGCAAAAAGATGGCACAGTGGCTGGACAAGCGCATGCCTCGAAGCGTATCGCGCATTTTGTTGGCATGCGCAAATCTGGAAGAGGTCGGCGTACGATCGAAGGGAAATTGCGGCAACTTATGCCTATGGCTGCATTTTGGACTCAACAGGAAGGGTCTGATCAAAATGTATTTGCAATTGTAACGACACAATCCAACAAACAGCTCGAATTTTTGCATGACCGTATGCCTGTGATTCTGCCAGACACATGCGCCATATCTGAGTGGCTCGGGATAACGAGCTGTGAGCATGTTTCCAAGTTACTACGGCCGTACCAAGACATGCTTGACTGCTACAAAGTGCCCCCTGAGGTAGGATCGGTGGGTACATCGAATGAAAGTTACATTTATCCACTCTATGCAAGAAAAGACGGTATCTCGGCCATGTTTGAAAATGCGAAACTACATACACAGAGGCAAAAAATGGCTGTGGAAGACAATGGTACGGAGGGAGATCGTAATACCCTGCCCAGCACGCCTAAAAAGCACGTCAAGCCAGCACAATCGCCTTCCCCCATCATGCGAGCCAAGACTCGACAAAGCCCTCGCAAGCGCATAAAAGGAACACCTAGTTTGGAGACATACTGGTTGAAAGGTGAGAGCGAAGGTTAAACGATCAAAATAAAACAAATTCGATGAAAGGTAAATACATTAGAAAAGGGGCGGCGGCGTCTTCATGCTGTACACCTTGACACGACCGGTCCCCGGCTTTTTCTCCATGTGCAGACTGAAAACAACTTCATTGGTAGATTCATCATAGTCCACAGCACACCAGTTGCGGGCGCCCATGATATACTTGTTCTTGGAGGCCTTTTCATCCAAATCAACTTCGAACAATGGCAGCATCGTTTCACGCGTGTGGGCATAATTCATGCTCTTGTGGTGCTTCGAAGCCAGCCTGTTCACAATGCTAATGACAGCGGGTGGTGGAGGCGCATTGACAATAGCACTTGTGATCACAGCCAGACTATAGCGGTAGTCGCGGCTTGGATCCATTCCATCGTAAGACTGGAACACGCCACAGCCTGCGGCATGGACGTCACCGCTAACGAATGAAACACGGAGCTTTCGCGACTTGGACAGCTCTTGGACACGTTCAATCAGTTGGTTGCGCTCCTTCTTGTGATTAGCTGCGCACCAGTGGTCATTGAGATCGTCCAGCAATTCTACCTGGCCATTGTAATCGTTGGTGAAGGCCGGCATGAATGCCTTGGCGATGGAGACGAAGGGGTTGAAGCGATTTGAGAGCATGTTTTCGAGAGACACCATGCGCGGATAAGATATCGGGACGCCCAGTTGGATGATCAAGTGGCGCACTGTGTCTGGCATAGCCTCGAGAGCTTCATGCACGCGTTCGTAAGTGTCCGTGCCGCACACTTGGTTGAGTTTGCGCTGAGCGCGGCAGTCCAGAAGAAGCATATGCTGCTTCGGGCCAAGCCAAATGAGGAACGAGTGAGTGGGGAAGGGGATGTAGCAGCCTGGGCCACCGATAATAAGGGACTTGATTTCAGACGGGTTAGGGTTTTTTGTGTTCTCGTTGATGATGCCGTCGACTTCGTCGTTCATAAACTGCTGGAACAGTAGGTAGAAGAAGTAGCCGCGCGATCCAATCATGCTAAACACACCCGACATCATCAAGTCATCCGGGTACGTTCCAAACCCATCGACCAAGTCGTGGTCGTCCAGCATATTAACCATAGGGATGCGCGCCATAGCTCGTGCCATAGCAGGGGAATTGAAGCATTCGAGATAGTTGGCAAAGAGGAAGCGGTCGATGGCAGCAATAATTTCCGGAGGCACGATTTCCTCTTCCTCCGAATTCATATTCTTCGGACGGATATTGGACTTGACGATGTCGATGTCTGCGACCTTGTCGTTGTAGACTGCATGTTAGTTGTGTTCCTGATATATTCGATACGCACTTTGGTCACCGCCACCAATCATGACATGGAAAGGATTGTTGGCATGCTCCCTGAGCATGTCATTCCACATGGGGTCCATGCCACCATATTCCTCTTGATCCACATTGGCACTGAATCCACTGCACGAGTATACCGACCAGCGGAAGTTTTGGTGGTGCGCCGGCACGAAGAAATCGAGAAGCTCAGAGGCGCCGGGAATAATGTAGGCCACCTGTTGGGGCACCTTCAACATGCGTACCTCAAATTTGAAACGCCAAAAAGCGTGCGACTTTCTCGCTTGGTCATTGTACACCCACAAAAGTAGGCCCTTTGTTTGCAAAGGAGGCCCCGTAGGCTGCTGGTTCGCAGTCGTGACATATTGCAGAATGGGAGCATTCGGCGGCACGCTACCAGCCGGATGCTGCGTCACAAGCAGTGCAAAAGCATGGTACACACCCTGATTATCCACGGTATCATAACGCAAAAGCGGACCGACGTCGACCTTCCACGTTGACATGATGGTTATATCCAATGGGGTACGTATGGAAGACACGTCGGATGTTGACACGCGGGCCTATGCACTGGCATGTGACCCCAGTGGGTAGACTCCACCCCCACGACCCCTGGAGCCACAATGGTCGATTGGCTCGAGCGAGTTTTGACATCTGGTCGTGCACCCTATCAACCTCGCGACTATGCTGTATATCGTAACGTTCATGATTATGGCGCCAAAGGAGATGGCTTGAAAGACGATACATATGCTATCAATTTGGCTATATCTGATGGACCACGATGTGGCCATCAAGCTGACAGCACCACTACAGCACCCGCTCTCGTTTATTTCCCACGTACGTGACGTATGCTAATCGAAAGCGGGTATATACAGGGTATCAAAACCGATTATATCTTTGTACCTGACACATTTGATGGGAGACGCCACTGAGCGCCCCTGCATTAAACCATACGCCCACTTCGAAGGTATCGCCGTGATTGACGAAAACCCTTATGGATCTAGCGGGAAAAATTGGTACACTCCTCAGAACAACTTCTTTCGATCTATTTCAAATTTTTGCATCGACTTGAGCGAGATGCCACCGGAATATGGCACAGGTATACATCACCAAGTGAGTCAAGCCACGGGACTTTGTAACGTGCATTTTGAAATGAGGACAGATCCTTCCACGCAACAACAGGGCATTTTGATGGAAAATGCCAGTGGTGGATGTATGTCAGACCTCACCTTTCATGGCGGCCGATTCGGAGCATGGATGGGAAACCAGCAATTCACCGTGCGCAACCTGCGTTTTTCCCAGTGCCAAACCGCTATATGTATGCACTGGAACTGGGCGTGGACATTGATGGATGTACACATCCACGACTGTCATGTGGGTCTGGAGATGGTAGGGACGTTGCCAGAGAGGCAAGGTGTTGGGTCACTTATTCTCTCCGACTGGTACGTTGCGCATACGAAACATGCAGTGCAGCTCGAAAGAGAGGGGACGGGCCGATTGATTTTAGATCATTTTCGTGTGTCCCACGTGCAGAGCATTGTGCATGGTCCATATCAATCCTTCCTCTTACCAAGAGACTCAAATGACTTGGTAAAGTACTGGCTCAAAGCTCCCGCTTCATTGGTGACGGCTCCGAGAGCATTGCGACGTCAGGAAACTCAGGACGGTCCGATATATCTTGGAGATATGACCCCTCCGGAGCGGCCAGCGTGCCTTGTGGATGAGCATGGACGGTGGTTTGGTCGAGAGAAACCCTCTTATGCAACATGGTCTGATGTCGTGAATATTCAAAAGTATGGTGCGAAGGGGGATGGTATGTCGGATGACACAGCTGCGATGCAGGCCATGCTTAACGAAAATGTGGGTCGTGTTGTGTTCGTTCCTTATGGTGTCTATGTATTGCATGACACCTTACATATACCTATTGGGACGACCCTTGTGGGGGAGGCCCAGCCCGTTCTTCTCGGTACCGGGCCAGCTTTCCAGGACGTGCAGAATCCGCGTCCCGTGATTCGCGTAGGCCGACCAGGCGACTCTGGCGATCTGTTGCTGGCAGATCTCGTATTCGCCACCCGTGGACATACAGCGGGCGCCATTGTGATGGAATGGAATGTGCATGAAAGAGCGCAAGGCTCCGTCGCCATGTTTGATGCACATATTCGTATTGGAGGCTTCCGTGGCTCGGAGCAAGAATTGAGCCAATGCCCGAAACAGGCTTCTTTGATAGACTTACCTCGTGCTGCATTCCTCAGCCTTCATCTGACCAAGTCAGCGAGTGGCTATTTTCAAAACGTATGGGTCTGGACCGCGGACCATGAATTGGACCTAGGCACACCGGAGCAGCTGAATATTTTGACGGATCGTGGTGTACTCATTGAATCGCAAGGACCGGTATGGATGTACGGCACAGCTAGTGAGCATGCCCTATTGTATCAATACTCGCTTCACCATGCGGCAAATGTATTATTTGCTATGATTCAAACGGAGTCGCCCTACTTCCAGGGTCACAATTTTGAGCCAGCATCGAGAAGCGTCGTCTCACATCCCAAGTATCGTGACCCAGACTGTGCAAAACGATACGCTCGAGGCCCGAACGTGCCAGACTGGACTTACGACACTGTGATGGAAGACCGTGCCCTTGGGCTGCATATCTCTCATGGTACAGACATTTTTGTCCTAGGATCGGGTCAATACTCCTTTTTTGATTCGTACGGACAAGGATCGCTTGCCGATCATGCATGTCAGCGACGTCTCTGTGTACTTGAACAGAATTTGTCCAATGTGTGGCTCATGAACCTGGCATCCGTGGGTTCTCAAGTGCTCTTGAGCATAGACGGAACGGATTACTTGATGGAGCGTCCGCATCGTGAAGGCTTCTGCAGTACGTTGACTCTGTGTGCTATATCAGGAAAATATATCTATGTGGTGTAACTCCTGTTTAGCAGCCACTCGCGACGCGGCGCATAGCTGCTTGAGCTTCGGGCAAGTTGCGCAGCCTGTCGATGTACTTGTTCAGGATTCCGTACTTTTGCATGTCAAGTTCGAGCTTGCCAGCCACATCGGGGAGCATGCCGAGCCATCCAAGAGCACTGTAGTCGGCAATGGTGGGGCGATCGAGAGCCAAGAATGCCTTGTCTTCGCCATACAAGGAGGCTTGGCGTTGCAGACGATGCTCATACACATGGAACACGCGATCAAGTTCGTTCTTAAATCGATTCAGGACCACTTGAGACGGATCTTCACCGTAGGCTGTCTTCCAGTACATCTTGGCGAAGTACAAGTTACCCTGCACTGGGCTATGGCCCGTCACCTGGAAAAAGAGCCATTGCATGACAATGGCGCGTTCCTCAGGCGTCTTGCCGTGGAATTTGTTGTCTGAGTCGTAGGCAGAGCAGAGGTAATCAAGGATAGCTCCTGACTCCCAAATAACAAAGTCATTGCGCTTGTGATCAACCAACGTAGGCGTGCGGCCGTTTTCGCACAAGTTCAGGTAGTCGGCTCCCTTTACTCCGGTTTCTTTGTCCGAGGAGCCGAATTCGACAAACTTGACCTCGTAGTCAGCACCAAGCGCTTCAAGCATAATGCCGATCTTGACGGGGTTGGGACCCCAGTGGCCTTTGAGTACATAGAGGGAAAAATGAGCCATGATGGTGGCAGACCGGTGACGGGCGGTCCGTGCTTAGCAGTATTTGTAGGGGAATAGTAAACGACGCCACCTATTAATAAACGAGATGCATGGAACGTTGAAGACAATGCGTCCCGCGCCAGAACGCGTTGTATGGCTGGGGTTGCTATACTACAGAAGAAGTCACGATTCTGGCACAAATACGCCGACCATCGTTGAGTCTATGAGTGCGTCGACATTGACCCAAGGATGCGTGGCAACTGCAAGTAAGTGAATAGGACAACGCACAGAAAAGTCGAGTGCCATCACGGCCTGCGATACGCATGAGTTGATCGACGCCGCCAGGATGAAATTTCAGGTAGGGAGTCATATTGTACACTTTTCCTTGAATAGCTGTCCATGCGTCGTCAAGCCGGTTGTGCTGCTGAAGTTGAGACGGGGTGACGCGGAGAAGAGTGGATACACCGCCGCGCAGATCTGTCGTCGTTTTTAATCGCGCCCAATCAAGAGGACTGTGACCGGGTTCGAGGATCACCTTTTGCCTTCTCATAGGTACCTCAAGCTTTGAAGGCGCTGGCTCAACTGGTGCTCGCAGACTGCTTACGCCGGAGGGGTGCAAACGAGACGATGGTGCTGACCCACTGACAGCATGTCGCTGAACGCTGTTGGCAGAAGGAAACATGGGCACATGGTCATCGTCGTCCTCACTGAGGATGGCACGTATTGCGGGAGGTGCCATCACGTCAATGGATTCACACACGTTCGTCCGTCACGAATGGACGAGCAAGACGCACCAGCCACGTGTGCTTATGGAAAAAATGGACGCCAGCCTTTGGCGTACGTCAGCGTGACATGATCGACGACAGGCCATGCCAACTTTTTCTGTCCCACTACACTGAAGAACATACCATGAGCTTCCACTCGCACATTCTCCATGGGCCCTCGACCGTCATGATTCCTGTAAGCTATAGCGGCGGTCAGCCACGCAAGGGTGTGGAGGATGGCCCAGAGGCCCTGGTCCATGCGGGATTGCCGAAGCAGCTCGAGTCACTTGGCTGGAAATATGAGCAAGACAACTCGATCTCGTGGGATGACATTCGCTCGATGGAGCGAGAGACGAAGGAAGGAGAAAAGATCCATAACGTGGAGGCTTCGTCGAAGGCGAGCCAGCTGCTGGCCGACGTGGTGGAGAAGCATGCCAAGGCGGGTAAGCTCCCGCTGACGGTGGGTGGTGACCACAGTTTGGGCACCGGTACCATGATAGGTACGTCGCGTGTGTACCCTGACGTTGCTACCATCTGGGTGGATGCGCATGCCGACATTAACACGGCCCAAACGACGCCCTCGGGCAACCTGCACGGCTGTCCTGTATCTTTCGCGTTGGGTCTTGATGGCTCGTACATTGAGCCTTACAAGAGCTGGCTCCCTGCGCCTACCAAGAACGTGCACAACCGTATCGTATATATTGGCCTGCGTGATATTGATGAGGGAGAGCGTAAGATTCTCAAGGACCACAAGATCAAGGCGTTCTCGATGCACCATATCGACAAGTTCGGTATCGGCAAGGTGGTCGAAATGGCTCTTGACTATATCAACGGTGACACGTCGCGCCGCGACCGCCCCATTCATTTGTCGTTTGACGTCGACGCGATGGACCCTAGCGTGGCCCCGAGCACAGGCACACCGGTGCGTGGTGGTCTCACATTCCGAGAAGGCCACTACATATGCGAGGCGGTAGCTGAGACCGGCTCGTTGGTGGCTATGGATATGGTAGAAGTCAACCCCCATCTTGAAAAGCATGCGGCTGAGCAGACGATCGCCGTGGGTTGTTCCCTCATTCGTTCGGCGCTGGGGGAGACGCTTCTGTAATGGGTGCATGATGGGCCGGTGGTCCGTAGCCGTGCATAGACACTCCGGGCGCTGATATGATGAGTGACATAGCACGTACGATAAATCTCGGTTTTGAGCACGCGTCGGGCCTTGGTCTTCGGTTTGGGGGCTGAAGTCAGAATCGAGGGCGTACCTTTGACGTTTTCCGTCATGTAAAAGCGACGGAGGATCATAATGGCTTCTTCACGCAGATACCCGCCCACAGACTCATAGGGAGGATTGTATGGCAATTCGTTGCTTGCGTGAATCGGAAGCACTGTGCCGTTCCCACCGAAACGTTCGTTCCCTGCACCGAACACGACGCGCTGAATCCCAATTTGACGTAAAGCAGATGCACACATGAGACACGGCTCGATGGTGACGTACAACGTAGTACGTAGCATGGGATTGTCATCCGGTGGGCCGGCATGAGGCGCCGTGCCGAAACGGGTATCTTTGGGGGGTATCTTCTGCAGAATCTCATCAATGGCTTCCAGCTCGGCATGTCGCGTGGCATTCGCGAGCTCATTCGTTCGGTTGCGTGCCTGGGCTATCATATGGCCGTCGCGCACAAAAACGCAGCCCACAGGGACCTCTTCGTGCTCCAAGGCTTCCTGCGCCATGTCAAGGGCTTTTTGCATCCAATACAAGTCCTGCGCAGACTGGGCCTCCGGGGGCACATACCGAGCTTGGCCCAGCATGGGTCGCTTTTGGTGGGGGTGGAGGAAGGCCTGCCTTTTTTTGGGCTAGGAAAACGGCTTGCCCTCTTGATCCACGAGGCATGAACGCTGCCATTACGGGTGCGTGGGGCAAGCAGCGCTCGCGCATTTCGCTAAACCATGAAATCCCTCCAGGATCTGCTGCAGCCGCTGCATTAGCGCGTGAAGAGAACAAGCCCGCAGACGAAGCTCAAGCGGCCTCTGACGATGCTGGACCCTCCGACAAGCGAGACAAGAGCGCCAAGCGAAAGGCTCGGTCCCTGCGGGACTCAGTCTCCAAGCGTGGCAAAAAGGCGGCGGATGCGGACAAGTACGCTGCTCCTACCACGCGCTTGCGTGATATAGGTGGTATGTCGCATGCCATGGAAAAAGCCCTTGAGCTGGTGGCTATGCCTTTGTGTCACCCGGAAATATATGCGCATACGGGCGTCACTCCGCCTCGCGGTGTGTTGTTCCACGGTCCACCTGGCTGTGGTAAAACTATGATGGCTGGAGCACTGGCGGGTGAGCTGGACGTACCGTTTTTATCGATCAGTGCGCCATCGATTGTCTCTGGCACGTCGGGTGAGTCGGAAAAGGCGCTGCGCGACACGTTTGACGAAGCGAAAAGCATTGCACCATGTATTCTATTTATTGATGAGATTGATGCCATTACGCCTAAGCGTGAGACGGCCCAGCGTGAAATGGAGCGACGCATTGTCGCACAGTTGTTGACGTGCCTGGACGAGCTGGCGTGGGAAAAAAATGAGGGCCGACCTGTGATGGTGCTTGGTGCGACAAATCGACCGGATGCTATTGATCCGGCACTGCGTCGTGCTGGGCGCTTTGATCACGAGATTGCGCTGGGTGTGCCAGACGAGCAGGGGCGCGAACAGATTCTACAAGTGCTTTGTGCCAAGATGCGTCTCGCAGGCGACTTTAATGTTAAATATTTGGCCAAGCGCACGCCTGGGTATGTGGGTGCGGACCTGACATCTCTTACGGCGGCCGCCGGTATCATTGCTGTGAAGCGCATCTTTCAGCATCTGCGTGACGCGGATGATGCCATGCAATGCGAAGAGCCGCCGCAAGAGACGACGTCAGACGAAACGCATATTGTGACGGGGCCGGCGTTTCTAGAAGGGCTCCCAGAGTCTGTGCAGTCGTCGTCGATCGCCATGTTTTTGAAGCGATTCCCACATCCGCTCCCTGATGCGCAGTTAGAGCAGTTGGCGATCATGAACGACGACTTTTTGGAAGCACTCAAAGTCGTGCAGCCGTCGTCCAAGCGGGAAGGCTTTGCCACGGTACCTGATGTCACATGGGAGGATATCGGCGCGCTGCATCAGATTCGTGAGGAGCTTAGCATGGCAGTCGTCCAGCCGATTCGGCGCCCAGAGCTCTTCCGCGCATTGGGTGTGAGCGCCAGCTGTGGTGTATTGTTGTGGGGACCGCCAGGTTGTGGTAAGACCCTCCTGGCCAAGGCCGTCGCCAACGAAAGTCGCGCGAATTTCATCAGTGTCAAAGGCCCTGAGTTGCTGAACAAGTATGTGGGTGAGAGTGAAAAAGCCGTGCGCCAAGTGTTTGCCCGTGCGCGGGCCTCGTCCCCCTGTGTTATTTTCTTCGACGAACTGGATGCCTTGGTGCCTCGTCGAGACGACACGCTGTCAGAGGCGTCGGCTCGCGTTGTCAATACGCTGTTGACGGAATTGGATGGCCTCGAATCTCGTGTGCAGACGTATGTGATTGCAGCGACGAATCGACCGGACATGATTGACCCGGCCATGTGCCGTCCTGGTCGCTTGGACCGCCTGCTCTATGTCGATTTGCCTTCGCCGGAAGAGCGCCTCGACATTCTCCAGGCACTTACCAAGGCATCGCCTCTAGCGACGGAACCTGGTGCCTCGCCTGCTTACCAGCCGGTGCAGCTGGACGTCATCGCGTACGACCACCGCGCTGATGGCTATAGTGGTGCTGACTTGGCGTCGCTCGTGCGCGAAGCGGCCATTTCCGCCTTGAGAGAAAAGCTGGTGTCACCTCTGCAATACCCAGAGGACAACGAGCCTATGGAGCGCGTGATGATGTACCAAACCCACTTTTGGCACGCTTTTGACCGCGTGCAGCCCAGTGTGACGACCGAGCAGCGCCTCAAGTACGAAGCCCTACGAGGCCGCCTGGCCTCAGGCGTCACGCGCCGCACATAGCCTCCACATAGACATCCTAGTAGGTCCTCATAACATGTGCGTCTCACGCGGCGGAGGGCGCTGATCGAGCCCGACACGGACGTTGGACCATTGGTGCAGGGACCAGGACGATGCCTGCGTATCACTCTTCCTACAATGACGAGCCGAATGTGCGGCAGATAGCGGGTGTGTCGATTCTTCCGCTGAATTCCAAGATTCGGGGGCCAGCGCCTCTGCCGGGTACGTAGGATGCCTACTGACGCAGTCGATCCATCGCGACCCGATATTGTCGACGAGGCCATCGATCTCTTCCGCGCGAACTCGCTTTTTCGGAACTTTGAGATCAAGGGAGGCGCCGACCGCGCTTTGATTTACTTGATTTTGTTCATTTCAGACTGTCTGACCCGCATCGCTGCATCGCCCTCATGGAGCCAGAACGAGGCGCTCAAACACTTGTCGTCGCACGCGGTGGATGCCTTTGCTTTGCCTGGTGATGCCCACTTCCCCCTGAGCACGCTGTACTCGGTTCCCAGCAGCCGTGCGGACGCCGATACATTGCGCCAATACCTCACGCAAGCACGCCAGGAAGTGGTGCTGCGCCTGTTGGACAAGATGTACGTGGACGACGTGCCGAGTCGGTGGTGGCTCGCGTTTAGCAAGCGAAAATTGTACGTATCTGCGTGAATTAACTCTGTATAGCATGGGCAAGAGCCTTTCGTAGTTTTTAGGCCAGGTACATATATTTTTGTGTCTACGCTTCGCTGGCCTCGTGGGCCTGCTCCGTCAACAGTGCGGCGGGCATTTGTGTGCGTGCCTGATCCATCGTCTTGAGCAGCGTCTGAATGCTGCTCTGCCACCGTGTGAGGCGCTGCTCCAGTGCCTCCCACTGGGCTTTTTCAAACGAGCGGTATGTCGAGCGGTACACACGGAACGTGCGCTGCACTTGCGACAGCTTGCCCGACACAAGACCTGCGCGAATCACGTCAATCACCCAGCTCTCGACCTCGTCCACGGGCACATGGAGTGCTTGTGCCAGGTCCTCGTACGAGACTTCCGCCGAGACGCTGCGAGCACACAAAGAAGCCAAGTCTAGGAGTCGCATCTTGTGCAGCAGCTGCTCCTCGTTCAGCTGCAGGCGATGCATGGCATCCCGAGCCTCGCTCGTCTGAGCCCAAGACTCAAAGTCCACGCGGCTTCCACCGACCATGATTTTGAGCAAAGAAAGGACGGGGGAGGAAGCGAGTTCGAGCGTCACAGGCACGTGCAAGAGCTCTTCCATTTCATACAGCTTGGGAAGGCGCAGGATATGGGCAATAGCACGTTCAGCGGCTGCATGGCGCACCTCGTTGGTCAGGGAGGGCTCCGCAGAGATGAAACGCAAGTGTAGAAGCTCAAACTCGTATGCCTTGTCATTGTAGGATGGACCGCACTCTGGCGCGACGAGGGCCTCAGCAATGCGGCTCAGGCATTCGTGCTTCTCCTGTACAGATACGTCCCACTGAGCAAGCCAATGGGGAACAGACTGCAAGGCTGTCTCTAAAAAGTCCATATCGTCATTCGCCGAGACGAGAGCCAAGAGAACTTCGAACACGCGACGGCGCAGCGGCGATGGCGGCGGTAGCATGTTGAACATATTGGTAAGGATTCGGTACTTGATCACACTGCGCTCCATAGCCGTGGGTGACTGTGCATCGCCGATGGCATGGACCATGTACATGAGAAGATCTTCGAAGGGAGCCTCCTCCGGCTGGTAATACCGAAGCAGGAGCGTCGTGAGCAAATTGTACAGACCCTCTAGCTCGCGGTCCGTGCATTCAATCATACCAGGCGTCGATTTGACCAACTTGCCCACGAGCTCGCGAGCGGGAGCGATGGCAGAAGAAGCGTCGGTCGATTCATCCACCTGAGAAGCCTCCCTGCCGAGGGCATCGATCCACTCCCCACGCTGCTCCTCGGGAAATGAGCGGGATATCAAGATCGTGCACTCATCAGTGAGCTCACGGAGCGTGCTGTCGCTCAGGACGGCGACAAGATCCGGACGCATCGCTGGGAAAAGAGCGTCGGTCGGTGTGCCAGAAAACGGCGTGGTGGTCGACGTCGCTTTTTTCTCACGTGATCCAATGCACGTGAGGGTGCGCTGGGCCAGCCCCGCTGGGCTCATGCTGCCGCCTGGCGCTGCGCTGGGGCCATGGCATCGCTGTGGATCATCAACAAGGCCGGCGGGCTCATATTCCAGTCGGAGCACTTTGACTATCCTCATCAACGGAACGATGAAGCTGAACTGTCGTCGAATGACTATCTGATTCTCGCAGGCACGCTGCACGGGATCCACGCGATCACCTCGCGGATTGTGCCTGCTCCCGACAAGGAGAGTCAGGGCTTCCACATGCTCGAGGCAGAGAACTTTGTGATTCACGTCAAGATGACAGAGACAGGGACGAAATTTGTGCTACTGGCGCCTACGGCGCAGGCGAATGCAGCTGGTATTTTGCAGCGAGCGTACGAGCTCTATGTCGAGCATGTCATGAAGAACCCCTTTTACATCGCCGAGATGCCGATTCGTGTTGAAGCCTTTGATCGAGAGATTCATCTCCTTCTCCGGTAGTGTACTATACCCGTGCCTTAGCTACGCAACAATGTACATTTTTTGAGAAGAGCGGTCAGGACGGCCGGCTTTCGATTCGGTGCCATGGCGAGGCACGTGGGTACGTTTTCTGGCTGCTCGGTCCAGAGATAATGGGGCGGCATGGACGGATCCGACTCGGCCGCATGAAGTTGGCTGGACAGGTCGGTCAGAGACACATTCTTGGGAGTTTGCAGCACGATTTTGTGCATGTGAGCGAGATTCGCCTCACTCAGGTAGTCTTGCGTGTCCTTCCGATCACGGGTCTGAACCACAATCTAGGGTGAGTGGCCTGCCTACGTACCGCCGTCGATGCATGCGCAGCCTGAGCCATCATGGGCCCCATCGACCAGCCCGACTAGATATGAATACACGTGTGCGTACCTTGATCAGTTCGCGGTCTACAATGAGCTGCATGACCAAAGGGGGCGTCGCTGCCATGGTGGCCAGGGAGCGTAGGTGGAGAATTATGGACAAGCGGCTTGGGCGCGCTGAGAACGAGTGCGGATGCCGGGCGAGGGTCGGGGAGCCAGCGACGTCTGGGGTGCGCGTTTTCGCCGTTTCGATGGGGAGTGGGGGGCCGAGGCGGTACGTTTTGATCGGCGCAAGGTGGGGATCCGCGTGGGAGGCGGAGCTCGTGGAGCCCTCGTGGGTCGCGGCTGGGGGGGCTGTGTGGCCGGTACGCTGGGCTTTGCCAGGTGCCTTGCTGGGGGAGGCGGCGTGGGTGGGGTATAGGCCATGCGTTGGGTATCACGAGGGGCCACCACGGGCTCGACGCACAGCTTTTCTACTTCCTGGGCCTCCTGCGCATCGGGGGAGGAGCGCCGCCTAAGTCGGTGGTATTGACTGACGAGAAAGAGCCATGCGCCCAGACCCCATAAGCACGCCTCGTCAATCAGCACTTCGTGCCTGCGGACCCAAGGCAGCAGACTAGCGAATACGATATGAGATGCCATAGGTGGATGCAGCAGCATCCACACGAGCCACAGCAGGTGGATGGTGGATACGAACGGAAGGAGCCACACGATAGGATGCATGAGGATCGGTCGCACGCATTGATACGCACTCCATACGGCCACAATGCGTAGGGCCTCTGCGACCGAGGCACGTCGGCGAACGGAGCCGATCCGCCGGACCGTGCCATGGGACGCCTGGCCCCAGGCATCGTAGGAGCGCGTACGTGGCGTGGGCACCGCCGTAAGCGCACGGAACGCATGTACCAGGACCACGGTGGTCACGACCCATTCCAGCGCCACGGCCCACATGGACGCGTGAAAAAAGGAGGGCCTCCATCTTGACAGACGCCCAACATGTGGTGGCGGGGAAGAGTAAGTCAGGCCACGAGGCAAGCGTGTGGGTATGCCTGCTACTCGACGCGGCCGCAGGTGCTGCTGATGGATGAGGTACAACTAGCCAAGAAGGATCTGGAGCGTCTGAGCTCGCACGCGGAAGTACTGCGCAACCACACCCAGAGCCGCGACGAGCTGATCCGGGCGTTTTCGCCGGGTGGTCCGTTTGCGCAAGTGCGCGGCATGTATCGACACTTTGGCGGAGCACGCTCGATCCGTGTCTCGGGCCGCTTTGATCAGGAGCTGGTAGACGCGCTCCCCGAGACACTCAAGTTCATCGTGCACAATGGTGCTGGCTACGACCAGCTGGATGTGCCTGCTCTTACACGGCGGGGTGTCCAGGTGGCCAATGTGCCCACGGTCGTGAATGAAGCCACAGCTGACACGGCGCTGTTCTTGCTGCTGGGTGCTCTGCGTCAATTCCCACGGGCTATGGGCCACATGCAGCAAGGCCACTTTCACCGGCATTTTTCGTTCATGGAAGCCAGTGATCCCGAGGGACTGACGCTTGGCATCGTCGGTGCGGGCGGGATTGGACGCACGCTCGCACGCAAGGCGGCGCATGCTCTTGGTATGCACGTCGTGTACTACAACCGCCACCGCCTTAGTGATGAGCTCGAGACCCAGGGCATGCCTGAGGGTGCACGCATGGAGTATGCGCTCTCTCTCGACGCCCTGCTGGGACAGAGTGATGTTGTGAGTCTGCACTGTCCGCTGACGCCCCAAACGCGCCACATGATCGGTGCCGCTCAGCTCGCACGTATGCCGTCGCACGCCATCCTCATCAACACGGCGCGGGGTCCCATCGTCGACGAGGCGGCTCTGGTGGACGCGCTTGAACGCGGCGTCATTGCCGGTGCTGGACTGGACGTGTATGAAAACGAGCCCGAGGTGCACCCAGGTCTGCTACGCCTCGCCACAAGCAAGGCATTGTTGTTGCCACATGTCGGCACGCTGTCTCTGCAGACCCAGACGGACATGGAGGCGTTGTGTCTACGGAATCTGGAGCACGGCCTGAGTACCGGACGCCTTTTGTTCACAGTCAAGGAGCAAGAGGGATGGGATATGAGTGCATAGCTTAGTGTACAGGGAGGCCGAAAAAGCGACGCAGGCGCTGTGCCATGGTGGGCTGGACAGATTGGCCACGTGTGATTCGGTTCATGGTCTCGACTAGCTGCGCATAGTGGCTCGGTGATGACGCAGGCTGCAGGATATGGCGGGGCGTAGGATACTCGCGCAGGCTCTCACTCGTGCGGATCCGCTCCAGCGCCGCGAGTGATTTGCGCGACTCGGCCAAATGGCGCTTCGCCTGAGGACCAGTGAGCTCGGCCTCGGTGGCACGTCGTATGGCCTCGCCAAAGTCCATGCTAGGACGCAGCGGGTCCTTGGGCCATGTCTGAGCCAGCTTGAGCAGGTGTCGGCGGACCTCTTGCACGGCACCCGACATGAGGGGAGAACGACAACCCATGTGATTACGTCATACATGCTACGGCGTGGCGGGTTGAGGCGAGTCGCTAGCCGAGGCCGCCGCCGCCTCGGGCGGCGGTGGTGGGCCGCGAAAGAGCTGAGAGAGACCGTCCCAGGCGGACATGGACATTTCCTTCATTTGCTTTTCCTGCTCTTCGCGCATCTGCTTTCGCAGGGTCTCGCCATTCACGCGCCAGAATTTTTGGTCTTCAAGGTACCCCTGCAAGAAGCGCTTGCGTTCCGAGTCCAGGAACGACATGGGCGGCTCGCTGCCCGTGGAGCCTGAAGTAACGCTACCAAACATGCTTGACAGACCACCGCTGCGCTGCTTCTTGGCACGCCACTCTTCCTCCTGGCGTTGCTTGGACAGCATCTCGCTCTTGGGGTACTCGACCGGGATGTACTTGCCCTCGTAGGCTTTGAGCGTCGTACGCACATCGCTCACACCGTAGATACCGATGGCATCAAGGAACGACACAAGACCAAGTAGCTCGCGATCGTTCTTGTCGCCCTTCCAAGGCTGCATGACAATGGCATTTTCCGGTTGGAGTGACACATGATCAGGGTTGATATCAATCATAATGACCTTTTTCGGGTCGCGGTTCAGGTGCCGAATATCCTTGACGAGCTTACCGTTATGGAGACGGCAGCTTTCCATAAAGAGCTGATAAGCAATGTAGCGGCGATCAGGGTCTAGCTTGTCAAGAACAGGCTCCAGTTGTGCAAAGGTCTGGGTAGTGAATAGCACAATTTCGTACCATTGGGACAGGTATCCCAGGAAGTAGTCCAGACCAGGACGCTTAGCTGTGCGCCATCCATGGGCTGGGGACCACGAGGACGCAACGAGCAGCTGGTCCAGGTCCAGCACCAGCGTGTATGGGCGCGAGTATGGGTACGGAAGCGGGTCAGGCAAGAGAACCTCCCACTTGGGCTCCGTCATACTGTTCGTGAGCTGTTTGAAGCGCAGCCGCAAACGACCCAGGAAAGAATCGAGTCCTTCCTGTCCATGGAAGATCTCGTGCTCCTTCTCATCCAGGTCGCGTCCCAGCATCCACACGGTGCCGGCTGCAAACAACAGCGCACCTGCGATCGAAAGTTGCGTCCGAACACGGGCCCATCCGTCCGAAGCGCCAGGTGCATCGGAGCGCGCCTTGGCATTCGTGCGTTTATTCGAGGAGCCCTCTTCTTCAGGTGCCGAGATGGACTGTGCATCTACCAGCGAGGATGCATCAATGTCGAGCTGGATGCCCTTGCGGAGGGGCTCAGGCTCTTCGTCCTTTTTGGGTGCAGTAGCGGAGTCTTCATGTGGGCGCGTCGAATACGTGCGCAGGGCCAGCGATGCAAGTCGCACAGTCGGCGTGCGATGCGATCGGGCTGCGATGCTCAATGCTCCCAGCATCATACACAGGTGCACAGAAAAGTAGGAGCGAGAAGGAGTGGCGTGCGACGTCGGCGGCGCTTGGTGTTTTTAGTCAGACCAGGGGACGTGCCATGTTGGCCTCCCACATGACGAACGACGCGTCGGGGCCTACGTTGCATCCGTCCTTTGGGCACCCGGGTTCGTGTTTCGTGTATCGGCCTAAGGCTGTCAATGTGAAAGAACCTGACGCTGATGCGCCTGCGATACCCATCATGGTGCCGGAAACGGCTATCTATATGCTCTTTGCGCATCGACAGTGGCGCGCCGGTATGCTTCTAGCTGATGCCATATATACGCATGCATTCGATCTGGAGGACAAGTGCGTGCTTGAACTAGGAGCTGGTACTGGCCTTCCCTCTCTTACAGCGGCGATCTGTGCGAAGGCGCGCAAGGTAGTGGTCACAGACTATGAAGACGAGACGATTATTGCCACGCTGCGTGCGAATGCCCGGTATACGAAGGAAATCAATCACGATATGGCACCATTGCAGGTCGCAGGACACACATGGGGAAGTCGCATGGACGATGTGCTGGATCTGCTCCCGCCGACGCATTCGCATTTTGACGTGGTGGTGCTCGCCGACTGCGTTTGGGAACGATTTTCGCACGACATACTCCTCCGCTCGATCAAAGAACTACTTGCTCGATCGAAAGACGCACGCATTTACATGGTCGCTGGGCTACATACGGGTCGAAGTACGCTGGTGCACTTTTTCCGGCATGCCTTGGCCATAGGACTCTGTCTCGTACCAGTGCCGCCAGCCGACGTGTGGCCCACATGCACGCAGCAGACGACGGCTTTGCCTGGCAGCGAGCACATCATGGAGCTCGAGGTCGGTGGGACCTGGGACGAGCATGAGACACCGTACCTGACGGGCCAATGCCGGCCGTTTTTGTTGCATCGGGGTCCGTCGGATGAGGAGGACGAGCCGATCCAGGTCCGGAATCACTGGCTCACTGTATCATGTATGGCTTGGGCCGCTACGGAAGCCACTCCTTAGGGAAGTCGTGTTTGGTGGGCCGAGTCTTACGACCGCCTCGCGCATTGGATGAAGTGTACGGACGCACATCCAACGGCACATCTTGCAGCGCCGGCTCGGCATGGGATTCAGACACCATACGGTCCAGCACATCGCTGCACCACTTCATATTTTGTGCCTCGTTCGGCAAGGATTGCGAGGCGATTTTGACCGAGCCCAAATTGCCCTCACCCTGGCATAGCGCCTCGAGTGCGTCCGGGCCTTGTGCGAGAGCGTCGTTCCAGCGCTGGACAAACGCCGTGTGCGGTGGTTGCCAGCGCGGGCCGGCTAGCAGCAGGAACTTGTGCTTAGCTAGCGATGTAGAGAGTGCCTTGGAGTCGAATAGATCTTTTACGGCGAATGTAAGTACGACTTTACTTGTATCGGGGTGCTCTTCGCCCTGATAATGTGTGAACTTGAAGGTGAGGAAAGAAGAGGGTGGCGGGGGTGTAAACGGTACATGCAATTCCTTGAGCTTGGGGAACTCGTTGGCCAAGAGACGATAGTATTTGAGCATTTGGCGCTCTTTTTGCAGACGTATATGACCGATAGAGGAGACATCGTCGAAGCGATACTTAGGCAACTGCTGGAGTGGCATGGTGTCCTTTCGCAGGACATAGTTCATTTCCTTTGTGATATCTTCTTTCGCGCATCGCATACTTGTGTGCATGGCGCGCGTGTGCACGCGGGCACACGCCAACGCTCGAGACATGGGGTAGGGAGAAGAAGCGACAAAGGCCAAGGCAGGCAGGCCCTTTGGTGGAGGTGTGTATTTTACCACACCGTCGCCGTGCGCCGCCCAACGAGGCGCCTTTTTTTTTTCTTGTGCCACATGCAGGAGATCCACGGTTTTCGTGTGCTGCCTGTCACCTATGAGGAGGGTGTGCAGCACTATATGTACATACGCCCACATGTGAGCACGCAACAAGATACCAAGTACCCTGCTGGGCGCACGCTCTTTGTCGTGAATATCCCGCCAGATGCGACGCAGCAAGCCATGCGGGACCTGTTCCGTAAGGCCGGCACGGTCGAGGCCGTCGACGTGCGCCGTGCCAGTGACGAAGAGCAGCCACCTGCGGATGGCCCGCCAGCCGTCGAGCCGCTACCGCCGATGGAGCCTGCCGATGCCTATGTAGCGACATGTTCGAACGCACATGTCGTCTTTCTGGATGCATCGTCGTTGGATCGCGCCCTGAAGTTACCTGCTCGTTTTCAGACCAAGCCGTACAAGTGGCAGTGCGAGCGAATGCAGGGGCTGTCGTACTTGATCGAGCGGTACCGCCGGCACCGACCGCCCCACGAGGCGGTCAAGAAGCACGTCGATACAGCCGTGGCGAGGTACTCGTGGATTCGTGCGCACCCTCAGTGGCTGATGGAACAGCGTGCGCGAGGAAATACGACGACAAGTGTAGGTGTGGGTATCAAGGCAGCGGGTGTCGGAGAAAATGGCGAGCTGCTGGACGAGGATGGCTTTGTGATCGTGCAGCGTGGCAACAAGTATGGCCGGTCAGGAGGCGAGGACAATACGTTCGGTGCCATGACACCGGCCTTTGAAGAGGAGCTGCGGCAGCATCCAGAAAAGAAAAAGGCGCGGGAACTGGAAGATTTCTACCGGTTTCAGTTCCGCGAGAAGAAGCGGCAGCAATTTGCTTCGCTGCGTGCGCAGTTCGAAGCAGACAAGCAAAAGATTGCGCAGCGCAAAGCCTCAGTCCGTTTCAAGCCCTATTGATAGGCGGGTGGCGATGAAGATGTGTCTAGCGTGATACCCTGTTCGTCGTACCGAGCTAACATTAGATCATTGATACGTACGCAGAATGTCTTCATGATGCCGCTCGACGTCCCATTGCTCCTGTGCTTTTCGAATGGTCTGTTGAAAAGACATACCCCCGCCACTAGGGAAGCGAACGATCACTTGGCCATGATCTCTCGTCCCGTCGGTGAAGTGGGTCATCGTAGCTTGCCAGTAGGGTGCGCAGAAAATCGGGAGCACGTACTTGCCTACACTCATCTTTTCGAGGGGTACACTGAGTGTATCCAGTTCCTCGGACGCTTGGTTACTAGTGAAGACGAGCCGCTGTGACGACACAGTGCATGTCCCGCCGCGGCTCTCAAGCGCGCGCTGGGTTGGGAGAAAGAGCACGCGCACATGACAGTTCGGATAAGATGCTAGGATGCGCTCATGCGGCCGCATCCGTATGGTCCCAGGCCGCTGTCCCCGGGTGCTGTCATGGTTGACCGTGGCCATGGAGAAGCTGACTAAAAGGAAGAGCTACTGCAGGCTATCCACGTCGACTTGAGGATGGATCATGAGCACCTGCTCGGGCCCGCCGGGCACGCGCTCGGACTCTTCGACAGGGAGGTGGACGAGGTAGCCGTCCTTGATCATTTTGGAAATGACGCGTGATACAAGATCGGATTCTTCGTGCAGCTGCTGCACCGAGTCAATGTCGTGTTCATGTGCCTCGAGGTACCATTGCGCTAATGCCTCGCGAGACATACCCTGGGACGTGTCGCGCTCCACAGCATGCACTTTGAGAACGAGCTGGTTAACGAGCTCCATGTAGCGGTCGTACGTGATGCTGCGGCGCGTCGGTGCCTGAGGCTCTTCCATGGGAGCGGGCGCTGCTGGCTCTTCGTCCTCGCTGTCAATCGCAATGTCGTCTTTTTCGACGTGTATGATCGACTGGCGCAGCAGCGAGTATGCCTCGCGCACAAAAGCAGGCGTGATGTCCGAGCGGCAGTTGGCCCGGGCAATCGCTTCGGACAATCGAATAATACTTTCCAGTTGACGCACCGTCACACGGTACGAATTGCGACCGACCGAGCCACCCGAGTCGTCCTGGCGCAGGTGAATGTATTTTTCCACGAGTACATCGCTTGCCTCGGGCGTGAGCTTTGGGTGAAACGTGCGCGCATACCGAATATACCGCTGCAGGGCCTTGGTCGAGAACTCGGGCGCAATGGCCGCGTCACGGAATCGGTGAATATTGACAATGTGCTGCGCAATGTTCCAGTCCACAGTCTCGTTGCATTCGTCCAGTACGACGAAAAATAGGTCGAAACGCGACATGATAGGGGCGCTCATAGCCACGTTCGCACGCAGCGTCTGTTTGCGATTGTACCGACCGCCGATGGGATTGGCAGCGGCGAGAATCGACGTGCGTGCATTCAAGGTGGCTTGAATGCCGGCCTTGGCGATCGAGATAGTTTGCTGCTCCATGGCCTCGTGGATCGCGACTTGATCGGAGAGGTCCATCTTGTCAAACTCGTCAATGGCGCAAATGCCATTGTCTGCGAGCATAAGAGCGCCGGCCTCGATCGTAAATTCACCTGTTTCTTCGTCACGGACGACAGCGGCCGTGAGACCTGCCGCAGAGGACGCCTTACCAGACGTATATACGGAGCGCGGCATGAAACCACACACATACTTAAGGAACTGCGATTTGCTCGTGCTGGGATCGCCCACGATGCATATGTTGATATCGCCACGTAAATGAATGCCGTCCTTCGTCTGCTTGTGTACGCCACCGAGGAGTTGGAGCAGAATGCCCTTTTTGATAATTTCATGGCCATACATGGTGGGGGCAATACTGCGAACGAGACGCGGATAGATATCTGTACTGGCCACCATGACTTCGAGCTCCTCGCGCTCTTCTTCCGTGAAATCTTTCAGGACCGTCTCAGCGTCTTCTTCGTGGTCGTCAGTGACAAAATCGGTGCGTCCGTCATCTCGTTGAAATTCACGCTGGACCATGCAAGCTAAAAACACGGTACGGTACGTGAGATCGCGCACACCGAGTGTCTTGAGACCCGTCACACCCTGGTTGGCCACAGTGTCCGTAGCAGATCCAAATTGCGTTTGGCGCTGGATCTGAGCATTGACACCAGGCACGCCCAGCTGGGATACGTCGGGCAGGACAATAAAGGTGCCCGTGAATTCACATCGGTCGCCTGCCTTGGCACGCTCAACAATTTCGGAACGAAGGATCACATCGAGACTACGGGGCATACTGCCCGTGGGGATTTGGTAGGCATTTTCCTGGATGCGGATTTTTTGCCAGTCGCAAAAGCGGCTCTTTTCCACATCCAGCTCCCACTGCGTGCGGTTCTGACACATGGGATTGAGGCACATGAGCGGCTCAGTGTAGCGAAACTGCTGTTCCACATCGGGTATACTCGTTTTGCACTCGACACACGTAAAGGTGCCGAGGATAAGTTCGGGGCGGACCTCAGAGGTCCGCGTCACCGTGCCATTCACGCACAGTAAGCGGCCAATCTTGTCGGAGCGCAAGGACCGAATGCCAGAATGGAGCGGCAGATTATGGAACGAGACGGAAAAGTCGCGCGTCACGAGACCGGACGAGGCAGTCGAAGCCATGTGTGCGTTCAGGTACAGGTAGCCAGGGATATACACGCTGATGCATTCAATCAGTGCACGGCGAAGATATGGGAGAAAACGATAATACTGCTCAGTAATGGCACGAGCGAGAACTTCGTCATGGTCCAGAACATGATCAAAGTCGACATAAAGAGTCGTGCGGCCATAGTCCCGCATGGCATACAGCTGTTCAACGTAGATTGAGTCTGGGCTTGATGGTCTGTCTCCCATGTACCGTTCCAAAAAGGCAGCAAAGCTCTCACGCACACGCTCACCCGTCTCGTCGGTGACGATGGGAATGTCGTCTAATTTCGGAATCGTGGATGGGCGGGCACGGCCAGAAGGCGCAGGAGCAGCAGGTGGTTCAGCACCGCCCGATCTGTCCTGTGAGTAGCTGCCCATGTCCGTGTCTAGACGCGGCGTGCCTGGGACGGAGCCCAAGCCGACGCTCGACGCAGAGTCCATGTGGAAGCGCGAGGAGAGAGGCGGGGCGTGAGATGACATGGTCGGTCACGTGATTTGGGCACTATGGGCGCGACGCGTCGGTTAGCTATACCGCTTGACGTCTTCAAAGTGATCAATGTTGAGCCAATCGGCACCCTGCTGAAGAAGCATGTTAAAGTCGTCGATCCGACCAGCCGTCTTGGGGACACCGTAAAAGCGAACCGTCGAGTTGATCTTGTGGGCGTCACAGGTGTACTTGGCAAAGTAGGGGATGGCCGCCTTGGGTGGTGGCGTGAGGCCCAAATTCGAGTGAGGTACGCTGGGATAGCCAGCCGAAGAGATAGGGCATGCAGTAGCGTTGTATTGGAATTGGCCGTGTTCGTCCTTCAGGCCGTCTGCGTGGCAGTCCATGAAATAGTCGCGCACAGGGGTAGCGACCACTTGTGAGTAGGGCGTGTTGCCTGTGCCAACGACAATCACAGGGCCAAAGTGGACCTTGCCGTACTCGTAGCGAGTGAGAAGACCTTGGGAGCGAAGTTCACCGAGCGCATCGACCACCGTCTTCCACATGTCTGGGTCAGCGGACGTCTTGGGCTCGGCCAAAATCATGATGGGGCGGACTCCGCCAAAACCTTCGGAAAAGTACTTGTACCAGTCAGGGTGGGCAGTAGGCTGGTTCTTGGGATCGGCGTAGAATTTTTTTACGTTGGAGGCCGGGTACTTGTCAGAGTACTTGCCCTGGACAATGTTCAGAACACGGTCGACTGTCTGCGTCTGGAATGTCTTTGAGTGGTCGATACCAAGTGGCGTATGAGCTACATACAGCGCTTTCTTGTGCTCATCGAACCAAAAGTCGGACTCAAAGCTCAGAACGCCGTGATCAAAGGCATCGTACACCGGGCGATGGTGGACATAGTCGTTGTGTGAGTGAAAGAGCACTTTCCGATCCACCTTAATCGGCTCAGTGGCGAGAGCCACCGCTACGACGCTAGTCAGGAGTGTCAACCGAAAGAGCATGTCAGTCGGCAGAACAGCACGGCCCGGACCCTGTTTCTCGACGTATACGACGCGCGTCTGGGCCACATGGGCAAAAAAGTGTCCACGTGTCTAACAAGCCAATGGAAAGTGGGGTCTGAACCTATCCAAGAGCCATCCGATTCAGCCCTACTAGCGCGTTTCATTGCCCCAAAAAGTGTCTTGAGCACTGTGTTGAGCATGTTGCTTGCGAGCGCATGGTCTCTTTTCTAGTCTAAGTCAGACATGTTTAATCGCACGACAAACGCCAGAAAGAAAAGAATGAACATACTCAATGCTATCAAATGTGTTCAGACAAGCATGGCTGGTAAGAGACACCCATGCACAGGTTAAGATAGTCGGATAACTGATGGCACTGACTGCAAATACTGGCTAGGCTCTCTGATGCTAAAATTGTAGCTAATTTGACTGTGTCGCTAAATTGTACAGGCACATGGAAAAATGTCTTTGCATGCAGCACACTGACGAACCACTAGAGAGGCATGAAAGTCAGTTTTCTCTGAGAAAATTCTAGAGTACATTTTTCCAGTAGACGGTTGTCCATGCACAGATAGAAAGTGCTCGAGTGGTACTCTACATGCTTTATGTCTGACAAACCCTGAGAGCCATGGAGATATTTTAAGAGAAGTGCATGGGTTTTTGCGTATATTTGATAGCTGCTGCTTCTAACAGTGATCATGACGTGTGCCGTGTTTACCTTGGACAAATGCGGTGCGATCGCCTTTGAGGACGAAAGAGGCACGCTCCCGTTCCACAGTGACAAAATGGGCCCAAATTGACTCCACATGCTCTCATTGGGGCAGTCAACTGCCTCTGAGCACAGGTACCTTTCAAGTATCGATTGAGAAAATGGGTTTGCATGCTCTGCGTCTTTTTTCAACCGTACTGGCCTACACTTAAAACCGAATGCTCCGTCGTGGCGTAGGATGGCTGGTAGCACCGTCTCACTAGCACATAATTCCGAAACGTCTCAGAGACATCACACACAAACGCCACCACTCTAAGCTATATTTCGACAACCGAGTATTTTCCCTAACAGAAAAGGCAAAAAGGAAGCAGCACACGATGCAACTTGCGAACCTATTTCTATTAAAAAGTGAAACCAGTCCTCGTAAATAACATCTCTAGTGCACGATCATTGCTGAAAAGTCGATGAAGCTAGTGTTGGCAAGTTGAAAGAGAACACCGTCTCTATTCGCAGTCTTGAACGCGTTCATGACCATGGCCATTTATCGGAACGACATTGAAATGATTTTTCCACTCAAAAGACTTCCTAGACTCTGGATGGGAATGGGATGGTAGTGTCCAGGAGAATGGCCATTGAATGTATCATCAACTATGCCAACACAGAATACCACTCCCTGTCTCAAACTCAGACACTTATGCTCTCATCTGGCTCTTTCTTGGCGCCCGCCATACCAGCCATTTTCGATTTTTCGCGCAGCCTGTGACCGTAGAGGTAAAACGTAAGTGTCACAGGTATCAAAAGAATGGCCAATCCTGCAAGAAGACTGCAACCACCTTGAATCGTTAGTCGGTTGAACATTTGTGTTGAAAACAACGGGAATGCGCCGCCAGCCAATGCACGGAACAGACCATTGCTTGCAAAAGCGGAGGCAGTATAGAAAGGGTACACCTCTCCAAGATAACCCAAGAATCCTTGAAACAACAAAAACACGGCACACTGGAAAACACCATATGCAGCCAATGCAGAGTAGGGAGGCACGCTTTCGAAAGAAGTCCATCCAAACTGATAGTCAATGATTGCCATCAACGTACCCAAAACAAAGTAATAGGTAGCAAAATCCCGCCGACAAAGCATGCTTGCATTCTATATTCCGGCTTCCACTTTCCTGAACGGAACCAAGGCAATACAAGCTTCAAATTGTACCAGCAGTACAGCACTAGAGCAACAGCACACACAACCCAACCAGTGATATAAGCACTGCTTGACTCTCCTAGCGAAAAGTGATGGCGACCTTGGAATGTCTGATAGTCAGCAAGAATTCTCATACCAATGGAAATGCTTCGAAGCTGTCATGAGTACATATGTGATACGTACAAGCAGTAGATAATTCCGTAAACATAAGCAATGTACAAGTCGCTAAAGAATAGCACAGGCTCCGTAAAGCTCATTCGAAGAGGGCGGTACAAGGTAATAGTCGCAAGTTGACTCAGCGAAACCTGAGCATCTTTCTCTTCTCCATGAGAAAGAATATGCTTATTCCCCGTCATGCGCCGTAACTCAATGGCTCGACGCGCCAAAATGGCATCACCATAGGTCTCAGGCAAAAAGAAGAAGATGATAAGCCATGTAAGCCCTGTCCCGCATAAAAGCGGCCAAATAATCCAGCGCCAGCCTTTCTCTTGCACTGCGAAGCCCGAGAGCAATGGGCCCATGCCTGGTCCAGCACAAGCAGCGTACGACCAGAATGCAATGCCGTTCATCAAGCCACCGTCTAGTTTCCACAGGTCTGCCATGGTGGCTCCTCCAGTGGCAAGAACAGGGCTCCCGAGAAATCCTGCAATGAATCTCAGGATCATGAAGCCCGCCACATTGTTGCACAGCGCTGTGGGTATCTGCATAATCACGAAAAGTCCAATACTGATTACGTAGGGCCAGTTCCGGCCAATACGTGCCACTTCAGTCAATGGTGACAACACCATTGGGCCTATACCATATCCCCATACAAATAAGGAAATGCTCAGAGCGGTAACAGTTGGTGACACATGAAACTTTTCGCTAAATTCGGGTATACCAGGCACGACAATACTGCTGCCTAGATAAACAAACACCGTCATTAAGCACACCAAGAATGTGACAAAACACTTGTATACAAAAGGCCAGTTTTTTGGATTATCAGGATCCGCCTCATCTACCCAGTGAACAAACTGACTTTCGCTAGAAGCCTTTTCCCCGCCACATGCTTCATATACATCTCTCAAGTGCTCCCTATCGAGCGTACGGAACCAACGACCTCCCGAGGCAAAATAAATGATAGTTCCAAACGCAGTGATATGAAGCATTGAGGTGTTGATTGGGAGACGAGTCGATGCCAGGCCATGCGATCAGGCTTTCATGCGGAAAAAATTTTGAGATTATCTGAAACTTTCTCCTCCTATGACGCAATTGTTACTTCACACACGAGACTGACTAATCTTATCTTGGCACTACGGTGCGGTCAGACCGTCGATCACATGAAATTCTTTTAGCGCTGACCGCTAGGTCATGGTAACACTTTAATAATCTGTTACAATAAGTGCACGTGCCCTTTGGGCAAGCGAGGAATCGGCCGCGGCCAATGATCTGACCGTTTGGTTCACCCCTCTACAGTTCGACTAGGAGCCGGTCATGCAACTACACGTGTTTTATCTGAGGGACTTCGTGCCAAAATATGTGAAACATAAGGGAAGCACTGCGTTTGTAATTCCTATACTGATAAGTCAGTCGCAGCATCCTATGTTTAACCAGTACTACCGCACATTCTTTCGATGCCGCACCTCAGTATTCTTTCATCTGCAACAGCATCGCTCGTATTGGCAAGCCCTTTCTTGAGCGAACTTATACTGACCTGATGAGTGTGTGCTTAAGTTTCTGCATTAAGTATTATTTTTATTTTAATGTCGCTGCTGCTTATCAGTTTATCATTATATTTTTGCCTGTCATTAGATAGAGTCAAATCTTAGGCGAACAAGCAAATTCGCATCTCGGACTCACGGCCTGTATATTCCCATTACGAACGTGTTGCTGGATACTTGACGGGCAGCTTTGATGTCTGCCTGTCATTGTATCTCGATATATGAGCTCTATTCGAGGCGTTCATACAAAAATCCCGATGTAGTGGCTTTCAGATGCATCACCAGTATTTTAATTATCGGAATAGACACTGGTGTTAGTGTTAGTGTTAGTGTTAGTGTTAGTGTTAGTGTTAGTGTTAGTGTTAGTGTTAGTGTTAGTGTTAGTGTTAGTGTTAGTGTTAGTGTTAGTGTTAGTGTTAGTGTTAGTGTTAGTGTTAGTGTTAGTGTTAGTGTTAGTGTTAGTGTTAGTGTTAGTGTTAGTGTTAGTGTTAGTGTTAGTGTTAGTGTTAGTGTTAGTGTTAGTGTTAGTGTTAGTGTTA